>CM064912.1:14370795-14789687 GCA_032727855.1 Quercus ilex subsp. ballota | reverse complement strand
CTAACTATAAAAGCGGCTTTTATATTCTACTTACAGGGTTAGAATGGGCTACAAAACGGGCCAAAAATAAACTAGGCTCCACAAAGCCTAACAAGTCTCCCACTTGGAGACTAGTTCAATCATCAACATCAGCCGCTATCCTCCAAAAGTAATCCCTCATCCCTGCAACTCATCCTCCTGTCCTCAAGCTAGAAGACCAATTAAAGCTGTATACAGCTTCAACTTCTCAATAGTGACACCCTTAGTCAACATGTCTGCTGGGTTTTTAGATCCACATATCTTCTCAAGTGTTACCAACTTATCTTCAACAAGGTACCAGATAAAGTGGTATTTTGTCTGTATATGTTTCGACTTTGAATGAAAAGCTGAATTTTTTAGCAAGAAAAATTGCACTCTGACTGTCACTGTGTAGAATGCCCATCTCCTGCTTCTTCCCCAATTCATCTAAGAAACCATGTAGCCAAATCATCTCCTTTCCAGCTTCAGTTGCTGCAACATACTCAGCTTCTGTAGTAGACAAAGTAACAATCTTTTGCAGATTTGAAACCCATGATATAGCTGTACCACCCAGAGTAAATACAAACCCAGTAGTACTCTTTCTACTATCAACATTACTAGCAAAATCATCATCTACATAACCTTGCAGCTTCAAACTTGCACCTGTGAAGTAAAGACATGTATCTAATGAACCCTTCAGATATCTCAGAATCCACTTGACTACCTCCCAATGCTGCTTTCCATGCCTACTCATGAATTTGCTCACAACTCCCACTGCATGTGCAATGTCTGGTCTTGTACACACCATAACATACATCAAGTTGCCAATAGCTGAGGCATAGGGCACCTTGCTCATATGGTCCCTTTCTTCTTCTGTCTTCGGTGACTGTTCTTTGCTCAGTTTGAAATGACTACCCAAGAGTGTGCTCACTGGTTTAGATTCATTCATGTTGAACCTGCTGAAAACTTTCTTCACATACTCTGACTGTGAAAGCTTCAATGTACCATTAGCCTTATCTCTAATGATTCTCATACCAAGGATTTGCTTTGCAGCTCCTAAATCCTTCATTGCAAACTGTTTTGACAATTGCTTCTTCAGATTATTAATCTCCTCAATGCTAGACCTTGCAATGAGCATATCATCCACATACAACAGCAAAATGATATAAGAATTGTCAAAGAATTTAACATAGCAACAATGATCAGCTTCACATCTCTTGAACCCAATTTTATGCATAAAATTGTCAAATTTCTTGTACCACTGTCTAGGAGCTTGTTTTAGGCCATACAAGCTTTTTCTCAGTTTGCAGACTAAATTCTCTTGTCCTTGAACAATAAACCCTTCTGGCTGAATCATATAAAGGTCTTCCTCCAAATCACCATGAAGGAATGCCATCTTCACATCTAACTGCTCAAGATGTAAGTTTTCTACAGCCACCATTCCCAGCACCAGTCTAATTGTTGACATGTTCACAACTGGAGAAAATATCTCTGTGTAGTCAATGCCTTCCTTCTGCTGGAACCCTTTAACAACTAATCTGGCCTTGTAACATTTGCTACCATCATGCTCATTCTTTATTCTGTATACCCACTTGTTGTGCAAAACCTTCTTTCCTACTGGCAATTCAATCAATTCCCATGTCTAATTCCCCAACAAGGAATCCATCTCATCCTTCATGGCTAACTCCCACTTGCTTGAATTTTCATCTTACAAGGTTTCATCATAACACTCTGGCTCACCACCATCAGTCTATAGTAGATAATTTAAAGCGGGTGAATAACGCTGTGGAGGTCTAATGTTCCTAGAAGATCTGCGGACTTCAGCTACAGGTGTACTTTGATCTACCTGTAAATCTACATTCTCCTTATTTTCTTCACCCCTTTTCTAGACAGTACTTTCAGTCAATCCATCTAAGTTGACAAACTCAGATTTCTTTTGATCTATCTCTGCAATATCTGAGACTACAGTTGACCTGTCCTTGTACATAACCTGTTCATTAAATATCACGTTTCTACTTCTGATGATTTTCCTGTTTTGTTCATCCCAAAACCTATAGCCAAATTTCTCATCACCATAGCCAATGAAAAAACATATTTTAGACTTAGCATCAAGTTTACTACGAGCATCAAAATCAATATGAACATAAGAAACACAACCAAAAACTTTTAAATGGGAAAACTTTACCTCTTTACCGCTCCAAACCTCCTCAGGAAGTTTGAACTCCATGGGAACTGATGGCCCTCGATTTATTAGGTAAGCTGCAATGCTAACAGCATCAGCCCAGAAAGTTTTTGGTAGTCCAGCATGCAACCTCATACTCCTAGCACGCTCATTAAGAGTTCTGTTCATGCGCTCAGCCACACCATTCTGCTGTGGTGTCCCAGGAATGGTCTTTTCCATCCTAATTCCTTGTGCAGCACAATACTCACTGAACCCTCCATCTATGTACTCTCCTCCATTATCAGACCTCAGACATTTTACTTTCAAACCTGTTTTTGTCTCAACCATGGCCTTCCACTTCTTAAAAGTTTCAAATACATTAGATTTATTTTTCAGAAAATAAACCCATACCTTTCTGCTTGAGTCATCAATGAAAGTGATGTAGTACCTTGAACCTCCAAGGGATGCAACCAGAAAAGGCCCCCACAAATCAGTGTGCACTAACTCCAATTTTTCAACCTTCGGTGTCCTGCCAGTTTTTAAGAAGCTCACCTTTTTCTGCTTTCCTAAGATGCAGCTTTCACACATGTCAAAATCAATGGACTTCAATTCTGGTAATTTTCCTTTTGATAGCAACATCTTCATCCCTTTCTCACTCATGTGACCAAGTCTGTAGTGCCATAGGCTTGTATCAGTACTTGCATCAGCAATTGCAATTGTGTCTCTTGGACTTGATGTCATATATAGAGTACCAGTCTTCTTTCCACGAGCCAATACCCTAGCTCCCTTTGTAACCTTCCAAGTGCCACCAACAAATAATATTGCATGCCCTTCATCATTAAGTTGTCCAACAGAAATCAGATTCCTCCTCAAGTCAGGAATATGTCGAACCTTCTCCAGTAACCAAACAGACCCATTGGGCAACAATATCCGGACGTCTCCCATACCTACAATATCCAAAGCTGAACCATTAGCCAAATACATCTTACCAAAATTACCTACAACATAATTCTGTATGATTTCTCGGTGTGGAGTGGTATGAAACGAAACTCCTGAGTCCAAAACCCAATCATCAAGTGGACTGTCTACTGCAAGAAGTAATGCATCCTGTACCTCTTCTATTACAACATTAGTAGAATCATCTTCATTCTTCTTTTTAGGATTTTTGCATTGGTTCCTAAAGTGACCTGTTTTCCCACAATTTCAGCATTGTACTTGTTGGCCTGATCTAGATTTACTTCTGTTCTGATTAGAATTTCTAGATTTTGATCTACCCCGATTTGAATTTCTATTATTACCTCTGCCTCTTGTCTCAAGGTTTAGGGCAGAACCAGATCCTGAGATTTCACCTGCATCTCTTCTGCGAATCTCCTCAGCCAGAATTAAATCTCGAATATAATTGTACTTGAGCTTTTCCTTTCTTGTAGAATTACTTACTGCCATCCTCATTGCCTTCCAACTGTTTGGCAAAGAAGCCAAGACAATCAGAGCACGAATCTCATCATCAAAATCAATTTCTACAAACAACAATTGATTTGTGATAGTGTTAAATTCATTCAGATGTTGCGCTTGTGTGCAACAGACCTAGACAGAGTTAACCTAATAACTCCCAGTACTTGTCTGTCAAGAAGAGCCCATTCCTCAGCCTTCATAGCCTCAGGTTTTTCCCCTAGAAGCGGCAGATGCAGCTTCCTCCCATAAAGGTAATCCTCGATTTGCATCCTCCAAAATCCAAAGTCTGTGCCATCAAACTTTTCTATTCTAGACGCCTTTCCTGTTTCTTCTGCCATTGCTCTCACTCAAACCTAACCCTAGGCTCTGATACCAGTTGTTGGGAATTCAACCTAAATTCCAACCTGTGAGGGGAAAAAGAAAAAAAAACACACACACACACACACACACTTCAAAGAAAAATAATTACACGCACAAGACAGTATTTACGTGGTTCGGCAATTTGCCTACATCCACGGAGTTGCAGGGATTTCACTATTATCAGGGAAAAATACAAAGTGCAGCTACAGCGTTTTTCTCTCTCTCTCTAAAAACACAACAACAGTTGTAGTCACAAACCCTAATTATAAAAACGGCTTTTATATTCTGCTTACAGGGTTAGAATGGGCTACAAAACGGGCCAAAAATAAACTAGGCTCCACAAAGCCCAACATTGCCCACTTGAAGTTCACTCCGTTAGGCTTTCATTATTCACCTTTGTACTTTTAGCGTTAAAAATAAAAAATAAAAATAAAAATAAAAATAAAAATCAAGATTTAGAAGTATATTTCTTAAAATGGTGAAGTTTTACCTTAAGAATATTTTTCATCTTCATAAGAACATTCTCAAACCTATCAATCCAAACAAAACTCTCAAGGGATATTCATCAATGAATGTTTGAATTTCGCATGTCTTGACTTATGGATGTTGTGCAAATCACTTATTCGTAATTCACAACAAGATAAATATAGAAGTCCTCTTGAAAGTACGGAAAATGCTAAAGGATTACAATATTCAAAGTGGAGCCTTACATGGAGTATATCACACCAGCAACTCAAAAAATAAGTACATTTCTGACTTCTACATCCAAAATTTAAAAATTCATTATTTCATAAAAATGAACTCCATTCAAGCACAATGGTAGAGTTGGAGATGAACCAGTTGGATTAGATGGCCCAAAGCCTTAATCTCCCCATGGCCTCTCTCCCAGAATAAAATAATTTGGTTTTGTGTAGTCCAGAATAAGTTTATCATATCAAAATATGCCTAAAAATTAGTTTGTAAGAGGCTAACATTTGTGATTTGCACAACATACATAAGTCAAGACATGCAAAATTCAAACATTCATTGATGAATATCCCCTTGAGAGTTTTATTCAGATTGATAGGCTTAAGAATGTGATTATGAAGAGGAAAAATGTTCTTAAGCCAAAGTTTCACCATTTTAAGAAATATACTTTTAGATCTTGATTTTTATGTTTTTATTATGTTTTTTGTGTTTTTAACTATAAAAGTACAAAGGTGGGTAATGGAAGTCTAATGAAGTGGACTTCAAGTGGGCAAAATGCCAACTTTTAAACTATAGATAGATAACTTAAATTTCGAGCAAATTACAGATAGGTAAGTTGTAATTTGCCCAAACAAGAAAATGGTTTCTCATTTTTTTTTTTTTTTTTTTGGTTGATTGGATTTAATCAATGGTCAAATTTGTGACTTAATAAGCAATTAAATTTATACATATTTAATAACATAAATAAATTATTTATATTTTAAATTAATAATAATTAACAATATCAATTGAAATTTTTCAAAAAATAAAGTAATTTTCTAGTGAATCATCTCCCCTTTTTACATTAAGAAAATAGAAGTAACAAAACATAATTAGTCATTCTATTAATAAATTTTTGAATCCATAATTCTATTAACTTCAACCTACCACTATGCCGAATACAACCATTATGATGGCAAGTTCAAAAAAATCTCAAAAACTGAGTCAAGGTACGAAATTTTCACTTGAAAAGATTGACAAATCAATATAAGAAAGGCAAGTTATAGAACGTCCCACCGATACATTTTACATAAGATTAAGATAATGAAGAGATAAGAAGCTAAAACAAACCCTCTCTTGGAAGATGGTACGAAATTAATTCCACTCAAATTAATTTACAAAAATGAAACAAAATTAAAACCAATCTCACATTTCACAGGAAATAAAAAAGAAATAAAAATCAAAGCGGACAAGGACAAAATAACCCAAAATTAAAGTAAATAAGAAAAAAAAAAACATAAAACGAGTAATTCGGCAATTCCTTCAAATCCAATGACCAACAGCTCCCAATGCAGTGACTGTAAGCATGAATTGGATTGGATGTAAGAAATCTAAAACAGTGGAAGGAAAAAAAATAATAATAATACCTACAGCCATGTTGTTCAGATGATTTGTAGAGAAAATCTCACTGCAAAAGAATGAGTTGTGAAGGAAACTTTTCTAGCTTACGGCCTATCCCTTAAAAACTCTTTGATTGAGAACACAAATTTTTAAAAATTAGACTAGGGTCCCTTTCAATTTAATGTAAATTGTGTGTTCTCTTTAATACTCCTGTCATTAAAAAATTTAATTAAGAGTTACTTATCCTGCCTGAGAAGGTACCTACAAATGTACGCCCAGATTCTATAAAACGGAACACCCAGTGTGCGTCCTTCCCATTCATGGAAGACCTACCATATTTTATTTGTTACTGTATTTTTTGAGGCATCTCGGTTAAGGATGCCAGCGTGAAGGTTGTAGCCACTTTCGGAATGGCTTTCCTTTGCAACAAGAATGGCGCGGCAATCAAGCAGCTCCTTAAGCCGGTCTCTCACCCACTCAGGATTTTAAAGTGTTTATTCACTAATGACATTTGAAGTGATGTTAACAAATATACTCCTAAAAGTTCTTTATCTATCACTCCAAAATAAATCTAAGTATATTGTAATTAATCAATTAGAGTAAATTGTATGAGGACCACAATAAGTCTCCTAACATTCTCTCACTGGGCCCACATGGCATTTTAAATAACTTGATGAGTGATGATCATTGTAACATACTTAGGATATTACCTATATCATCTAGTTGTGAAATTCTCACACCTTAATAAACAATCCAATACATAAAGCATAGCAGTAAAACTCTTAATTATAACCAGTATAGTCTTCCATGTATTACAATGTATGCTACCATGCGAATACTTTATCAGCCATCAATCCTTTATGAATAGACTACCTATTAGCCATTCAAGTCCCCCTTCATATATCCACCACAAATAAAACTCTCTTTATATTTATACTTTGTGCACAAAAAAAGCATTTTGCCTTATTCTCTATAAATAACCAAATAAAGGCCTAAATGTAAAGAGAAATATTATGTTTACAATATTTTCACAACAAATCTTAAGTGACAAGTTGTTACAAGTAGTTATTGGTGAACAACAAAGTAATTTCAGTGGTATGTTCAAGTTAGAACTAATAACAAGTTAATAACTTACCACCTATGATTTGTTGTGAAAGTGTTGTGAAATAAAACAAATAAAGAGAGATTAAACATCAAATAAGCTAACAAGTCCCACATGTTCCGCGTGATCTTTATATGGTTCAGCCAACAAACCTTTAGTTATGACCTTATGGGATCAATAATCAATAGCTCATGGACACCTTTTGTTTCTTAACATTCTCTCTAACACTAGTGTACTTTATGTCAATATGCTTACTTTGGCTTCCACCTTTATTATTCTTAGAGAAGAAAAATGCAATCAAATAAATTGTGACAGAATTTTTAAAAGGTCTTGATAGAGAATTGAAAATCTTGAGATTTGTGATAAAAAAAATTTAACCATAAATAATGCATGTGTTGTAGCTTAGTATTCAATAGCCTCCACGGTAGATGAAGCAACAATTGTATATGGTAGTTCTCAAAGATATATCACCTCCAAAAAATAAAAAGGAAATTATATGTTGTAGTAGACTATCTTGTCTACACATCCGGTAAAATTGGAATTTGGGTAACCAATCACCTCCAACTGATTAATATGCATGTAAGTCAACCTGTAATCGTTGGTTCCTTGTAAGTATCTCAACCTTTTTCGCAACTTTCCAATGATCCAAACCAAGGTTGCTTTGATATCAACCTAATGAGATACTGAGTGTTGAAGTAGACTTTCTAATGCAGGAGCATAACCAAAAGTTATTTCAATATTTTATTTTAGATTTTCAGTAGATAATTTTCGATTGTAACGTAGTTATTTGTTTAGTTTGGATTGGTATTTGAATTTGGTTAGGATTAGTAGTTTATCATTATCATTTGTTTAGGATTATTGGATTAGTATTTGAGATTGTTTAGGATTATCAGATTAGTATTTGAAATTGTTTAGGATTTGTTTAGGAGAGTTTATCATTATCTTTGTGATTCCTAGAAGCTGCATATAAAGCTCCAGATGATTTTTTTTGTAGGACAGACTATTATTATTATTATTGAGATTATTTGCATTGATTTGTTTGGTGGTGATTCCAAACACCTTAGGCTGGAAGCCTAAGGTTCATCAGTAGGACTAATCTAGGTGGGAAGCCTATGTTGTCTTGCATCACTTTCTTGTGTGCATACTTTCACTACTTTTGGGCAAAGCAAACTGAAAATACAATTGTTCATCTTCTTCCTCCAAACCTTTAATGATATAAACAAATGTTTTATCTTACATAGTCCAACACTAACTACAGTTGGTCCTCTACGTAATTGAACAAAAAACCAACGTAAATGAAAAAAGACATTTAAACTCCTATTGTCTAATCATACATGTTAAATTTTTCCCTCCAAAATACAACGTGAGAACCAGTTTACCTTCAATAAGCTAGCCAACTAACCTGACGGGGGAGGAGGCGCACCACGCCCCATTGCAGCCAAATCAGGACTGACCTTCTGTCCACTTCCTCAAGTATGCTAATGAGTTCCTTTGCAAATCTAGCATTTGCAGCTGTGAAGAAAGTGTATGCAGTTCCTTTTGCCCTGGCCCTTCCTGTTCGACCAATGCAGTGAACATAGTCCTCAAGAGATCCAGGGAAGTCATTATTTATCACATATTTCACGTCCTTCACATCTGCCACGAAACAAAAGAGCATTATAAGTTATAAGAAATGCATTAGGCCAACGATCTCTCACATCAGAAGCTTATTTAGATCAGAGAATCTATGACCTCAACACATTTCTGCATGTGTGCTAGTGTGTTGTTGTAGCAAATAAACACAATATGTCAGATGAATACCCCCAGAAACCATATTCTGGCAACAATTATGCACAGAGGGGAAGTGTTCTAGGGCAATATCCAATATCCATAGACATGAAAACAAGTGGCTCAAACAAACATACAAGTAGGATCCATGTGACAACTAACACCAACTTAGGTAAAAAAAGGTGCTCATGAGACAATTTAGAGACCACTAAATAATGCAAAGCAATAACAAAAAAAAATGAATCTTTCAAAATAACAGAGTACGAGCATCAAGATAGAAAACATAACAAATGAGTGCAAATAAAAATAAAGGTAAATATCCAAAGGAAGAAATTGTTTGCATCTGTTTAATCAATGAAAACATGATTAATACTAAAAATGTTCCTAAAAAAACCGCTTGAAAGATATTAACGTAAGATACAGCTCAAAAGGAAGAAATCCAATGGTGGATTATACCATAAAGCCCATCCAATAAAATTAAAAGAAGACTTAAATTAGGGACAACAAGAAGATCAGATAATAATTTCCTTCCAAAATGAGATGCTGTTGATGAGTGCTACTAGTAAATCGTTTACCAACACAGTTTCCTGTACTAAAATAGAATTTCTATCAAGTCTTTGAACAAGCTTTAAGAGTTCTATCTCCATATCTAAACCACGAGCTGCAACATCCGTAGCAGTCATTATAGGACTCTTGCCAGCTTTAAACTCTGAGAGGACCCAATCCCTCTCTGCTTGACTTTTGTCTCCATGAATTGAAAGAGCTGGCCAGCCATCCATGCGAAGCTGGCAGGTAATCTGATCACATCCTTTCTTGGTATCCATGAAGATCAATATTCGGCTGCCATCCATGATATCCTCCAGCAATTTAACCAATCTGGAAAATCAAACCTATCAGTAAAACGACCACATCAAATCTCATATGATGAAATTAGAATATACAAGAACAAAATAGAAATGGGGCCTACTTGTTATATTTCTGGTTTTCAGAAACAATGTCAACATGCTGGCATATAGCTGGCGTATAGCATGGTTAGCTTTCAAATCTTGAGATCCTATTATCACCTATGCAAAGTGCAAAGATAAGAGCCAATCACATAATATAATCGCACATTACAAACACATACACATACCACAAAAGATGGAACTTTCAGAAAGGGCATAAGCATTAAACCTGGGAAATTACCCTCAGTTTCAAGAAAAAGGAAAGAGAGGGAAGGAGTAGGGGGAAATTCACCAACAACAAGCTGCCTCAAAATGCGTAAAATGACATGAGTTATGACTGGCAACTACATACATCAAAAGTACAAAATAAAAACAAAACACAGAAAATAATATATCCTAACAGAAGAAATCCCACAACTAGTCAGTAGCAATATTAAGTTAGAGCACCTTACTTTGTACGGGTTGTAAAGAAACTGTCTAGAAGCTTATTTTAGGCCAGGTAGCACTCCAGTACAAAGTTTGACGAACTGGGTGAATCTGCATTGAACAAAACATTAGGAGGGAACTAAAGTGCCCATCGCATTGCCATCAGTGATACTTAATAGTGGATTAGCTGCATCTTCAAAATACCACATTTGTACTACTTGCAAATAGGCATAAACATTACAAAGTGATCATTAAAGCAATCAATATCCCAGGACCAGGGTCAATATCTCATGGACATTATTTTATTGGCCTCAACCAAGTATCCAATAATTTTTTGTTAAAAACAAGTCCAATTACAAGTTGGACTCAAGTCAAAGCACAAATTTTAACAACAAAAAAAAAAACCCAATTTAAACTCACATGTCTATAAATCACACACAATCAATATGATTCATACAATACATATATATGTATCATCATATTCATAAGCATGGTCGATACACACCTATGATACCTACTATTCATATTATACATTTTGCACATTACTAACAAATATGTGCATGTTTATAATTAAATGTTGGTAACTTTAGTCTTTAAAGCCAATAGCTTTTATAGTAAACAAGAGTATCTGGCTAATATTATGAATAGGCAACAAAATTAAGCGAAATACTGAAGGGTAAGCAATGTTTAGAGATTTCCCCTTGTTAGTGAAAATTTGAAAATTCAACCAATGATTTACACTCTCTTTGGTAGGTTTCAGTAATAAAAATATTGGATTTTGAATATGTTTGATGGCTGTTAGGTGTTAAAATAGTGGGTTGAACAAGAAATAAGATAAACACTACACAACCACATAGGCAACCATACCTACGTTGTCTGAAACAATCACAAGGCAATCACACCCTCAAGACTCCTTAAAATAAGCTTCTGAAATTTTATTAAAATCAATCTCACTATGAATGTTATTGACTAAAATAAGGGAAGTTGCTAAATCCAAAATCTTTTCCTAAAACACTAGGACTCCTAAAAAAACACTATGACTACTAATAACTAGAAAAAGTACTTTAGAACTTCTAAACCAAATACAAAAATGACTCAAAACACAAAATAAGACTCATGGGCCTTTGGTAGAGACAAGAACAGTCATTCCTGAAAATATGGAATTTAACAGATTGCCCTTATTCTACAATAAGCAAGCCTTAGTCCCAAATTTTTTGAGATTGGCTATGGATTCTCAACAAATTAGTCAAAGTAGGCCACATGTATTCTTTTATGAGATTTATTCCAGTAAAAATTAATTAAAACTAAACCAGTAGCTTTCAATCCTAAAGAAACTTAATACTAAAACTCAATAATAATTAAAGTAGCCTATGAAATGTTCCAAGAAGGCCCCACATCAAAACGAGACCACAAATTTTGCCAATCTCTTTATTGTCTACATCATATCTTCTCTTTGGTAGGGAAGTAAGCAAGAGTCTTCGCTAATGATATGACCTTCGAAAACTCCAGAAGAAAATACAAAAAATAATCTAATAAGTTCTTGTTACAAGCTTAAGTTCTATTGGACAAGACCTGAAATTAAGTACTAGAAGTCAAATTGGGATTCTAAACCAACAATTAGAACTTCCACACTGTTCAAGAACTCAGTTCAGCCAGGCTATTTCAGATCAGACATCTGCTAATCTGCCCTTCTTTTCTAACAGATCTAATCCATAAATGAAAGCAGGAGACAGAAAAGGAAGGCACACTTCAAACCTGAGATAAAGGTACAGAAATGATCATGACATAAGCTCCAATAGCAAGGCACAATTCAAACCTGAGAAACAAGCTTTCGAATCTGAGGCTCAAACCCCATATCTAACATCCGATCTGCCTCATCCAACACAAGATAAGGAACCCTTCGCAAGTTCATATGATGCGAATCCAACATATCAATCAACCTCCCAGGTGTCGCAATTACAATTTCAACGCCTGGTCCATAAAAGTAATAAATTTAACATTAACAAAATCAAAAACACTAAGCAACCATATAAACCTAGACATGAAAGTAATAAAAATAGCCAAGTCATCTCACATAGTAGCTACCTATCACAGGAGAGCCAGTTCATGGAAATCAAAATACAGCAAGAAATGAAAAGTTGTCTAAAACTCAATTGACAACCTACCTTCCTGAAGATCACGAACTTGAGGTCCCTTTGGAACCCCACCATATATGCATGAATTTTTAATTTCTGATGATGCACCAAATTTAGTACTTTCATTTTGTATTTGAGCAGCAAATTCACGGGTTGGAGCTACTACCAACACAATTGGGCCATCTCCAGGAGCTGAAAAATATAATGGGGATCAACTAAACATATTTCCAGAGATTGACAAAATATAAACAGAGGCATATTAAGATCATATTAAGAATAAATCAACCAAACATTACATCCTTACAAAGAATTGGCTGGGCATTAACATGGACAATGGCAGGCAACAGGTAGGCAAGTTTCAGCAATACCAATTAGATCACGGCCCCTTAGAGCCATTGGCCATCCTTGAGCTTGAATAGGGGTAGGTTCGACAAAGCCCGCTTTTGTAATCTCTTGAATAACATAATCTGTTGTCAAGTAAGTATTAACATTATCTCACCAATATCAAAAAAAGAAAAAATAACTTGCAAGTTGAGGATAAGTCAATGACCCACTACTAGATATGCAGGATTTGCAATACAGTTTAGATATTACATTGTCAGTTAAAATCATTAGAATTCCAACCCCCAGTGGTAAAAATCTCTAAAACTATGAAAGAAGATTTCTAAAATTTATAAACCTTGAGAACTATTGCAAAATCATTTTAAAGAAATGAATTTACACATATTCTTTAAATAAATCATACAAAGCAAAAATTTTCAACGTCAGATAAAGAAATAAGGCAGTGGATAGGTGTGAATCATAATTTATAACAAGAATTAACATATTAGTCAGGCACAGTATGGTCCCAACACTGCTCCTTCCAGGTTGTAATGAATGTCTTCATAGAGTAATTACTAATTAGCAATTGCAAGATCAGCTTAGCATCATCTAGAGGTTTCTTCTTTAAAATGGCAGTCTCGGAGTTCATGGCTTTTGGGATAGCAGAAATATGCATCCCCAAGCTTTGAATTACAGGGACGGACCCACGTTGAGCCCAAAGGGGGCCCGGGCCCCCCCTGGGCCCAAAAAAAAATTTTTTGAGCAAGTAAATATTTCAAAAAACAAAAAAAAAAAAATGGTTGGGCCCCCCTATGTTTTTTGCTCGGGCCCCCCTCCCAAAATCTTGAACCCCCCAGCCCATTTTCCGGCCAAACTTCAGCCCATTTTCCGGCCAGACCACGTAAAAAAAAAAAAAAAAAAAAAAGAACAACAACAACAACAACAACAAAACAACACAGCCTTCAGAGAGCAAAAACACCACACAGAGAGCAAAAACACCAAACACCACACAGAGCAAAAACACGAAGGAAAAAAGAGAGAAAAAAAAAAAAAAAAAAAAAAAAAAAAAAGAGAGGAAAGGGAGAGACT
The DNA here is from genome assembly GCA_032727855.1 of Quercus ilex subsp. ballota. Taxonomy (NCBI): domain Eukaryota; kingdom Viridiplantae; phylum Streptophyta; class Magnoliopsida; order Fagales; family Fagaceae; genus Quercus; species Quercus ilex. The sequence goes on along the minus strand of CM064912.1, from coordinate 14,775,866 downwards.
GAGAGACCCACCGCGGCACCGTCCACGCCGCCGAGACCCACACCACACCTTTGGTTGCTCGATCCACTCCCTCCGGCCTCCACTCACCCATTTGGCCGTTAATACCCATGCCAGTGAGAGCAGAGCGCAGAGACCCACACCACACCGGCGACTCCAGTCCACACCAGCGAGAGCCGAGACCCACACCGGCGACTCCAATCCACTCACCCACGCCGACGACACCATCTGAGACTGAGACTCACCCACACCCAGTCACCCATTTTCTGATTTTCTAGTACCCACACCGGTGAGAGTCACGAGACCCACTTGCCGCCGCCCACGCCGGTTGCTCGATCTGCTCAGCCTAGCTTCGTCGCTTCAGCCTTCACAGTTCAGGTATTTACTCTTATCTTTTCCTTCAACTTCAAAGTTCAAAACCTAATAAAATGTTTGTGACTTTGTGATCTGAGAATCTGAGATTGCCTTGTGGACTTGTGGTGTTTCATGATTGTGTTTTTACTGATGATGAGTGATGAACTAAATGTTGGTGATTGTGAATTGAATATTTGAATCTGTGTTGCTGCCTGTGGATTTTTTTTTTTTTTTTTTTTTTGGCTTTTTGGCTTTGTCTGTGTTTGTGAATTGTGACTCTCTTTCTTGTTTATATAGATAAGAGAGATAAAGAGAGACAGAGAGACAGAGAGTAGAGTTTGTAGAGATTTAAGATTAGTTTTTTTTTCCTTTGTTGACTATTAGTTGGGCATAATAGGGACAAGTGAGGTTGGGCAACGGGCAAGTGGCAGGAAAAAAAAAAGCTAAAGTTAAAAACTTAAAAAAAAGTTCTTGTTAGTAGTGCAAGGAATAAATTTAGTGTTGATGGTGGATTCTTTAGGTTAGTGGGTATAAATAAAGCCAACCAAACACAAATACATAAATAAAGGCAAACCAAATACAAAAAAAAAAAAAAAAAAAAAAAAAAAAAAACAAACAAACAAATCATATATTATAGAAAATTGTCACACAAATTTAAAAAAATAACGGTGATTCTTATTTTATTTGTAGATCATGAAAAAATCAACTACAATGCTTGATTTTTTCAAAAGAAAAGGTTCAAATTCTTCTGAAGTCAATGTGGGATTGCCAACAACTAATGTTGCTATTCCAATTCCAGAAAATGTGGATGCTCCGATTCTAGAAAATGTAGATGCTCCAATTCTAGAAAATGTGGAGGATGCTCCAATTCTAGAAAATGTGGATGCTCCAATTCTAGAAAATGTGCATTTCTCAATTCCGGAAAACGTTGATGTTCCAATCTCTCTAACACAATTTCAAAGAGTCGATCTTGATTCTTTGGATTATGATCCCGGAACACGCAAACAAATATGGGAATATCATGTTAATCAACGTGATGAAATTCGACGGGCTTACATTAAAAAAGGTCCGCATCGACTTCCTTTAAAGACATACCCAAAAAGTGGAAAGCACAATCGTAGCTTTCAAGCTTCTTGGTTTGGATTTAATTCAACATGACTTGAATATTCTCCTACCACAGATGCAGCTTATTGTCTACCCTGCTTTGTCTTTAATAATCCAAATGGGGTTGTAGGACAAAATACATTCACTGTTGGTGGATTTAGGAATTGGAAAAAAGTTGGGGGCAAAGATTGTTCTTTTCAATGTCATATAGGAAAAGATCCTAACTCAGCTCATAGAGTCGCCGAACAAAAGTGTAAGGATTTGATGAACCAATGGCAACATTTACAAAAGGTAGTTGATCATTTCACTACTGAACAAATTGTAAATAATCGGTTGCATCTGAAGGCCGTAATTTTTACTGTTCGATATCTTGCCTTTCAAGCTATAGCTTTTAGAGGTCGAGATGAAAGTTGTAGTTAATTAAATCGTGGGAACTTTTTTGAATCATTGGGTATTGTGACTTTTTGGAATGAAAAGGTTGCTGAAATAATAGAAAAAGCTCCCAAAAATGAAACCTACACATCACCTAGGATTCAAAAGGAAATTCTACATGTTTTCTCAGCCAAAGTGAAGAAGGCCATTCGGGAAGAAATTGGTGATGCAAAATTTTGCATAATGGTTGATGAAGCTCGTGATGAGTCCATGAGAGAGCAAATGGCTGTGGTTTTTAGATATGTTGATGCAGAAGGCTTTGTCAAAGAACGTTTTTTTGGGCTTATTCATGTTACTGACACTGCAGCTTTGACTCTAAAGAAGGGGATATATTCTTTGTTATCTCAATATTGTTTCGATATACAAAATATTCGAGGGCAAGGATATGATGGAGCAAGCAACATGCGAGGTATGTGGAATGGATTACAAGCTTTGATTTTGAATGATTGCCCATATGCTTATTACATCCATTGTTTTGCACATCGCTTACAATTGGCAGTAGTAAAAGCATCAAAACAAGTTAATGCCATTAGTCATTTTTTTCTTGCATTGCTCTTTCTGATCAAAATTGTTAATGCTTCATGCAAGCGCAATGAACAATTGAAAGTTGCCAATGCTAATGAAATAGCACGTATGATTGATCTTGAAGAGCTTGAGATTGGAAGTGGACTTAATCAAATTGGCACTTTACAACGACCTGTAGAAACACGTTGGAGTTCACATTTTAGATCAGTTTCTAGCTTATTAAGAATGTTTAATTCAACTGTTGAAGTTTTACAAAATATAATTGATGATGCAATTGATGGAGAACATCGGGCAGAAGCAGAGTTAGCTTATGACGGTTTAACTTCATTTGAATTTGTCTTCATCTTGCATCTTGAGAAGGAAACTATGGAGATCACTGATAAACTTTGTCAAGCTTTGCAAAGCCAATCTCAAGACATTTTAAATGCCATGCATTTAGTTTCATCAACTAAAGCACTTATCCAAAAATTTAGAGATGATGGATGGGCTGGCTTACTCACCACTGTGATATCATTTTGTGAGAAGCATTGCATTGATGTCCTGGATATGAATGCCCGTTTTGTTCCGAGGCGAGGTCGAGCTCGTAATCAGCAAGATAACATTACAATTGAGCATCATTATCGAGTAAATATTTTTTATGCTACAATAGATTCTCAACTACAGGAACTAAATTATCGGTTTGATGAAGATGCAATGGAGTTACTTAGGCTTAGCTCAGCTTTAGAACCTCGAGAGGCATTAAAATCTTTCAGAAGTAGTGATCTTTGTTTGTTGGTAGAGAATTTCTATCCACAAGATTTCACAGATTATGACAAACAAGTGTTGAAGAAGGAGCTTTATCATTTTGAGCATAATATAATCCAGGATCCAGAGTTCAAGAATTGAAAAGTTTATCTGAGTTGTCTCAATGGTTAGTGAGAACTAGAAATTCAAAACACTACAAGCTTGTTTATAGAATGGTGAGACTTGTGCTTACTCTTCCAGTTTCCACTGCTACTACAGAGCGAGCATTTTCAGCTATGAAAATTGTCAAAACTAACCTTCGAAACAAAATGGAAGATGATTTTTTGACAGACTCTTTGATGTTATACATTGAAAAGGATATAGTTTTGACATTTAGTTTGGATTCAATTGTAGATGATTTTGAAGATTTGAAAGAGCGTCGAGTTCCCTTTTCATAGATGATTGTATAAAGAAACAATAGTGTTTCATGTCTTTTGTTTTTATTAGTAGATGATTGTATCTTAATATATTAAGAAACAATGATTTTTTGGTATTTGTCTTGGTTGATAGTTTATTAATATTATATGGATGTATATTTGAAATTTTTTTTTTCGCTTATCTCCGCCCCCCCCCCCCCCCCCCAACTTAAAATCCTGCGTTCGTCCCTGTTTGAACACGTAAGCAAATTATTTCCTTGCTGGCAACAGAACGCTTCTTAGCAATAAAATCCAAAAAACCATTCAAATTGAATATTACTCTTCTTCTTCTTATCCATGAAATTCCTAAGGAAAGCTAAAACCTCCTTGCCGGTTATTTTAAAAACCTAGGTTTGTCATTTGAATTCAAACACAAATTTTTTTTTTTTATTTAAGGAAAGGTACATTTTAAGAAATCTGTAAAGATGCCAAGTGCAAAGATGTTAAGAATCAGAAGAAGTAAGAAGTGCAGCAGTGAAGCATATGCAGAGTTTTTGGTTGCCGCTTAAACGACATACAAGTATGACTAAACGACAGAACTTGATTATTTACTTGTGTATGCTACATGTAGTTCATAGATAGATAGTTAATTTTATTGTTTCTGTTCACACGTATCAAATACACGTTTGATAACCGTTTTCCTTAACAGTGTGGAAGTTAGTTTCTTTATCTCTTTCTATATAATGAAATCCTCTTGTACATTTTGATTCATTGAGTGAAATACAGATTTGATTCTAGAAATTTCCTGCTCTGTTTTCTCTCTAGTTCTTCAAGCTTCTCTCTTCTTTTCTTATCTTTGTTTTCCAAATCTTTCAAAATATAATATAACATTAAAAATAAAAAATAAAATGAGATAGAAATCTGAAATCCTACTCTAGCGGTCCAAGATAATATAAGTGAATATGAATGTGAAGTTTAATTCTAAAGACTTGAACCTTGACCTTTAAATAATGACAATAATATTCAACTTGAATTGGGGTGGATCAAAATATATTCATCAAGTGGGTGGGTTAAAAAACTCATCTCAACGTGAGGAAAGTATTTTATACGCCTAGTTTATACAAAAAATTCTCCTCATCATAAGAGCAAAAGTCTTCCAGTAGAATAAAAGTTGTATGTATAATTTTGACTAAAATTTTGTCATTGTTATTGTTTTATTCTTCATTTATATATATTTTTTCAAAAAATAACACTTTATTTATACGATGATGCTCTCTCTTTGGTTATAAAATGGACAGAAACAAACATGGATAAATATTTACTTTTCATAAAATTTGTGTACTCATGTGGCATAAGAAATTTTAAAATTAATAACCATCAAAGTTAATATTTAATATTTTTAAAGAAATAAAAAAGAATAATAAAATAAATGTTTTAACAAATATTAATAGCATAAATTAGTAACTACTACACAAAAAGAAAATATTTATGTTGAATTTTTTTTAAGGGATATTGAAAGGGAAAAAAAGAAGAAGCAAAATTTAAAACTAATTCTAACTTTTCTTTAAAATATATATATATATATATATATATATATATATATATATATATATGTGAAAACTCAAAATTAAAAAAAAAAAAAAAAAAATCTTTTGAAAGATTTTTTTTTTTTTTTTAGTTATTGAAAGAAAGAAAAAAAAATAAACTAATTTTTTTTTCTTTTTTCTTTTCCTTTTTTTGATTAATTAAACCATGTAAGATTAAATTAATTAGTTTAGAGCTAAACTCTTGACTCTCATGGATTAAAGCAACCAAATATTTTTTTTAAAAAAAATTCTAATTAAATTACAAATTCTTTAATTTAATTTTTAATTATTAGTATTCTTTAATTAAATATGCATAGTCAAATTTTGGATAATGAATGGCTTTGAATCTCTTGAACATAAAAATAACCTCTGCTATTAATATTATGTCATTTTAGTATTTTACTTTAAGCTAGGATTCAAAAGGCTTTTAGATCCGGTAGATGTGAGTGGGACCATGCAGGAGCTAGTTTGAAAGAGGACAATAAATTAATCTCAGTCCAGCCCACCAACATAAACATAATAGTAGTAACTATTATGGGCTTGGCTGGGCCATTTGATAAAGGTAATGGTTAGTAATTGTATCCTAAGGTCATTGAAAACAATTAGGCCTGTTCAGCCACCAACCGCCACCGATATTACCACACCTCACTACCCAACTCAAAGCTCCACTACAAGTGTCCGGCGTGATGAACAGCAGTGTTTTTCAAAAACCAAAGCTAACAAGGTGCGGTGAGTGGTGGTGAGTTTTGCCCACCAATGAGAACCACACCGCACCGCCTATATATATATATATATATATATATTTATGTTTCAGTGGGATAGAGAGAGCCTTAAAGAAGAAGATGATGAGAGGAGACTGAGGGAGATAGAGAGGCCCTGTTGAATCAAAGGAGGAAGAAGAACACGTTAAATAGGGTTAGGTAATGTGAAATAAAACGATGCCATTTTTGTATTTTATTTTTTAAAATTTTTTATTCTAAAATGACATCGTTTTGGACTTCAAAAAAAATATATCAAAATTATGGAATGATGTTGTTTTATCCTAGATTAAATTTCTAATTTCTCATTTATATCACTCTCCCTTTCTCTCGTTTTCTCTCTCACCACAACCCTCAGCCCCTCACTCTCCCTCTCTCTCTCTCCCCAGCCTTCGCCACTCGCTGCCATTGCCCTCTGCTACTCAATGCCACCATTCTCCAAGTGTCTTCCTCTCCTCTTTCTTCTTTGTCCTAGCTATTCTTTGGAAGTTCGTAGAGAATTTTTTGCTGGTCAATGCTTAGGACTACTACGCTTCTCCTTCTTCTACTAGGTATGTGAATTCATTTGATGCTCAGTATCTCACTCTCACTCAGTCTAACTATGTAGGTTACTAACTATGCTTTGTCTCGCTATACTTTTTAGAATGATTGTAAATTTCTTTGAGATATCTTTTTGTGGGTATTAGAGAAATATAGTGAATATGTTTGTTTGTTTGTTTTTTTAATGAATGTTTGGGTTGTTTGATGATTTTGTATGGGTTGTTTGCTGTGGTTTGAATTTTTTTTTTTAACCAAACGCACCGCAACTGAACACACTGCACCAAACCGACATGGTGCACCAAACCCTGTGTAGACCGGTTCCCACTCCTCCATATGTAAGATGTAGTTAGGGACAAGGGAAATCACCCCTGTAGGGTGCGGTGCAAAAAAGCCCCCCAAAACTGGCCGCACAACACCGTGCACAACCCTAAAAACAATGAAGCAGAGAGCTTATACTTGTTATTATCATTTTCAATTGTTATCTTTTAGTTGAAGGTTTAATGGCTTAGCCCTCAATCTAAGTGATTTGGGCTAATTTGTGACCCTACCTTCTATGAATATGATCTACTTGAGTCCTCACCTAAAACAGAATATCTTATGACGCAATATTTGTTACTTGAAAAAGAGAATGGAGTCATCTGCTCTTCAATTAGCAGAGCAGATGTATCTAGTTGCGACTCTGTGCTATCTTTTACTGACTATTATCAACATTTTCCTTGCATTGAACAACAATGATTTAAAGAACTTCAAAGAGATTTGACATAAGGATAAACTAAACTTCATGTAAAAAGAAATAAAATATTCATTTATAGTAATCTCTAAATTTGAGAACAAGTGTTAAATAATTAGATACTAGGGATAGGTTTCACTCGAATAAACTGTTTGAGAATAGCTTTCTCTTCATCAATGCGCTTCTTTTCTTCAGGATCTTTTGGTTTAATCTTCCTTTTCTCTTCCAACATCCACTTGAAAAGTTCACGCTGCTAATCCTCTGGAATTGGTTCCCGCAACTTCACAGTATTTGTGACGGATGGTGAGTGTAAGGTTTTTTCAACAATAGGAGCAGTTTTAGTAACGGAGATTGAAACTGGAGTTGCACCTTCTTCTTCTATGTGCTCATCTTTCTTATTTGTCCACACAAAGAGGTAGGCTACAAAAGTTAACAGAAACTCTTAACTTCTTAAGGAGCATATTTAGAGCCCAAGAGACAACTTTGTGATAGGCTTCAAGACAGTGTTGACAGAAGCTGAAACTAACAACTTATGTAGATTAACAAATAAAAGACTAACAACTTATATAGAAAAATTACACACAAATAGAGGGGGAAAAGACCAAGTTTGACCACAAAACTAGATATAAATACCTCTCAAACTATATAGGACCATAACATGTAAAGAATATATTTCCTTTATGAGACTGCTTAGTCTACTTCAATGTCAATGTGACGAAACCAGTTTTACCACCCCTGAAGTCTTCTTTTATACAATTATAGTCCATTTTTTCTTTCTCAAACTTGACTGAGACAAACAAGCTATTAAAAATGATCATCAGATGTAGGACCTATATATTAAAAAGATCATACCCGGTGCACAAAGATCGCACTTTTGTGGGGTTAGAGAATGGTGATTGGTAGGCATCTTTACCCCTACTTATAAAGTCATTACGTTCAACAATTAGTTAAGTAGGTAAGCGAGTTTGAGTAAATAGTATATGTTGCTACTCACCTATAACTTTATAAGTTCCTAATAAGCTAGTTGAATGAATCCATCCAACTTACTGTTACAGTATGCAAGATACTATGCAATATGCACACACTAAGGAATTGATACATTGTCTATCCAACATATTGCTCATCATCAACATGGATAAAGCCAAAAATTACTGGTATATGATTTTAATCATAGTAGTAGAGCTTCAGATGACTAGTTAAAATTATGCAAGAATTGCATTCTGTGTGTCTTTTTCTCTCACCTATTGTAATGATTATACTTAGAATGATAGACAAACAAGTCTTTTGCTTGATCATTGGCTGTTTTCCATGAAAAATCGCCAAAACCATTACTTTGATTAGGCAACCATAAGGCTGTACTAATAAAATGATGAACGCCATGAGCTATTACTGTTACTCCCATTTTAACAAAACAAGAAGAAGTTCCAACAACAACATACTCCAAGATTTCCAAAATGAAGGAATATGCATCCATTTATAAGGGAGCGTGGATCGAAACTTGTAGTGAACTAAAAGTTTAAGTTGAGAAATAATGGTTTTATCAATAGAAAAATAAACAACTGACACAGCTGAGACATGGGATTCAAACAATGATTTTGCATCTACTTCAACTAACTGGGAAAGGGAGGGTTGGTGGGGACATTGCCATTTGGTCCAAGGATATCAAAGGAGAATCATAAATCCCACACAAGATATAAAATGTTTATTTCCCCTCTAATAGGAACAGTATATTAACCCCATACTTATCACCACTCTTTACACATTTGCGTTCCTAGACTCTTTAGTGCATATTAGTTAGATGTCACATATGACAACCAATTAATATCTAAATCCACAGAGGCTAGAATCAACATCTTATCACACAAATCCTCAACTAAGGAGAATTATAAATCCCACACAAGCCCAACCATGGAACACCAAATCCCATTTAATTAGAATTCCTCCATCCCCATCAAGGATTCCTCCAAAAATGAGATATTTAAAACCATAACTCCTATCCTAACAACAGAGTACCCATCAACAATAACATCAAAAAAAGCACCCGATAAGCTTAAAAAACAAATCTCTAAAGCTGAAATCTTAAAACCAATTACATCTTTTTATAAATTTAATCACTTTACATACGAAATAAATACCCACATATATTAATGTAGATAGGAAATTAAGATAAACGGTGATTTACAAAGCTAAGGAATAAGAAAAAGAAAGCGACCTCCAACAACAAGATTGACAGCCACGAGCATAGGCCAGAGAAACTTGTAACTCCGAGCAATGTCTCTTTTGGTGGTGGCTGAGGTGGCAGAGCTGAAGACTCATGAGTGACCATTGTTGATGGTGAGGAAACTCGTTGGGTTTTTGTTTGGTGCTCTTGAAATTGTTTCAGTTAGGCTGTTTGTGAAAGACCACAAGCAAGTAGTCAATCAATCAAAAGTCAGATACTAAAACCAAAATACTGAAAGCAAAAACAACAAAAGCACTGAAGTTGCTTTTGGAATCCCTTGTTATTGTTTCTTAAAAACATTAAAAAAAAATTATTTTTTATTGGAAAGTGTAGAAATGATTTGAGCTTACATTTTTGGGTTTGTTGGTGTAGAGCTTTGGACCATCGCTCATCGTTGCTTCAAAAGTTCTTTTCTTTGTCAACTGTCAACACTCTTTTCTGATCACCTACTACAAGCTGGATTCGGATCTTCTCCATTTCAAAATGAAATGGAATGTCCATTCACTACAAAAGACGAGGTCTATAGCTGCATTTGAAAAACGCAATTATAGACCTTCAAAACGCAGATATAGGCTATGAGCCGCGTTTTCAAACGTGGCCTATTATGCACGACAATAGTCTCCTGCGGGGACCTATAGCCGCGTTTTTATAAACGCAACAACAGATCACCCTATAGCTGCATTTTTCCACAGCCCAAAAGCTAAGACCTATAGCTACGTTTTGTAGAAAATGTGGCTATAAACCTGCTTTGGGCTGCATTTAACACGGGGGCTATATGCTAAGACCTATAGCCGCGTTTTAAACACAGCCCAAAGCGGGTCTATAGCTGTGTTTTCTACAAAACGCAGCTATATTCTAGGCTGTGGAAAAACACAGTTATAGGTGCATAAAACGCAGCCTTATGGTGATTTGTAGCCGTGTTTGTAATAGGTCCCAACCTTGGGATTTCCTGTAGCCATGTTTTTAAAAACTCGGCTATAGGTTTTATTTTTTATTTTTTCTATTTATTTCTTCCTAAACACATTCCTGCCCAAAACAAGACTTGTAATTGCTAGCAAAAATCAAGTTCCCAACACTCAACAGATGCAACCAATTGCAAACACTCAACAGTTCCCAACCAATTGCCAGCAAACAACACAAGTTTATTACCAAAAGATTAATTACATAAACAAAACAAGTTCATTGCCCAAATAATTACATGGTAAATGAAGTTCCCAACAAAATATTTTTACATCACAAAATGCATATCCGTCAAGGATTTTTTTACATCACAAAAAATTGTCAACAAGCATCATGGTACTTGATCAGTCAGTTCATTGCCCATAGCTACAGCCAATTACCTGTGACAATGAGAACATCGATAATTGGGTTGAATTGGGCTTTCAAAAATCCCTAAGCTTGGAACACTTGAAAACAGTGCAAACCCTAGAAAACACTTGAAAACACTCATGCATCGTGGAACTATCAACTACATTTAGCAAGTGTAAAAAGGCATGTATAAAAATGTTCACTTGAAAGGTTTATAGAACAAGGATACTTTCCTATCGACATTCATGGTTGAGATTTTCTAATTTGATTTTATGTCTTATAGTACATCTACTTCCCTACTTCTTGCTTCATATATACTTATGTGGGACCTTCAAATTGGAATAAAACCAACAAAAGCAAGAATACTATCAATTATTATAATTTTAATTTTTTTTCCAATATAGTTGTATAAGTTATAACAAATGCATTGACACGATATTAAGACACAAAACATTGACCAAGGCATCTAATGTTCAAATGCCCCCATTGTAATTAATATATATATATATATATATTTAAAATTTTTCAAAAGCAACCAAAACTGTGAGGAACATATTCAACTTTACAAGTATATTGTTATATTCTTAACACTTTTACATTGATTTTATTATTTATTTTTATTTTTGAAAAATCAAATTATATTTTTAAACTTTATGTATTTAAACAAATCTCCTAATTTGATAGTTATGAGAAATGAATTGATCATTTTCTTTTCTTTTCTTTTCTTTATTATAATGATATAAAATATATATTTATAGTTAACTGAAATTATGAAAAAATAAATTAAAATTTATATTAGCATATAACTTTATATTTATTTTGTTATTAGTATTGATTAGTATTTTTCAAATTAATTTAACTTTCAATATTTTCTTTTAATTTTGCTCCCCTTGAGTTGAAATCCTGGCTCCACAATGTCAGACGTGTGGCTAACTTGTGGTGTGAATCAATTAATGGGTGTGATTTAATAGTCATGTGATGATTATCTTACTCTTTTTTGTTCTAAGATTAAACAACACTCAGTCTTAGAACTTTGGTTATAAACCGATCTTTGAATTTTTACTAATCAAAACTCTCAAAACTTTGGTTGCAAATTGATCTCTCTCTCTCTCTCTCTCTCTCTCTCTCTCTCTCTCACACACACACACACACACACACACACACACACATCCCATCACATGTTATGATAACTAACACACGTTTTGAGTATGGTGTGAATGTGGTGTGATTCAATTAATGGGTATGATTTAATAGTCATGTGATGCTTACACGAATATGGAAACTTTATGAAGTTGTAAGGAAAAATTGAATCCCTATGGTATTATGGAAACTTTATAAAGTTATCAAGATATAGTTTTATATACCATTTTGTTAGTTTTTTTCCCATTGTGTATATACAGTACACTAGAAGTCTAGAAGTTCATTACTTTGTTAGGGCTGCAACTAAGGTTCTTCTCCTATTTAGATCGATCTTTATCTCAAATAAAAAGAGTTGATGAATACAGTTCACTTGAAAATAACCTTATATAGGAGTACTCAAGGGTCAAGGGCCAAAACTCTATGAAGTATAACGGGTACAGATCCATAGATGCTCGCATCTTTATCAATAGAAAAGAACACTAGTGGCCGCCTTGCATGACTGATGAGATTTTTTAATGTGAAAGTTATAAATAAAATTGATGAACATACATCCAAAAACACAAAGGAACATTCAAAAGTAGAATTTTTCTGGTTAATCAAGTAATGAGAATATTTATGCCCACCGAAATTGAAATACCATTCGAGTCATTTTCCAGTGCAAGACTAGAGAACCCTAGGGAAGAAAAAGTTAAAAAAATAAAATAGAAGAAGAAGAAGTCTAGGTACATTAAAAAAATATTCTGAATCAAGTTTGATGACATTGACAAAAAATAAAGCAAGATAGAAAAGCAATGAGCCCGTGCTTGTTCTAATCCTTTCCAAAATGTCAGGGCGTGTGGCTAACTTGTGGAATTACATATGGACCAGTTGAAAGAAAGCCATGCCAGCTATTCTTCTTCTTGTTCTATTTCTACCTTTTCAGAATGCGTGTGAGGCTGGTAATAGATGTAGGCAATAAAAACAAAATAGCTAAGGCAATGAGTAGTACACAAAGTAAAAGCAAAGACCAGCAACACAGCAAGCACAAGAACCCAGTAATCATTACTTTATAAAATATATATATTTTTCAAAAAATTTTCATTTTCTGGGACTAAAATAACAGTAGAAGCTACTTTATAGGCATCGTGTCCCCATGAGATACTCAGATGCGCCTTTCAGAATTGACTGATATTTTTGCAGCTAGGTAATCAGTATATCATGTGCTATCTCTGCTAAAGCGTGGTTAATGTGGGATGGAAAGAAAGAAAGATGAACGTGACTTGCTCACACTTCCTTACCAGAAAACGTGGTGGCCACAACCACCATATTTTTTTTTCTTTTTTTTTAATAAAAGTAAAAATTAGTTAAAATAGTTTAGTGAAATTTATAAATTATATAAAAAATACAATAAAATTCATGAATAATAACAAAAATAAACTAAATAGTAAAATAAATTAGCAAAATCATGTCAAACAACCTCTTTTTTTCATTTTCTTGGGTCAGTGAGCTGGGCTTGTCAAGACTAGCTTTTTTTTGGCTTCCAAATTGAAGTTTTATTTACTTTACCCAAGTCATACCTCCTGCATAACTCATCAGAACTCCCCCTAGATATGAATGGAGTCTTTCTCAATAAAGACCCTTGACTTGTATTACATTAGTGGTGTGCATGAATGGTGTTAGAGGTGATTTTAAACCAAACTTGAACTTTGTTGAGAAATTTCAAACCCAACCAACGCATCATATGCATAGAACCAACTCAATCCAATTCACGCGAGTTGTGTTAGGTTAGGTTGAGTTAGTGAGTCATGCATATTTCATGCATTGTAACCAAAAAAAAAAAAAAACTTTAAATAATTAAGCATATAATCACATATAAAACACAATAATTTATGTGGTAAAGTCTTAAACCTAGCTCTACGAGCAAAAATCAAGAAAAAATTTCACTAAAAAAATAAAGACGTTACAAAACATATTTTGACAAAAACTTAACCACAAATATACACCCGTAGATCTTTCTTTCAAAAATAAATTATAATTAACTTAGGGTAGCAAAATTTCTTTTCTCTTACTCTAAATGCAGCAGGGCACATAGCAAAGAAAACAATTAAAGAAGTCTATATATATACAGTTGAAGAGATATGAATAAAGTTGGCAACTCGACAAGTGGTATTCTTTAATACAACCCGAATAGTTGAAAGGACAGTATAGCCAACATTTGAGCGTGGATGCCCATTTGCTTAGCTATTCGTCACAAGTCTGTAAGATCGTTGTGAAGTATACAAAAAATACGGTTAAATTGGAAATTCTTACCATTATTTGTTGTAAAAATGAGCATTTGCACTGATTATAACTGAAAAATCAAACAGCATAAATAGAAGATAATTGAAAAATCGAGGAAAATCATTAGTGTGTTTCATGCACTGCCAGAGAGGAGAAAGGTTATGTCTGCATGATTCATGTGAACCTACATAGCACCCAACGAGCAAAAAAGATAGAAAAAGACCACATGGCAATTTGTATAAGTTATTCTGGTACCTATGCATCATCAAGTTCTCAGACTCAAAGCATTAAATAGTAGAGAGAGACCCTATTGTGTTTTGTTTTTCATAGAACTAGTGTACAACACAAAAGCCAACTCTTTTGTGCATCACTAAATAGTTCAAAGCATCTAAATTCTCTCATCAACTAGAAATAGGAAGCTGAAAGTAGAGAAACAAAGCAACAACTATAAACTTCCAAAGAAGAAGAAAAAATTAGAACTCATCTCAAAGGAATTCAATATTATCACTAATCTAAGGTGACTGTTGAGCTGCTGTTTTCAAATCTTCCACAGCTCCCTCCCAATCCTCAGTTAAAAGCAAACATCCATTTAACACACTTGAGTCAACAATACAGGATATAAACCGAACACAAAAATCTTGCTTCCTGCAGAGTGGCAGTAAGTAGCAAATCCAAAATGGTCTAGACTTCAACAAAATAGTAAGCAAAGTTTCATTCAGGAATGTAGTAATCCATAAAACAAAATAAAAAATACAACATATTTCAAAGATGAATCATGAATTGGTTCAATCAAAAACTAATATGTCCTAATTTCAATGGTGCTACAAACAGTATTAGATCAAACACAATAGATTACTGGCACGGAACTGAATTGACACATCTTATCTGGATGTGATACAAACATAGATTGGTGCAATACACATAAATTATATAAAATGAACAGGTAGAGAGATACCAACGGGAAATATTCAGACTAATAAATCTGCATCAAAGGACAAATAATCTGTATGTCCAAGCATTAGTTGGAACCAACAATAGTAGTGCTCTAAAGCACTATATTTTTTTATAATTCCATAATTACAATGGAGGAGAAGGGATTTGAACTTGGAAGTCATAGACACATCAGGAGGTGCCAACCAATTGAGCTACAAAGCTCTTGGCGTAGTGCACTATCTTTCCTCCTAGAACACCACAAATAATAATGATGAAAAAGAATAATAAAAACATGAAATTCTCAACTTATTTAAATTCTTCCCATCATAATTTAACTTAACCCATGAATTAGTTCAATAGCCCAATCAAAGAATTAATTAAAAAAAAAAAAACATAAATCTCAATAATCCCAACAGATTCCAAACCCCATGCAGCAAAACCTCACTTACAGACAATGCTACTCAAGGTCTCAACCAATACCCAATGTCCAATATCCAACAATCAAAGAATTATTTAAAAGAACAAACCTCCAGTGAAACTAAACAAGCAATTCAATTGAGAGGGAAACACAATTTCTCATTCATTTAAAAAAAAAAAAAAAAAGGTTCAAGTAGTTTGAGAAAAGCAATATATAATACCTCCGCTGGTCTAGAGAGTTGGTCAATTGATTGAGGCAGTCCTGCCTTACTGCAGTACCTCAAAATGGTCCTGTTTATTCTGCATACATTAATTAACATGATCACAAACAAAATATAATCACACTTGTTGTGTGTGTGTGTGTATACAAATTTATGCAAGCCCTGTCAACCACGTCCAAATCATACAAGATTCCAATCTATAAAATCAAAAAGACTGATGAGAGAGAGAAAGACATAATATGCAACTCCTTCAAAAAAAAAAAAAAAGTCATAAAATTGGATGGAAATGCATAAAATTCAGAGAAATAACAAGACCCCACTGGCTGCAAAAAATGATAAGGTAGCAAAATTCTGTTCCTAACCCAGAAGGTAGCTTAGAAAAGGAATTCAATTGGATTTATAAGGACAGGTATTGGTGCCACAATTGACAAGCTTACAAATCCATCACTAGCTGCAAAAATTCCTACGCTACCATTTCAATTTCCTTCTCTTCTCTAATGAAAGTTCAAGTGTATGATTATGGGATTGGTGTCATCTAATCTAATGTACCTTGCCTCCTCACCTACCACTGCATGATGCTTTTACCAAACCACCATCTCAGTTGTACAACCTCACTGAAAAAATTCAACAAATAGCTACAAGAACTGTTTACACACACACATAAGGTCTTGAAAAAAATGAACCAAAAGCTTATAACAATTCACATGCTCTATTTATGTATATCAGTTCATAGAAGCATTTCATCAAACACATAATTTGCATTACAAAACCACGAACGAAAATAGAAATAGAAAATAAAGACAAACACAAAACAAATCATTGAAAATACTATGAAACAAAACCCACAAACAAATCAAACGAATCCCAAAAAGAACCCACACAAATCAGAGGAAACCCAAACAAACCCACAAAAAAAAAAAAAAAAATGAAACCCACAGAAAACCCCAAAGCCTTTATGATTTAGATTTAGTAGAAAGAGAGAAATAGAGAGGACAAAGAGGAAGAAAAGAGTTGAGAGAGACAAACCTTGCTGCGAGAAAGAGAGAAAGAAGCACTGACTACTGAGAACAGAGGAAGAGAGTGCGTGACAGTTTCTGAGAACAACAACAACAACAGCAAAGCCTTAACTACTTCTACTAAAATAAGATTAACAACAACAATAACAAAAAATTAAATATGTATATAAAAGAGACCCAAAAACTCATAGGAAGGAAAAGCAGCCTTATCGACAATCCCTTCAAGATTTGGGAGGAAAGGAAATCGGTCAGAGCACAGCGGCGTCGAGCTGTGTGGCACAGAGCACAGCGGTGAGATTAGGGATCGAGAGCTAGGTTGAGAGTGAGCTGAGATTTTTTTTCAATTTAGGGTTTTTTTCGTTGTTGCGTTGAATTGAGGTTTTTTTTTTTTTTTAATTAATTTATTTATTTATTTATTACAAACCCAGAGCTACATTTTATAAAACACAGCTCTAAATGGGTGTGTTTAGATTGAACTTATTGTTACTGAAACTAAAAACTAAAAACTAAAAACTAAAAATACTGTAACAAAATAATTTTTAAATGTGTAAATAGTGCCGTAAGACCCATTTTTAATATTTTTTATTACATAAACAATATATGAACAATACGTGAACAATGCATGCACCGTTTATGCACAGATTTTTTATTCATGCACTGTTCATGCATTTGACTAAACGCAGCTTTATAAAACTTTAAGCCGCATTTAGTAAATGCAGCTTTGGGATATATTAAAAAAAAAAAATTCACTGGATGGGTTTATAGCCGCATTTTTTAAAACGCGGCTATAGTCCTCAACATCACAAAACAAAATCTCAAAGTCTTCAGAGCTGGTTTATAGCCGCGTTTTGTAAACGCAGCTACACGTCTAGGGGTGGGGCTGCTTTTGTACGAAACGTAGCTCAAACATCACTCTATAGCTGCGTTTTTTGTAAACACAGCTCCAAAGCGCCTTTTTTGTAGTAATTTTAAAGGTTGAGATTCATTTCAAAGATATCTAAGGGCTATAATTTCACCACCTCTTTTAAAATCAATAACTCAAAAGGTTAACGTTGGTTAGTTTTCTAAAAAAAAATACGGCTTGGCCCTGTTTGGTACGCAAATTTAAACACATGTTTTCAGTTTTTAAACAACATTACACACATTTTTACACACATTTCACCCATACATATTTGTAAAAAAACTGAAAACTGTTATTTAAACACACATACCAAACGGACACAACTTCCGGACTTATGAACGGGGAGGCCCAAATTTAAGTTGTCTGCCT
Source organism: Quercus ilex subsp. ballota (assembly GCA_032727855.1). Taxonomy (NCBI): domain Eukaryota; kingdom Viridiplantae; phylum Streptophyta; class Magnoliopsida; order Fagales; family Fagaceae; genus Quercus; species Quercus ilex. The sequence continues at coordinate 14,757,916 of CM064912.1, read as the reverse complement.
ACTATCGTGGTTTGAAATTTGAGATTTTATTCACCTAGTATGTGTTTGGCTCCAAACTAAAAAACTAGTTTATTTTACTATTTAGCTTATTTTTGCTACTATTCATGGGCCCCAGTGCACTTTTTAGTACTATTCATGGGTCCTACTGTACTATTACAGCTAACTTTTACCTTTATCTACAGTACTTTCAGCAAAAAATTTTCAGTTTCAGTTTCAATTTTCGCTTTGACCGAAATTTAAGTTGCTTATATGTGGTTTGAAATCCCATAATACAAGTATTTCACTAGATTTTTTATTTTTACGTTTTATCTTATTTGATCTTGTATTTTTATTTTTTTTATTTTTTATTTTTTTTGGTGCTTTTAGAAGAAAAATACATAGAAGTGGAGCAAAATTACATATCTAGTCATGTTTTTAACAAAGATAAGTTACAGAGCCCTAACTAAGTTAACTTCAAGTGGGTAAAGTGTCAAATTTCAAACCACATATAGACAACTTAAATTTCATCTAAACTATAGTTTTATCCAAACCATAAGTGGTTAAATTGTAATTTTCCAAAACAAAAAAAAAAAAAAACAAAAAAAAAAAAAAACAAAAAAAAAAAAAACAAAACAAAAACAAAAACAAAAACAGTGAAATTTTCTGCCAAAGGCCCAGAGGAGAAGGAAAAGGAAGAAATACGCGAGTCCATTGCCAACAAAGGCGTTATGATTGAAGAGGTTGGCAATTGCGGTCATGGCGGTTGGCTATCAGAGGATGAGACCATCACCGCAAAAGTCCACCAATGCCACTGCCACTACCAGCAACTCCAACGGCCACAACACCACCATACCCAATTGCTTTCAACGAAAAAACCAGAACTTAATGATAATGTTAATGTTTCGTGTTTTTTTGTAAAACAACATTAACTTGTAATGTGTTTAACTGCAGTTATTTTTATTTTTATTTTTTAGGAAAAACCACAGTCATGTTGATGAGTTGAGTAATAAGATTTAATTAAGGCAGGGATAGACCAAGGATTTCAAGCAGAGGGCCCGGAGATAAGTGAAAAAAAAAATTTCAAAAAAATTCAAATACGCATCTATATAATATTAACAAACTATCAATCAAGACAAATATACAAAAACCACTGTTTCTTAATATATTATAATACAATCACCTACCAAGAAAAACAAAAGACACAGAATACTATTGTTTCTTAATACATTATCTATAAAAAGGGAACTCGATGCTCTTTTATAAATTTATCTAATTTCAAATTACTAGTTATAGTATTATGAGTTAACAATAGGCATAGGTGAATCACTGTTATCTTCTTGAATTTGTGTGACAATTTAGTGTATTATATGATTTGTCTTTTTCTTTATCTCTTTTTTTTCTGTCACTCGTCCGGTCCCACTATCAACACTATGAATTTATTATGCACTACCAACAAACACTTTTCCTAACTTTACCATTTTTATTCCTTGAAAGATGAATCACTGTTTAGTCTATTCCTATTTTTGTCACTAGTCCCAATTTTATTGCCCAACTACCAAACAATAAACAGTCAAACACTAATATATTTTCTAATTTCTACAGACTCTATTCTCTCTCTTATGATCTTTTCTATATAATATAAGAGAGAGAATCACAAACACAGAGAGTCACAAGACTCACAATTCACAAAAATAGAGAGTCACAAAGCCAAAAAGCCAAAAAAAAACACCACAAGCACAAATTCTGAGATTCACAAACTCTACATTAGGTTTTGAAAGATAGATTAAATACTTGAGTGTGAAGTGTGAACTGTAAAGGCTGGAGCAACGAAGCTAGGCTAGGCAAATCGAGCAACCGACGGCAAAATGAATGTGAGTCTTGCTCCGTTGTGGCCAGTGGCCATTTGGGTTTGTGTCTGCAAGATGGGTCTCGTGGTGGCGGCATGGGAAGTGAGTGTTGGGGAGATAAACACATTGGAGAGCTTCCTTGAGTAATTAATATAACATATAGAGACACACTTTAACCCAAAAGGCCTAAGCCCTATGGGTATGTGCTCAATTATATTATATTAACTACTCATTCTTCTCATCTTTATTCAATGTGGGACTTCACTCACACGTATAACCCAACAATCTCCCCCTCACGTGTGAGTCTCTGCCACTCTGTGGGCTTCAAGACTTCTCTGTGGGTCATGAATAAGTCCTACTTACTCCCCCTTGCCTAATGGGCTTTTTCACTTTATCAGCGCGTCATCCATGGGTCTCTCGTACGCCATCCATGGGAACCACGTGTCAACCCCGCACGCACATCCATGGGAACTCCACACGTCCATGTCCATGGGAACCTCGCACCTCATCATTGTTTAGCACCATTTGCAATATTCCTTTGTTGGGCTTTTCTTTTCTCCAGGATTTTTGTGTGTGGGCCATTAAGGCTTTCTCTATCCCCGCTGGGTAGGGACCATGAACACCTCACCACCTTAGCCGCACACCACCATGGGCTCTGATACCACTTGTCGTGAGGAGAAACACCTTGCCACCTTCGCCGCACACCACCATGGGCTCTGATACCACTTGATGAGGAGATAAACACATTGAGGAGCTTACTTGAGTAATTAATATAACATATAGAGACATACTTTAACCCAAAAGGCTTAAGCCCAATGGGTATGTGCTCAATTATGTTATATTAACCACTCATTTTTCGTATCTTTATTCAATGTGGGACTTTACTCACACGTGTAACCCAACAGTGAGATGGTCTTGTGTGGTGGCGGCATCACGGCGTGGGCAGCGGCAAGATGGGTCTCTCTCGCCTCTCAATTTCTCTTTATCTCGAGTCTTGACTACCCTCGACTCTTTCGGTCTCTCTCGCCTCTCACTTTCTCTATCTTGCACTCTCTTCTTAATTTTTCTTTTCTTTTTCTCTTTCGTTTTTCCGTTTGGACCATTGGGTTTACATTTTTTTGGATTTATTCTTTCTTTTTTTAAGATTCAAATGGGCTATCCACTGGATTAATGGTTCACGGGTGCCCAAGCTGCAAAGTAAGGGAGCCCAAGATACAAAGTAAGGAGGGCCAAAGTCAAATTTTTTTTTTTTTGGGGGAAAATTAACCTGCTATTTTTTTTTTTTTTACCTAAGGGGCCCGGGCCCCCTGGGCCCCCACCTAGGTCCATCCCTGAATTAAGGTGACACATTTTACACCTTAGATATATTTTAAATAGATCTTGTCCATGAAATGGATACTCCCTATTTCTCTTTGAAACGGAGAGGATCCATATCCCTACAAGGCTACGCACTCTAAAATTTTTTCAAAGAATTTTTTAATTATTTTATCCAATCATCCCTTTTTACCGTACGTTTGTGTTTGTTTCCATTAAAAATATTTTCACCAAATTTTGGTGTTTAGTTGCACTGAAAACATTGGCTATTTAATTATTCAATACATGAAAAATAGTGCTATCTTTTCTAAACTATACAAGAAAATCTAAGATACAAGTATGACATGTTAGGTCCAATGGATTAGGTGTTGGTAACCAATGCAAAAAGATTGAGTTTTGTTGAGTTCTTAATGTAAAATTATGAGTCCAAGATGAAAGTTATTTGTGGAAGAAAACTAAGTTTTTGTAAGTTTGATTGCAAGTTCAACCAATCGAGAGAAGAGTTCAAACCCTGTTTGATTCGAAGTTCAATTGATCAAGAATTGCAATTTCAATTTTTTTCAAGTTTAACGTGATTTATTTAGTTGACTGTGCATGTGGGTTTTTCAGTTTTTGTAACCTTAATGAAAAGTCTATATAAAGGCCCATTAAGCACAACTTATAAAGAGGTTAGAGAGATAGAAACCCTAAGTTTTTTAGAGAGTTGATCTGAGCCTCCACTAACAATCAACAATGTTGTAATAGTGCAAATTAAATTTGCTTGTCCAAACCTCAAAGTCACAAACGGAGAGTTTTAGGGTTAAGTCTGTTTTTTTAAAGGGAAGATTTAGGATTAAGTCTAGTGTATAAACTTCACTTCTATTCTAGTGGGCCAATTTACCTTGGAATTGATAGGTTAAATCCCTCCAGATTATTACTATGAAACGGTATGTTTCATAGGTTTTGTTGGGTTACCCTATTGTTGTCTTATGTTATTTTTTATTGAATTTACTATTTTATTGCTTTATTGGTGACATATCTAATTTGTGGCAATTAACCTAGAAATCAATTTCCGAATCTAGCGTTTTGTTTGTTTCAATGGAAAAATTTGTGTAAACATAGTTTTCCATGTTTTCTACTATTTGGCAATATCAGAAAAATAAGTCAAAGGAAAACTATATTTGGTCAATAGAAAAAAAAAAAAAAAAGGCTTTTTTTTAGAGATTATTTTCCACTTATTAATTCATATTTTTCTAAACAAGAATATTTTAAATTTTCTGGAAAATTTATGATCTGATCTTACTCCTTGTCCTATCCAATTGTGATATATTTGTGCTTAAGTTAAATGATAATTAGATAATAATTATTTTTTGCTAAGGTTAAAGGTGGACGGATTCAAACCATAGAAATTTAACCAACAATGGAGGAGGCAATCCTTAGGCCATAGGCTATTGGTAATCAAATAATTATTAATTCATTGAAGTCATATTTCACATTCTTCATATATCAATGAAATAATCATAAATCATATAATTCTTATCATTTTACATTGTCTGTTTTTTTTCCCCTCATGACATATAATATAATTGTAACTAATTTTTCTAATTTTTTAATGATATTATATACGACAAAATAAATTTCATATGGCCCATATAAAAACTTCTCTACGAATTATTTTAATATGAAATTATAACAGACCCGCACAAGACATTGGCTAGTCACAATAATTACAATACGAATGAAAAAGTAATGCAAGTGAGCTCATTGTTTCATAACAGAGCATGATAACAATTATTCAAAACCAAACATACCCATACACATAGGTATTTATCAGTACTACCACAAAAGGTTTCTACAGAAATTGAGTACATCTAATGACACATACGGCTTGACAGCTCTTTTAGGGTATTTAAAGCAAAAAAATAACACCAGTACATACGATCCTCAACCAAGTTGAAGCATCGTTGCCGCCAATGAGGATTAATATAAAGAACACTGACTACACCCAAAAAGAAAATAATGCAAGATACCAAAAAACTTGTAAAGAAGGCTAGAAGATCAACTTCATACCATCTGTCGTCACTTGCCTCTGAAGATTTTTGTGATGATGGAGGTGATTCATCAGTATCGGGGCAACTTTTCTTTAGTGGTGCACCGCAAAGAAATGGATTTCCTTCATAGCTGCTCTCTTCAAATGTTGAAAATTGTCGTTTCATTTCTGGAACTTTACCTGATAAGTTGTTGTGAGCTACAGTGAAAACTGCTAGAAACGTCAGATCAGTCAATACTGAAGGAATTTTTCCACTCAAATTGTTGTGAGAAAGGTCTAAACTCTCCAACTGAGTCAAATTTGAGAATGTTTTCGGAATAGGACCTATCAATTGATTGTAGGACAAGTTTAGTGCATGAATTGAAGACAGTTGTCCTAGATCTGGTGGGATTTCACCTATTAGCTGGTTGAGTGACAAATCTAATGCAAACATGATATCAAGGATGAGACCCTTGTACAAGTTATACCTATATTTAGTCAAAAACTCGATCTCAATTGGACACAGGAATTTAAATCTTGTCCCTTGAATTTCAAAATCCCTTTTTATAAGAGATTTATATGGGAGGGAAAAACCCGATTTCCACACATAAGGGTAATTTTCGTAGGCAAAGTCACTAGAAGCTAGCTTCCCAAAGGTTATGTTGCGAAAGCAGTATGGTATTGTCCCAGAAAAAAAGTTCTTAGAAAGATCCATTATGCGTATCTCTTTTAATCGACACAGCTGCTTTGGAATCATACCACTAAAATGGTTGTCACTCAATATAAGTACTTGTAAGTTAGAATGTCTTTCAATTTCTTCAGGGATATTACCGAAAAAGCTATTATCTCTAATGTCCAGTGTCCGAAGAGATGATGAATTGAGAAAGGCTTTTGGTAATGATCCTGTGAGTTTGTTCCCACTTAAAAGTACATGCCAAACATACCGTAGATTCCAACAAGAAGGTAACGATCCAGTAAGAAAATTATGAGAAAGGTTTATTACCACTATTGAACTTATTCCACACGGAATATGACCTTCGAAAAAGTTGTTACTCAGGTCAAGAAAAAACAATGGTGTACCATTTATTACCCATACGGGAATTATACCTGACATGTAATTGTTACTAATATCTAGGACATCCCAATTCCCAGCCCTAGGGGGTACCACTGGAAGAGTCCCTGTGAATTGATTATTTTTCAATGCCAAAAAAGATAACATAGATAGGTTGAAGTTCTTTGAAAAAAAAATTCCATGAAAGTTATTATTAGATAACCTCAAAATATTCAAGGAGGTGCAATTAGCAACCAACTCCATTGGTATCTCTCCTGACAAATCATTAGAGGACAAATCCAATGTATACAAGCTACTCATGTCACCAATGGACGATGGGAGATTACCTTGAAAATAATTTCGAGATAAATTTAGATATCCTAATTTTGGAATGATCTTTCCAATATTTTCTTGAAGTTGCCCATCAAAGTTATTGTCAGAAACATCCAACCAGAGGAGATTGATATGGTAATCTGATGGCAAATGAAATTGACCCCTCAAAAAATTATTCCGAAGATTTAGCAGTTGTAGTCCAGTATTGTTTTCAAGCAACCAAATGGGGAAGCTTCCATTCAACTCACTATGAGAGATAACAACAACTTCCAATTCATGCTGGTCCAAGAGAAACTTAGGAAGGTTGCCAGTGGGCTTGTTTATATTACAGTTAGACAGTACTAGAACCTTTAGTTGAAACAAAGGGTCCCAACTTGGATTTTCAGTTTGGATATCAAGCTTGTTGTTGGCACTCAAAAATTGAATCACCTTAAGCTTAGAGTGATTAGCAAATAAGCGAAATGGAAATAATCCTTCAAAAAGATTATAACTCAGATCAATGTACTCAAGAGATGTCAAGCTGACTATTGCAGATGAAGACAGAGTTCCATTGAATAGGTTGTTAGATATATCTAACCAACTAAGAGATGTCATATTGGTTAAGCATGGAGGAAGGATTCCTTCAAAGTTATTACCACCAAGATCTAACTCTTCAAGTTTCTTTAGTGCACAAAAATCTGTCAAAAGCAATAAGATTATCACTGTTTTTTAGACACAAAATTACTAATTAAATTTTTGTATTCAAGTTTTGTTAACAACTTATTTATAATTGATAATATGTCTAATCCTCCTAATGGTTTTCTTATAATTGATTTTAGGTAGGAGAGAAGTTTAGATGTAAAATATAAAAAGAGTAGGTAAGCTTTTGTAACTTTTCAAAACAAAAAATTAAATAAGTATGTGACATTTTTTTAAAATTGTTACAAAAATATAATATTGTACTACCTATAGGACCAAAATTACGGGACCTTATTCTATACGGCCACCTTAGGCTTATTGGCTCAATTATGAGTTAAACAAAGGGTAGAGTCAGTCCTGTGGGATTAAAATGATTTTTTTTTTTGGGTAATTGGGGTTAAAATAATTTCTACGTTTAGAAAAAGTAATTGGGGTTAAAATAATTTCTACGTTTAGAAAAAGTGTATGGTCCAATGTTATGCTCCAAGTTGCAGCTAATGAGGATTGACCTATATCAAGTTATCCACCATTCTCTTTTAATTGTTATCACACTCCTAATCAAAATTGTAAATACTTGATTTTATAGTAGATTCTTACCTGGAGTGTTTAAAGTTCCATTGAGTTCATTATGAAATAATGATATAGCCTTGAGAGAAGATAACGCTCTGATATATGGAGTAATGCTTCCAGTGAATTGATTTCCACTCAAATCTAAAATCTCCAAACTATTGAAATTTGCCATATCTACCAAGAGAATTGATGATAGTAGCGTTAGTAAAAGTCTTTAAAATGGCTTGTAGGCAATTAGGGTACGGTAGGCTTCCATTAAGGCTATTAATTGGTAGGCTTCTATTTTACATACTCACTTTACAAAAAATTTCACATTGCATTATCTATTTTACACTTCATTACATTAAAATATCAATTTTTCTTGATTTTTATTTTATTTTTTCTTCACATACTATAACTACCACCTATTATCTTCTTTCAGTCTCTAGATACATAAAAAAAGAATAAAAAAGTATATGTAAAGTGAATAGTGTTAGTGTAAATTTACACAATTATTGTAGTAATTTTGTAAATTTAAAAAATTTTAACTTGACTGATGTGGGTGATTTTGAGAGTTGAATGTCTAAAATTGATACACTTTTCTATTTTGCATTGATTGATGCAAATGCTGTAATGGTAGCAATTAGTGAGAAAGCATACGTAAAGGACAATATTAAAATAACTAACAATTTACAATCTAATTTTACGAACATTTATTTGTAAGAAAAAACAAGTAATGAACCATATAAAATACAATTTATTAATGATTGGAATTTATTGTCTTCATTTCGTGTTCGTGAATTAATTTGTTGATTATAACACACAAGTAAAAGCAATAAAATACTAAAGCAATTATTCAATAACGAAAGACAAACTAAAATATTTACGCATATGTTTTAACTCCAAAAAAAAGGAAAAAAAAAAAAATGTTAGGCCGTTTTGAATAAAAAAGAATAATAATAAAAAGAGTTAGCCCTTTTGACTTTTTAAAAAATCTGCTTCCCTGTTCCCTCTTCCCCTCTGTGCTTGTGTTTATCGACCATTTTTAGTTTGTAGTATTTTGTAAGTCTTTCAAATATATCATTCCCTCTATCACTTTCTAAGATTCTCAGTATCACTTCCTTTTTTTTTTTTTCTTTTTTTCTTTTTTTGGGATCACTTCAAAAGCTACAATTAATGTGAAATTAAAATTAGATTATCAATTGTATTTTAAAAGAAAATATGTTGACAACTAAATATTCAAAATTGCTTTAATATATAATATAAGCACATGAATCAAAATCTAATTTGTTCTCTAGATGAATTTCGTACACCAAAATTTTCTCCACACACCATGTCTAAAATGTGTGTGTGTGTGTATATATATATATATATATATTTAATGTGGAAAGTGGATACAGTACTAATTAATATTCACATGTTACATATAACTAGTTTTTTAACCGTACTTTACACGGTTTTTTCTTAAAATGAAAAGCTATAATATAACAAAGTATTATAACTAAATATATAATATTTTTAATTTAGGTGTATTGAACTATTAATTTTTGTCAAATGCTTTGTAGCTGAATTGGCGCCTCCCCATGTATAAAGTGCTTGGGGGTCTAGGGAGGAAAGAGTTCAAGCTGCGGAGTTAGTAGCATATTGTAATTATATCTAAAAAATACTATTAATTTTTAAAAAGTTCTTTTATCTTACCCTTTGCCAAACCAACCAAAGACAAAGAGTTTTCATTTTTTAAGACTAAAATAAAAGATGTCATATTGTTTTCTTTTGTGTAACTAATGAAGATTTTGTGCTCTCTATATATGGTAACTAACAGAAATTTAGACCCCTTAAACAACCAGATTGCGTAGCCTAGATTAATTAGTCAAGTTGTTACTTAGTCAAATTATGCAATTCTAGGTTAAAGCAATCAAACAATCATATCAAGAATAATAATACAGCAGAAAATAAATGAATACAAGATATGATCACCCAGGAAACCACACGGTAAAAACCTGGGGAGGATTTGACCCACCGATCCTCAAGGCATAACAGAATTCACTATGAAAGAATTGAAGTTCTTACAAAAGGACTACAAGCTCCCCGCTCGACTTCCTAATGCTACCCACCAGTAGAACTTCCTGACACGACCACGCGCAGGCTCCGAATCCACGGACTACTTCTTTCTTGAATTCCTCAATCAGCTACAAGCTCCCCGCTTGCTTTTCTTTTAAGTTCCAATGGTTGCAACTGTAATGATCTTCAAGATGTTGAAATCATCTCTACCTTGAAAACTCTAAGTTTTGTGTAAAGGAAAGTTCCTCAAAGATCTCACAAGAGATTCACATAAAACAGCAATGTATGAGCAACAAAGCAATATGGTCAACCTTCAAAAACGTGGCTAGGGTATAGTTTATATACCTAGGGTAAAAACATAAAACCCTAAACGTTTAATGAAGTAGGGCTGAGTTGGAAATTCTGCAGAAAAATCAACCTGTGCGATTTTCGATCGATCGAGTCTATTCTTCGATCGATCGAGCCAGGCCAAAAGTCCCAAGAACTTCTGCAGTCACTCGATTCCAACTTTACAATAATAAACCAACTTTGAGCAAGCCTAAACAAGACAAAATACAATGTTTTGATCATGGTTTGCCAACATTACAAATTAGAGTTCTAAATACATAAATTCCTAAGACCTTAGAACCTAACAAACTCCCCCTTTGGCAATTCGTGACAAAACCCTAAATAAAAGCTCAAAGTTTTACAAGTAAAAAGCCCTTTACAAAGATAATGCTCATAAATTCAAATTTAGCCTAACTACTATCCATCAGTTGCAAGTATAGACAGCAGCTTAGTTGAATCAACCTGTATTATCCTGAAATACTCAACAAACGCATAAACGCATGTGTGACAGTAAAGAGTAAAACAACAAGTATAACATTCTTGTAAGATTCACACAACACAAAATAAAGACATATAAGAATGATTAACTCATAAATATAAATCAATACGCAGTGAATCACAAAGCAACAAGAATCAATAAAAATAACATGTATATCAATCAATGTTACTCCCCCTAACATGAATATCCCCAAAAATGATATACAAAGTGAAGCACCTAGATACAATCTAAAAACTCCACAAGCTCCTCAAAGAAAAAGTCTCCCCCTAACTACAAAAACTCCTCTACAAGACAAAACTCCACTCCCCCTTTTTGTGACGGAATGCCAAAGGACAATCACAAGTCGCCATCAAAAGGAGGTGGTGAGGGTGAATGAAGACGCGCCAAGTTAGCTCGTAGAGCACGAAACTCATCTAACAAGTCCACCAAAAACTGACCATGAGCCGCCTGAACGGTCATGACAGTCTCCAAAGTACGACGAACATCGAAGTCAGTCGAAGGAGGTGGAGGAATATCAGCAGCAGCAGCATCATCACCAACTGGATCAGGAATATCCTCACCAGCAATACCTGCAGAAGAAGAAGGAGGAGGTGCGCTACTAGAGGGCTCAGACCTAGGGTGTTTAGAACCAGCTCGAAGATGAGCGGCCCTCTGTCTAAGAAAAGACGCACCTATAGGAGCTATCACATGAACGGGCTCAGAGGAAGGAAAGCCACTAATATCAAGATAAAGAAGAATCCTATGAATGAAAATAGGATGTACAAGAGCATGAGCAGAAGATGAACTCCTATAAACATCGTTCAAAGAACGAAGAAAAAGATGGGGAAAACTAATAAGAGCATCAGTAATCAGAGCGTACAAAAATACACACCTCTCAAGAGGAATAGTGTGAACATGGGAAATGGGCCAGATAGAATGACAAGCTATCCTAAAGAACAGATAGTGTAACCCGGAGAGCTCAGCAGAAGTGATCCGAGGATCAGAACCCCACTGGACAGTAGTCACAGTGATGTAAGACAAGACATCACTAATCTCGGGAGACACGTCATATGGATAGACAGGATGCAGAACCAATGGTACCCCTAGAGCATCAGCCACTATCTGAGGAGTAATGGTGTACTCTACGCCTCGTATCCAACTCTTGACTAGAGTGTTGGAATCATAGATGCGGATAGAGATGTTTGAGTAGAACTCTCTTATCAAGGTAGAAGGTGGAGGAGGATCAGAAACATCCACCAAGGGTAACCAGCCCCTACGCTCAAGGTTTGCCCTAATGGCAGGATCAAGTTCATCTAAATGAACAGAACGCTCAGCTCATATCTTTCTCCTAACGTTCAGCTTCTCATAAATCTCTTGGTTTTTCTCACTCGAAAACTTCTCACGATCAAAGGATGGAGGGGGTGAAGGAGAAGGTGAGGGAACATTCCTACGGGCTCTAGTTTTCCTAGGCATAGTGCTAAGGAAAGGACAGAGACACAAAGTGAAAAACCAGAAAAAATCACAAGAAAAACAAAACCAAGGGCAGACAGCAAGTTAGCACAAAAATCAAAAGAATGAAAATCTATATGATGCATGTACAAATTCAATGCCATGATGCATGCACTAATGTAGTGAGCAATTAAGTTCAATTGAGATTAAATTGACAAAATTGGCTTGAATAAGGAATTTCTATCAAAAATCCCAAAAATTGAAAACCACATGTTGAAATTTTTAACCAAATTGATGAATTGAGCATTATACAACATAGTACAAAGATTATAATGCTTAATTGCAACAACACAACAAGCCAATTTCATCAAATTCAACCTAATTCAACAAAAAACCCCAAATCGGATCAATTAGAAACCCTAGAATTTTTTTTTTTTAAATTTTCACCAAACACCAAATTGATCAAATTAACCATCAAGGATCATGTTTATGATGTGTCCCCACAAAAACCCAAAGATCAATTTCATAAAATATGACATGAATCAAAAGAAAATTCTAAAAATGGCAAAGTGCGAAAATCGCCCCCAAATGCATGAATATATGCATGAAATGATGAAAATTAAATCAAAAGGAAGGGCACAAGGGTCTTACCGGCTTGAGGAGAGAGAGATTTTGCAAAAAGTTCGGAGGAAAACGACAAAAATCTCTATGTGGAGCCTTGCCTCGTTGGAGAGAGAAAAGAAAAAGTTTGAAAAGTTTGAAATAGAACTTTGAAAAAGTCAGATCAGAACTTTAAAAAAAGCTTTTCCACGAGATTCGATCGATCGAAAATTACATTCGATTGATCGAAACACACAGTCATTTTGAGACAAATGGAAGGACTTTTTCGATTGATCGAAAATCAGATTCGATTGATCGAAATACACAGTCATTTTGAGACAAATGAAAGCACTTTTTCGATTGATCGAAAATCAGACTGGATCGATCGAAATGGGCAGAGGCTCACTAAATTTTGAGAACAATCACAGTTTTGAAAGATACAAATCTAATTTTTGAAAAATAACTCCTCAAAGCATTAAATTAAAGAAACAAAATGCATGAGTATGAGATGGAATGCTTTTTCAAAAACCCAAAAATTTTAAACCCAATTTTCTCAAAAACAAATTTTAATCATTCTTCCTTTGAATTTTCTTAAGCAACAGATATGTTGTGCAGAAATCTCAAGATAATTTTAAACTTGGTTGGTCAGACCAAAAACACACACACTAGCATGTACAGTGTTTAACATAGAGTAACTTGTGTAGTGTGTGAAACTAGTAGACAACTTGAGATACATGTGAGGTGATATGTGAATAGCAATCAAATACAAAGTCTACACAATTCATCACATACAATTTAAAAGAGACTATCACCTAAAGAGTTACATCCTATAACTCCCACATCTCCTAGAACAAAAGCTTGCAATCATGTAAGTTTCTTATATTTTTGCCCCCTTAGTATGTGAAATATATTATGTGAAATGGCATCAAGCCTAATAGTACACACCAGTTTTAATTTAATTGAGGCTACACCTTATGTTCTTTTTGTGCATGTGCTACACTTTCTCGAGCACAAAATCTTATGATATGCACTAAGGTGTTCATGATTGGCTAGTGAACAGTGGTGAGATGGTTATTTACGCCTTTCTCAAAAGAATCAAGTCCGACAGTCAAAAAACATGTGACTTCAAGATCAAGACAAAGTGATTAATAACCATACACATCTTTCCCACACAACATGCACTACAAAGTTTCAACTAGTCAAGTGCAATGAATAAGTTCATCAAAGTTAAACAAGGTACTCAAGACATGATATGTGTAAAAAGATAGACCAACCTTGTTTTTCAAAAATCAAGAAGAATAGTGTCAAACATAATTTTAGCTTTCTCTTTTTCCTTTTTTTTTTATATATATATTTATAAAAAGAGAAAACAAATAAATCCTAGAATGAAATGCATGAATGTAATGCAATGCAAGTCCTAGAACAAAAGAAACACAAAAAACCAAAGAACAATGCTCACAAAAGAATGGAGTAGTGAAGCACAAGGACCATGTCAGAAAGACTCAGTTAGTTCGAGTCTTTTACATCCAAAACCTTTTAGATGCACCATGAGCATTAGAGTTCTTATTCACATTCGAGTGATTCCCAACTCCAGGATTGGAATAAAGGTTTAACACCTTTACCAATTCACCAATTAATGCCATAGGATCTTGTGCTTGAGGCACAGGCACTTTTGGTTTATTTGCTCTCTTATCAGCTTGAAGCTTGTAACAGTTAGGACGAATGTGTCCAGACTTACCACAATAATGACAAACCCATGCAGGTTTACCTTGCATCTTGTTCTTAGATTTGGTAGGCTCCTTAGGTTTAGAATCTCTTAAGTCTACCCTAATCTTCTTAGGTGGTGAAACTTCTACGGGTTTAACTATCTCACTCACAGGTGGTTTGATAGTTTCACTCACAACCTCACTCACAGAAGGTTCAGAAGAAGAAGAAGGAACAAAAGTAGTGGAATGCGGTCCAGAATCAGAAATGCTTTCAACATATCCTAACCCAGTTTTATCAGTAGGATACTTTTGAACATTCAGCATGTGATCAAGTTTAGAACTAGCAGATCTAGCAACAGATAAATCATGTTCCAAAGTTCTAACTTTATCAAGCAAAAGCATGTTCTCAGATTTAACATTGTTCAAAAGCTCATTAGCATCAAACAGTTTAACAAGCAAATTTTTCTTTTCAAGCTCAAGAGAATCAATTTTCTTTAGGCCAAGTTCAACTTTCATAGCATCCTTTGCAGCAATTTTGCAAAGTTTGTTATAGGCCTCTTGAAGATCTGCATCTTCAGAGAGTTCCCCATCAGAAGAGTTCTCTTCAGCAGATATGCTTTCATTGACTATAGCAGTAGCCGTGAAAGCAATGAAGTTTCCATCCTCGTCACCATCGGACTCATCATTAGAAACCTCATTATCACTAAGGGTTACAGCCATAGCTTTACCCTTAGTCCTTAAGAATGTAGGACATTCAGATTTCACATGATCATACCATTGACAGCCAAAACACTGAGGACCCAAAGAGTTATTAGAAGATTGACCAAAATTTTCTCTAGGTTTTTCAAAATTGTTAACCTTAGTGGGATCATTCTTCCTAAAATTTCTAGGTTCAGCAGTGTAAGTACCTCTAGCCTTTCTATTTGTATTCCTAAGAAAGTTCTTAAAGTTTTTGGCAAGATAGGCAATATCTGTAGCAGAGAGCTCATCATCAAATCCACCACCATCAACATCATCAACTGACAGACTCATAGGATTGAAGAGATCCTACAAGCTCATCAACAGGGATGGAGTCCACATTCTTGCTTTCAGTGATGACAGTCACTTTGGGTCTAAAGTCTTCAGTTAAAGATCTAAGAATCTTCCTAACAATTTTAGGTTGATCATAGATTTCACCCAAATTAAAAGCAGAATTGACAATATCATTTAATTTAGCATAGAATTCATCAAAAGATTCATCGTCAGACATTCTAATGCTTTCAAATCTAGAAGTCAATTGTTGCAGTTTGTTTATCTTAACTGCCTTTGTGCCTTCATGCACAGTTTGGAGGATTTTCCAAGCAATATTAGCAACCTCAACATTAGAGATCCTCTTAAATTCCTCCATAGAAACAGCATTAAAGATGGCATTCATAGCTTTGCTATTGAAACTTGCTGCTTCTTTTTCAGAAGTTTGCCACTCACTCACAGGAGTAGCGGGCTTCTCCCATCCGTATTCAACGGAATTCCAAACCCTTTCATCAATTGATTTCAGGAATGCTTTCATCCTTACTTTCCAATAAGCATAGTTGTTCCTATCAAAGTGAGGAGGAACAAACAGAGAGTGTCCATGCTCCATGACAACAGGGGTCAAGGATCAGCTCAGAGGTTAAAAATCTCAAACAAAAAGAGCTACCTGCTCTGATACCAATTGACAGAAATTTAGACCCCTTAAACAACCAGATTGCGTAGCCTAGATTAATTAGCCAAGTTGTTACTTAGTCAAATTATGCAATTCTAGGTTAAAGCAATCAAACAATCATATCAAGAATAATAATGCAGCGGAAAATAAATGAACACAAGATATGATCACCCAGGAAACCACACGGTAAAAACCTGGGGAGGATTTGACCCACCGATCCTCAAGGCATAACAGAATTCACTATGAAAGAATTGAAGTTCTTACAAAAGGACTACAAGCTCCCCGCTCGACTTCCTAATGCTACCCACCAGTAGAACTTCCTGACACGACCACGCGCAGGCTCCGAATCCACGGATTACTTCTTTCTTGAATTCCTCAATCAGCTACAAGCTCCCCGCTTGCTTTTCTTTTAAGTTCCAATGGTTGCAACTGTAATGATCTTCAAGATGTTGAAATCATCTCTACCTTGAAAACTCTAAGTTTTGTGTAAAGGAAAGCTCCTCAAAGATCTCACAAGAGATTCACACAAAACAGCAATGTATGAGCAACAAAGCAATATGGACAACCTTCAAAAACGTGGCTAGGGTTTAGTTTATATACCTAGGGTAAAAACATAAAACCCTAAACGTTTAATGAAGTAGGGCTGAGTTGGAAATTCTGCAGAAAAATCAACCTATGCGATTTTCGATCGATCGAGTCTATTCTTCGATCGATCGAGCCAGGCCAAAAGTCCCAAGAACTTCTGCAGTCACTCGATTCCAACTTTACAATAATAAACCAACTTTGAGCAAGCCTAAACAAGACTAAATACAATGTTTTGATCATGGTTTGCCAACATTACAAATTAGAGTTCTAAATACATAAATTCCTAAGACCTTAGAACCTAACAGTAACAAATAATAAAAAAATTCATTCCTTTGTGTTCAAGATTTTGATATTATAAAAATTTTGAGTTCTCTATATATAATAACAAATAAAAAATTATTTCGCTTTTGTTCAAAATTTTGATCTTTTATTATTATAAACAAAAATGCTATAGATAAAATATATTGGGATTTTTCCAACAATGATACTTAACAAAGTTAAAAGAAAAGTAGAGTTTTGATGTTATATCTAACCCCGAAACCGCTACATTATTGGAATCATTCTCACAAATTCATATCCCCCCAAATCTTCATTAATGAAAAGCTTTGGATCTATTTTTGACTTTGAAGGCTAGTTTTTCAAAATCTTCAATTAAAATATTCAAATACATTTATATATATATATATATATATGAAATGGTCTTTGTAGTAAGTTAATGGATTTCGATTTGGCATTTAGTTAAAATCTTCAATTAATGAATTTGATTTAGTGTTTAGTTGATTATTAAATTGTTGACAAATAGTGTTAGCAATGATTAGTTATCCTCTTGTGCGTACCCAATATCCTCTTGAATGCTTGTTTCGAACATGGTGAAACTTCCTAGAGGGCCAATTTATAGAGGACAACATTTATCAATTAAGAATAATCTGTCATTACCTTCTAAAATCTATAACTTTATCTCCTAGCTATCGAATATAACAAAATTAGCCAAAATAATTTTATATATAAGCATATAAATCAAAGTCTAAGCTGTTCTCTGTTATTACAACATAGGTACTTCAACAATACAACTAAAGGATTTGAATTTGAGAAGGGATGAATTTGGTATACCAATTGTTTCTCCACCCTATATACACCAGGTCTAAAATGTTAATATTCTTTTTTCTTTTTCTTTTTTTTAATGTGGAAAATAGATACTAATATTCATATGTTACATATAACTAGCTTTTGAGATCCATTCTATATCAACCATTCACTTTCCCTTGTTTTTACAGTCTTATTCAATTTTAGAAGATTAACAAGTAAAATTAACAAATTTTCAAATTTCGATTTCATAGTAGATTCTTACTTTGAATTGGTAAAATTCCATTAAGTCCAACAAAATATAATGATATAGCTTTGAGAGAAGATAATGCTCCGATATATGGAGAAATACTTCCAGGGAAATAATTTAAACTCAAATCTAAAAGCTGAAGTTTGCCATATCCACAAGGAGAATTGACGATAGATAGTATCAAGAGAAAATATTTAAAATATTGGCTTATACTAAAAGAACTTCTTTGTCACAAAAAAAATTATTCTTGCAGTTAAAATAGATGATAGGAATGTTTACCCTTAAATAGCAGGCTTCCCTTAAGACGATTTCCACTCAAGTTGAGGACCTCCAAGTTGCTTAGATTAACCAGTTCTACATCACCGGTGAAGAGATATCCATTTGTCAGATTGAAACTAACAGTATGGAGGGAAGGTCTAGTAGAATAACACATTTCATATTTGAATGGACAAAAAAATTGGGCTAAAATGCATAGTAAATATTGAAGGCATACTTCCGCAATCGTTTGCATGTATCAAGCATTTAGTTTTGCAATGAAGCATTTTGTGCTTTTTAAAATGAAGAAAGTAAATGTCAATAAACGTAAAATTGGTTAGTAAATTTCTGTTTTGTCTAAACTTCTTCATGGTATTCTTGAGGAAGAAAATTTAAATATGCACTTACTGTTGCTAAAAAGAGGCCCTTCCATGTTATTGAAACTTAGGCCCCGATATTTAAGAACTGGGAGGGCACCTAAGTATCTTAAATTTTCCTTGCCAAATTCATTCCAACTTAAATTTAAGAATATATGTTGACAACTTAATATTCAAAATTACTTATATATATATATATATATATGCATATGAATCAAACTTTAAGCTGATTTCTGTTATTACAACGTAGGTAATTTAGCAATATAACTAAATCATTTGAGTTTGATAAGGAATGAATTTGGTACACCAATAGTTTCTCCATCTAATTCACATGCTACATATAACTAGCTTTTGACCAGTGCTTGGCATGGTTTTATTTATTTATTTATTTAAATGAAATGCTATAATATAACAAAGTAGTATAATAGGGTATTTTTTTTCATAAGAATATTTCATTTTAGATGTATTGAACTATTAATTTAAAAAAATTCATTTATCTTAACCTTGGCAAAACCAACCAAAATAAAAGTGTTTTTATTTTTATTTTTTAAAACTAAAATAAAAGATGTCATGTTGTTTTATTTTGGTAACTGATGAAAACGTTGTGTTCTTTACATATAGTAACGAATAAAAAAAATTCATTCCTTTGTTCAAGATTTTGATATTATGAAGAAAAAAAAATGTTCACTATATACTATAACAAATAAAAAAGCAATTAATTTCCTTTTTGTTCAAAAATTTATGATCTTTTATAATTATAAATAAATATGCTATAGATAAAATCATAAAATATAGTGAGATTTTTCCAACCATGATAGTTAAAGAAGGTAAAAGAAAAGTAGATTTTTGACGTTATATTTACCCCCAAACCACTGCATTTGGAATCATTCTCACTAATTCATATCCCCCAAATCTTCAATTGAAAGCTTTGGATCTAATTTTGAATTTCAAGGCTAATTTGTCAAAATCTTTAATTAAATATTCAAGCAAAGCAATGCAATACATATGATTTTGTTAATTGATTTTGTTTTGGCATTTAGTTAAAATCTTCAATCAAAGAATTTAGACTTGGTATTTAGTTGATTATTAGATTGTTGACGAAATGGTCTTAGCAATTAGTTATTCTCTTGTGCACGCCCAATATCGAAACAAAACAATACAAATGGAAGAAAGCAATTACAATAAATATTAAATATTAAATCAAGATTATGGTGCAAGTATGATCTCTTGGACTTCATAAAATGACAAAACTTAGATTCAGTATCTTAGGTGCTGTTCCTTAGGTTCTTCTCTTAAGATTTAACCATATGGTTAATTAACTAAAAAATACACTTTCATCTTATGAGAAAAAATTCACATGGTAGAATCTTAAGAAAGAAACTTAAGAAATAACATCTAAGTACTGTAACTAAATCTTGCCCTTCATAAAAACACCTCTTATGAATGTTACATACAATCATGATCTAAATTATCTATAAAAAATAAAAATAAAAATAAAAAAGATGACAAATGTAATAAATTTACATGGTCAAAAACAAAAGGAATACAATAGGTTTAGGACAAAAAGGGTCCTGCTTAACCATCATTGCTCAATTTAGTACTAATGAAGGCACAGAACATTTTGTGCAAGTATAGGCTTAATCGTCTTGGAACTGTATTGTCAAATAAACGAAGATTTTGCATTAACACCAGAAACATGGTATAACAACCTGGAAAACAATATCAAGCAAATAGGATAGAGCCAAAAATAGCTGACACAATGATGATTCACTAATTACGGTCCAACAAAAATGATATCCAGCTCTTTTTATTAGAAAATTTTATTTCATCAATATTAAATATAATGCGCAACTGCGCTCTGTTATATCCTTAGTAACAGAGCCAACTGCCATCAACTTTTTTTTCTTTACTTCGTAGTTGTACGTGTATTATTATTATTATTATTATTATTAACAATGCTTGGGGCAAACTGGGTTTGATGAAATCAGATATAAATAATAAGAGAATTTGCAAGGACTGTTGCACCATTTTATTTGGTTTTAACAAATGTTGAGAGACCACCACACCCCTTGGTACGATGGTCATTTCACAAGTATAAGTGCTTGTGGAGTGTGGAGAGCAAGGGCCAAGGTTCAAGTCTCCAGGAGGGAGCTTCACACATATATACACTTAGATTAGGTTAGAGTAGAATTCTATCTTGTATTAAAAAAAAAAAAAAAAAAAAAAAAAAAAAACAAACAAACAAACGTTGAGAGAGGGAAATTAAGAAGCAAGATGGAACCAATTTGTGTCTCTTAATCAATGCATACGGCAAATCGGAAATGACGTGTTATATTTTGGAGTGATGTAGACATATGATGTTATATGGAAAACAATGATTTGTTCATAAATATTTGACACATCATAATAAGGCTCCTTAAATACTTCTAAATAAATTACCATTATATATATTTGACATATGTAAAGTTTATTGTCTAAATATTTGTATTTAAAGTTTAGAGTAAATGAGATTTCAAAAAAAAAAAAGTTTAGAACAGGGAGAAATTATATCTAATCTAATGATTAAAATGACTCGTCCTCTAAAATAAATTTAATTAATCAAATTGAGAGTAGATGACCAACTATAATATTTTAAATTTGATGTGGGATATTTAATCGAATCGAATTACCTTGATCCCAAGCCTTTTCTATTAAGTGTAAAGTTCTTTTGTGTTTGTGTGTGTGTTTTGGGAGTGGGGTGTATGATAGTAGAAGCAAAGTCTCACATACCTTCATTCCCTAACCAACCAGAAATTCCATTGTTAGATAAATCAAGAATTCTTAACTCCTTGAAAGGATGCAACAAGGACACGTTTAGGAACCAAGTCCCCTTTATATAAATCACAGTTTGCTCTTCATTTATATTGGAGAGCGTGAGATTGATCACATGACCAGTGGTGGTGCTACAGTTGACCCGCTCCCAACTACAACATTCACCCTTTGTCTCATAAACCCATGTTGGAAGAAGGGACTTGGTATAATTAGTGTGGGATTTTAGAAAGGCTTTCAATTCTAGAAGACCCACCCTCTCTTCCTCAATACAAGCTCTATGCTCATGAATTTGAACAAAGAGTAATAAAGCCCACAGCAAAGACTTCACTAAAGGCCACCCCATTGAGAAATTTTGTGAAACACCTTCTTTCATTTCTAGCTAAACTAGCTTGTGTGTAAGTACCCAAGACAAGAAAGTTATAAGTCCATGGGTCTTTATATAGAGAAAGTTAGAAGGTTTTCATATTTAAATCCATAATTTATAAGATAAACTTTTGCTTAAGTCTTTGGGCATGGCATGAGAATCTCATGACACGTAATTGGCTTATATCCTTTTTATTCTACAAAAATATCCAATTTTTCCAATGGGTTGGTGATTGATATGGAATCCTTTGACCTTACCAATCGATACGATACAAATCCATTAATTTTGATGACGATGACACATTTTCTTTTTGTTAAATATATTTTGTTAATATGTGGAGAATGTATATCATGAATTGAACTGTGGTCCAATAATTGAACTATGGAGAAGACAATTTGGATTCTGGAATAAAAAATGAATCTATTTACAAATATAATTTTATTTTTGTATAAGTTGAATAATTTTCTCCTCAAGCAAGTGGCTGTGTTAATAGCAACGTGCCATGACTATCATCACTATGAAGTAAGGATGGACTAGAAGTTGTAAGGATTTAGGCCCCTAGAAAACACAATATGTTTAACCTAATTTATAGTTCGAGTAATTACTTAGGTTAATTATTCAGATTTAGGTTAAACATTCAACACATGTGTCAAACACAACGGAAAAGTAAATAACACAAGATGTGATGACTTAGGAAAACCAATGAAACAACTTGTTTCAAGGTAAAAAACCTTGGGAGAACTATCTCAAGAGAACAATCCACTATATCAAATTGAGATTTATAGTCAAGAATACCAATTCATAGTAAATCTAACACAGTTACCAAACTAGGCTCTAAACTCCACAGACTTCTTTGATCTGGATCTGTTCTCACATGAACCACTTGTTCATGCCTTGATCTTTAGTACACTTGATAGCTGAAAGCTTGGCTGCAACTTTACTCCGCTAGTACTAACAATATGGATTTGATCTCTGGTAGGTGCTTGATAGAGTTAGAAGGTACAAAACCTTACAGATCTCATAGGAGTAACTCGATTAAGACTTGAAAAATGTGTATTAGGGTTAGTTTTTTTTTTTTTTTTTTTTTGTGGAAAAAGTTTCAACCTATGACATCTGCTCTTGATGATAGATTTCTATCATTAGACCAAGACATTAATCAGTTTTTAGTGTAGGTGAGAAATGAACCTTAGACCTATTATTCAACCATCAAACAATTTATCAACATTTTAAAAGAATAATGCTAGTTTTCTTAAAATAATTATAATAATAAAGTTAGGAACACCTAATTATATATTTAAATTCACAACATACTTAAGTGTTATTTTGTAATTGCTATGCTTTTTTTTTTTTTTTTTTTGTCAACAATTACTGTAATCATCACAAATTGACGTGTAAATATGTTATAAAATTGGGCGTGAGTCTGTTTATGTGGGCGGACTGAAATCAAAAAATTCTCATGAACGACTTTTATTGATTTTTTTTTTAAATCAATTTTTGCTAATGGACCACTTTGAAAATTAGTTTCATTGCCAATTCACTGGAAAAGAAACCAGCTCTTTCTCTAATAATGGGTGCCAACTGCCAACATATTGGAAAAGAAATTTCGATGAAAGTGATGGTGTTTTGCCATTTGTTGCCTGTCCATTTCTATAACTGTTAGTGCCATTAAAATGGTCTGTTTTTATTAATGAAGTGCTGCTATCTAGCTCTCTCTCTCACCTCCCTCCGTTTGTAGTATGATGGGGCCAACTAGTTGGAAAAAAAGCATGGAAAATTGATGCTGCTTTGACATTTGTTTCTTATCAATTTTTTCTTGAAATTATCCATTGCATCGGATTCACAATTAATATGTTTGGATCAGGAGGTGGTGGAGCCAGAATTTTTATTTAGGGGAGTAAAAATTAAGATTATAAGACGAAGTATAAACGAAAAATTAACTTAAAAATAAGAGCTTAATCTAAATGTATAAAATTTAAACATCTAATATGATTCCTTAAAATAAGTTAAGAAAATAAAACAATGTTAAAAGTATAGTAATATACCTAATCTCACTACCTTCATTTCTTTTTTTAAAAATATTTAAAATGCAACATTCTTTCTTTATTCTTCTAAGTACTTAAATTTTGGATTTATAGTAAAAATCAAGAATTTAATGCTATAAAATATTCAAAAAATGGAAAAAATAGAGAAAACTTCAAGGTTTTCTATCGTATAGTACTTAACTAAATTTTAAAAAATTATTTCGTGGTAAAATATGGGCCCCATTAATTTAAGACTTTTATGTTTTTTTTTTTTTTTTTTTTTTTTTTTTTTTTTTTCTTTAGACCTTGATTTTCTTTTCAATAAAGGCCTTGAAGTTGAGTGCCGTGGGAAGTGATTAAAGAAAAAAAGTGATAAGCCAAACAGAAAGTACCGTGAGTTTACAACTTATGAAATGATTGAGATTAGGGATAAATTATTACATCTCACAGGTCAAGGGTATTGTATAGAAAAAGTTTAGAGAAAATAACGAAAACTTCCTTGAGGATTGGTAAACTTACACTTTGATCCTCTTATTTCTAAAATTTATAGTAGTCTTGATCAAAATTATTTGTCACCTAAATGGTGTCAACAAAAATTAAAAAAAAAAAAATTCAAAATATGCATTAATAAAAATGGTTCAAGTCTCTTTCAATCTCAAGTTTATTCTCCTCTACTTCACATTCTCCTACTTCCATGCGATTGCTTATTAGTCAGGCTCCCACAAGATCAATTTAGTGGTATTAGTATATGCGAATTTAGGAATATTGATCGCTCAATTTAGTGAATAATATCATTTTCAAGACTGAATTGCATGATAGTTGACATGATGACTTGTAAATGGCTTATGTCTATTTCTTCCTACAAAAAGATCCAATTTGAAAAGAATTTATTATTAGCGGAATCAATCGTTAATCTCATGTGCCTTGCTTTAGTCTAGTTTGAAAGATTGGGTTGTAGGAGATTATGTGTGTTTTAAAAGTAGTATATGTGCTTCTCAAAACAAAAACAAAAAGCATAGTATATGTTATAAAAATAATTAAAAACAAAAATCGTAGCATGGTTTTAGGAAACTTTTATTTGAGATAAGTTGGAATGTCTTTTTCTTTTTACGGAAACTTGTACTAGAGATAACAGTCTCTTAATATATGGGCTAAACCGAAGTACAGAAAAAGCATTTTTTTGGTTTTGTTCTATACCTTTCCGTATGTATTACGCTGATTGGTGGGAGACCAAGGACTAATGGGTCTGCTTTTCTTTTTTAAATCAAAAGAATAATGCTAATGACTACTTTGAAAATTAGTTTCCTTGCCAACTCAATGGAAAGCGAAAAATGATGCTACTTTGATATTTGTTTCCTATCAATTTTTGAAAATTCGTTGCATCTGATAAATTAGTGATTTGACATTTTTTTTCCTATCAATTTTTGAAAAACCATTAGTTCGAGTGAAAAAATAGCTCTCACCTTCCTCCTTTTGAAAATTCGCAGCTTCTAGTAAACTAATGGTATGTTTAGTTTGGGTTAAAAATGAGTTATGATGGTAAAAATTCTCCTTTATGCTTGAACCATCTTACCATGTGAACTTTTCCCATCCCAAATATAAGTTTTGTCCTGTCTACCCCATCTCACTCTTTATATATATATATATATATATATATATATATATATATATATATATATATATATATATATATATATATAAATCAGGGGCGGAGCCAAGGAGAGGAGCCAAGGAGAGGGGGCGGCTGCCCCCTAGCCTGCCCAGAATCTATATATATAATAATAAGTAAAGCTGAGAGAAAATTCAATTAGATTTCAAATTGGAATCAAATTAGAGTCTAATTTTACGCCATGTATCCCATCTAATCTAAGTTTTTAAATTTTTGTGCCAAATGAGTTATTTCAATGTAAAAATTGGATTTCAATTAGAGTTTAATTTTGTACCATGTGTCCCATCTTATCTAAGTTTTTTAATTTTTGTGTCAAATAGGTTAATTTAGTGTAAAAAACATGGAGTCCAATATAAATAAACCATAAAAAATTTTAATTTTTGAATGATTTTATATTTATGAGTCTTTTTTTTTTTTTTTTTTGTATAACTAAAACAATTCAACTTTATAAGTCATATATATATATATATATATATATATTTATATTTATATATATTAATAGCCAAAGTTAAGAGAAAATCCAATTAAATTCTAAATTGGAGACTAATTTTGAGCCACATGTCTCATCTAATTTTTAAATTTGTGTTTCAAGTGAATTATTAGGTGCAAAAATTAAAATTAAAAAGTCTAAATTCAATTAGATTTTAAATTGAATTTTAATTGGATTTCAATTTTGGGCATGTGTTCCATCTAATTTTTTAATTTTTGTGACAAGTAAATTATTGAATGCAAAATCAGAAAAGTCTAGATCTAATTAGATTCTAAATTATATATATGTAATTATAATTGTTTTTAAATATATATGTGCATATGCACGGAATTACA
Source organism: Quercus ilex subsp. ballota (assembly GCA_032727855.1). Lineage (NCBI taxonomy): Eukaryota > Viridiplantae > Streptophyta > Magnoliopsida > Fagales > Fagaceae > Quercus > Quercus ilex. The sequence goes on along the minus strand of CM064912.1, from coordinate 14,731,615 downwards.
CATTAGTCTATATATATAATAATAGGTGAAGCTGAGAAAAACTCAAATTAGAATTTCAAATTAGAGTTCCAATTTTACGCTATGTGTCCTAAATTGTTTATTCTTAAAGAGTTTTATTTTTTAATTTTAGAATCAAATATGGGATCATATCATAAATATTCATCTAAGTGATTTATTAAGTACAAAAACCAAATAGTCTAGAATAAATGAATCGTAAAAAAAAAAAAAGTGTTTCATAGTAATTTAAAAAAAAAAAATGGAAAATTTACATTTTATACCTAAAATATTCTTACAAATTTTTTTAAAGAGTTAACAAAATATAAAAATAACTATCAATAGTATTTAAATTACATATATAGGAATTATATTATGCATCTTATTGTATATCTTTAAGTATATTAATGCATATACATGGGATTACAAGTTAATAATAATAATAGGTGAAGCTGAGAGAAACTCAAATTAAAATTTTAAATTAAAATTTCAATTTTACACCATGTGTCATAAATTATTTATTCTTAAAGAATTTTATTTCTTAATTTTAGAATCAAATGTGGAACCACATCATAAATATTCATCCAAGTGAGTTATTAAGTACAAAAACTAAAGAGTCTAGAATAAATAAATTGTAAAAAAAAAAAAAAAAGTGCTTCACAATAATAATAATAATAAATGGACAATTTACATTTTAATCCTAATAATATTCTTACAATTTTTTTTAAAAAGTTAATAAAATATAAAAATGACTATCAATATTATTTAAATTTTATATATATATATATATATATGAATTATATTATACATCTTATTGCATGTTTTTAAGTGTATCCATGCATATGCATGGAATTACAAGCTAGTTTAACTCTAATTAAAGTTGCCATTTGAATCATAAAGAGACACCAATTTTATTACAAGATTCTTGACAACAATTAAGTTAATTTATTTTATTTAAAAAAAAAATCCAGTAATAAAAAGCATATCCACAAATATAGCTGGGCCACAAACGTGATTTACCTGATAAAGCAGGCCCAATTGGATTTCTTGTTGATAAAATATCAGCCCGAATAAACCAACCCGACTGAATGAATGGACAGAGATACAACCATTCTGTTTTCTTTTTGCAGCTGCTTCCAACTTTGAACTACTTAGCTGTTACAATCTTGGGGAGCCTATAATGATGAATACTCGATTGGCATTTTGAGGACCAATTCAAATTGTGACCATGAACATGAAGTGACAAGGAAATGGATGGCAAAGGCAGCGATGATCATATTGACAACGTAGGAGCGCTAAATCTTGAACATGCAATTACCTTTCATTCTTTCATAGCTCTGCGTCTTTCTGTGGTGATAGATTAATGCTTATTTCATTTGGCAGACAGTTGGGTGTGGGATGAACTTTGCTTATCAAATGGGTAGGAGGAAAATATTTGATTGGTCCTTATAAATTAGTCATTACTTGACACTCCAATACATATCATCATTTTTCTAACTAGCCGTGCATTAGAGGGAAGAATCATTTCACTTTCGACGAAACTGAAGTGAGTAGAAACACGATTTGACTTAACTGTCCCTACTATTGCTTACTTTTCCATGTTTAACGTGGAAAGAAATTGAAAGCAAAATTTGTGGAATATGTTAAGAAGAATGGGTGGTCATTTTCACGAGACTCTCTCTTTATCAGCTACATTTTGGAAACATTTTCATTCAAACACTTCAAGAATTATGAGCTTAATAAAATTAGGGAGCCAATAAAAAATTACTGCAGTTTCACAACATTTCAAATTAGCTTACCCCTGTTCAACACAATCTGCTATTAAAATTTTTTTAATGACCCTTATGCGAGATGGTAGACTAATTTAAAATCGTTGTAAAAAATTTTTCTTCCTAAAAAGAACTCCTATAAACTACATATCAGCATATTTATTATTATTATTATTGTGGGGGACGAAAAGCCCAACCTAACTTGGGCCCAAGGCCCCATTTAAGGAACACTGTTAGTCCGAGGAGATGAAAACATTTAATCAGAGGCCCATGTAAAGGGAGCATGTCTGGAGAGGAGCGCGGGCAATATCCGAGGAGTTATTTATTTGTCCGAGGAGTCCAATGCCCTCGGATCCGAAGGATCTTTGCCTGACAGATACGGGAAGTTCAAGTGCTCCATCTGACAAGTATAAGGAGGGAAGTAAACCTCGGACACACATGAAGATAACAAGAACAGGGAAATATCTAGGAGACAGGCCTCAACCACCGCATTAAATGCACTGCACCTACCTTCCTGGCCGCATTTATGTGGAGGGGACCTCTGAACAATGCATTCTCAGTTACCGCCACTCACACAAAACTAAAGAGAGTATGATGGGACATGCACTCAAGTGGGCGTCTGGATGATGAACAAGTGGACGGTAAAGATGGAGGAAGGGGGTACTATATAAGAGAGGGATGCCCCTTAAGGAAAGGGGGGGGGGAGAAAAAGGAAAAAGAGGAGAGAAAAGAATACATTTGATTACTGTAGCTCCAAGAATTGTAATCTTAGATTATCAATGAAAAGCACCTCCTCGGACATGGCATTCATATCAGTCCGAGGACATATTAATCTAAATCCTCCCATTGGTGTCGCCGTTTAATACTGTTATTTTCATTATTAGCCTAGCTCTTTCGCCCACTCTCTACAAGATTTATTGTTTTGGGCTCAGTGAGCTCCGAATCCATACTTCCTTGAGCTTAGGCTGCAAAAACTGACCCTACAATTGGCGCCGTCTGTGGGAAGAGCTTGTGCGAGGGTGAAAACGACAGCTGATGATGGCAGGACAAGGTGAACAACAAGCAGAATCTAGGGCATCCCAACAAGTGGACCCTTTCGTAAACTTAGAGAGGAGACAAAATCGTGAGGGCAGCGTACACACTGTGCGCCTTAGCCAGAGCCAGTCACCGGGCGAAAGTCATATGTCCCATGCAGAGAAGAATCGTGACTTACAACTAGAAGTGGAAAAACTGAAGAGACAGTTGCGCCATGCAAAAAGGAAACGGGCTTCCTCATATTCTGAGGAGGACCTTGATGACGAGCAGGATGTCTCTTACCAACATAAATCTAGGACACCAGCCAGTGAGTCCTACACCTATGAAGAGGAGTCCCGTCGCCAAAGACAACTAAGAAGCCCATCACATGAGGACGTGGAGAATGATGCCATGAACAGGGCTCTGAATCAGATATCTAGGTCACCCTTCACGCGCAGGATTGAGGAGGCCAAACTTCCTCGGCGCTTCAACCAACCAACGTTCACCATCTACAATGGTAAAACTGACCCCGTGGAGCACGTGAGTCATTTTAACCAGAGGATGGCGGTCTACTCCAGAGACGAAGCTCTGATGTGCAAGGTTTTCCCTTCCAGTCTTGGGCCTACTGCCATGAGGTGGTTTGACGGTTTGAGGGCAGGCTCCATCAACTCCTTCAAAAAACTCACTCAGGCATTCGGCTCCCGTTTTGTCACATGCCGAAGAGTGTCCAGGCCTTTCTCTTCACTGTTATCCTTGTCCATGCAGGAAGGCGAATCCTTGAAGGCGTATTCAGACAGGTACTGGGAGATGTTTAACGATATGGAGGGCAACAACGATGCAATGGCCCTCAACACTTTCAAGCTCGGCCTCCCTATTGACCACGGTTTGAGGACATCCTTATCTGGCAAACCGGTCACCAACGTGCGTCAATTGATGGACCGCATAGAAAAGTATAAGAGAGTTGAAGAAGATCAGCGACAGGGCCAGGGAAAGGACAAGGTTATCCCTCAGGAGAGGAGGGATTTCAGGTCGGACCGTTATAACCATAGTAAACCGCGGAGGGATTTTGTGGGGCAATCAGGATCGATGAATCCTCAAGCGGTCAACGCCGTGTTCAAAGAACCAGTGCACCAGGTCTTGGAAAAGATCAAGAACGAATCATTCTTCAGATGGCCGAACAAGATGGTAGGAAACACCGAGAGGCGCAACCATAATCTCTACTGCCAATACCATCAAGATCATGGGCACACCACGGAAGACTGTAGGAGCTTGTGGGATCACTTGGACCAACTGGTTCGCGATGGTAGACTGAAACACCTCTTGCACCCCTCCAGCGGCCGAGGGGGCCAGACAGGCTCGGGGCCACGAAGAGATGACCCCTCGAAGCCACCGCTTGGGACTTTAAACGTTGTCTTCGCTGCGTCGGGGAGGACAGGATCCTGGCCATTGAAAGTTATGTCGGTAGGCCGATCATCAACAGGGGAGTCAAGCCGAGGTCTGAAGAGAGTTAAGTCTGGGGCCCCGCTACAGATAGGGTTCTCGGACGAAGACATGGTGGGCACCATTCAACCCCACGACGATGCATTAGTCATCACCCTCAGAATAGCTGGGTATGATGTGAAGAGGGTGATGGTGGACCAAGGCAGTGCCGTGGAGATAATGTACCCAGACCTCTACAAGGGGCTAGGCCTGAGACCCCAGGACCTGACGCCCTACAATTCCCCTCTCATAAGCTTTGAAGGAAGGCCTGTCACCCCGAAAGGCCGGATACGTCTACCCGTGCAGGCCGGTTCCGAGGTGGTGGAGCTGGATTTTATAGTTGTGGATGTATATTCGCCCTACACGGCGCTTTTAGGCAGACCTTGGATTCATGCGCTTGGGGCTGTCCCCTCTACATTGCACCAGAAGGTCAAATACCCATCCGAAGGGCAGATCCAGGAGATCCGAGGGGATCAGCCCGCTGCCCGACAGTGCCTGGTTGCTGCCATTCAACATGAGACCCAATCCGAGATCTCAGCCATGTCCGAAGGGAGTTTATAGCAGCTACAGTCTCGGGAACAGCCCGTCGAAGATTCAGATAAAGGCAATCGATGTGAGGATCTGACGAAAGTGGTTATCGGAGATGACCCCGATAGGTTCTTCCAAGTTGGATTTCAGCTGCCTCCTCAAGAGAGGGAAGAGCTAATAGAGTTCCTCAAACGAAATCTCGATGTGTTCGCCTGGAACGCTTATGAAGCCCCAGGGGTAGATCCGGAGTTTATATGTCACCATTTGAAGGTGAATCCCCTTGTCACCCCCAAGAAACAGCCTATTCGGCGCCCGTCCAAGGAACATGCGGACGCAGTGAGAGAGGAGGTAGCGAAACTCAAACAGGCTGGGGCTATCAAAGAAGTCTTTTATCCTGAGTGGCTAGCAAATACCGTCGTGGTAAAGAAGAAAAGCGGGAAATGGCGAGTGTGCGTAGACTTCACCGATTTAAACAAGGCTTGCCCCAAAGATCCTTTCCCTATGCCGAAAATTGATCAGTTGGTAGATGCCACTGTTGGCCACCCTCGGATGAGCTTCCTAGACGCCTTCCAAGGCTACCACCAGATACCATTAGCCCCGGATGACCAGAAGAAGACCGCATTTGTCACCCCTATTGGCAATTACCACTATAAAGTAATGCCGTTTGGCTTGAAGAACGCGGGAGCTACCTACCAGAGGATGATGACGAGGATGTTCGAGCCACAGCTGGGCAAGAATATCGAGGTTTACATAGATGACATGGTGGTGAAGAGCAAAGTTATTGCCGAGCATGTGAAGGACCTTGAAAGTACCTTTGAGATTCTACGAAAGCACAAGTTACGATTGAACGCTTCTAAGTGCTCGTTTGGGGTAGGGTCCGGAAAATTTTTAGGATACATGGTCACGCACAGAGGAATCGAAGTCAACCCCGACCAGATAAAGGCCATCAACGATCTACGAGCTCCTCGGAACCCCAAGGAGGTTCAGAAGCTAACCGGAATGACCGCGGCCCTCAATCGGTTCATCTCTAGATCAGCAGACAGGTGTCGTCCCTTTTTCTCCCTACTCAACAAGTGGAAGGGATTCGAATGGACTGAGGAATGTGCTTCTGCATTCCAGCAACTCAAGGATTATCTGGCTCGGCCACCTATCATGTCCAGTCCTGAGCCTGATGAGGTACTGTTCGCCTACATAGCTGTTGCTCCCTATGCAGTGAGCCTGGTGTTGATACGATCAGATTCTGGTGTGCAAAGGCCTGTTTATTACGTAAGCAAGTCGCTGCATGAGGCCGAGATTCGCTACTTGCCTCTGGAGAAGGCTATCCTAGCGGTAGTGCTGGGCACACGGAAGCTACCCCACTACTTCCAAGCCCACACGGTCATCGTTCTCACACAACTCCCACTCAAAGCTATACTCCGAAGTGCTGACTACACCGGTCGGATTTCCAAGTGGGGTACAATCTTAGGGGCTTTCGATATAAGATATATGCCCCGCACATCGGTCAAGGGACAGGTCCTCGCAGATTTGGTGGCTGAGTTCACGGAGCCCCAGTTAGAAGAAGTAAAGCCCACGCCAGGCATGGATGAAAAATCAGTTGGCCTGATCTTCCAACAGAATCCCTCCCATTGGGAAGTGTACGTTGACGGCGCGGCAAACCAAAAAGGATCTGGAGTTGGGCTGGTACTGATATCCCCCGAGAAAATCACCATCGAGAAGTCATTAAGGCTGGACTTCTCGGCAATGAATAATGAGGCGGAGTATGAGGCCCTACTGATGGGGATGACAATGGTCCGTAAAATGGGGGGGAAGTCCGTGAAATTGTTCTCGGACTCAAGATTGGTAGTAGGACAAGTACAAGGCGAGTTTGAGGCAAAGGACGAAAGAATGCAGGGGTACCTGGGTCGCGTTAAACAGCTGCAATCAGGGTTCGACTTTTTCAGTTTGCTGCACATCCCTAGGAGTGGCAACTCACATGCTGACTCCCTGGCGACGCTCGCCACCTCTTCAGCACAAGACCTTCCGAGGGTCATCCTCGTCGAGGACTTGCACAGGCCTACAGAGGCGAAGTCAGGGGCAGTTCAGGTTCACCAGGTCAGAGCCGGGCCGTGCTGGATGGACCCTCTAGTCAGATTTCTCAAAGAAGATGTATTGCCTGAAGACACGGGAGAAGCTGATAAAATTCGAAGGAAGGCGACTAAGTTCTGGTTATCTGAGGACCAGAAACTGTACAGACGCTCCTACTCGGGGCCATACTTGTTATGCATGCATCCCGAGGCAACTGAGACGTTGCTAGAAGAGCTGCACGAAGGAATCTGTGGGAGCCACACTGGAGGCAGGTCCTTGGCTCACCGAGCCCTCACCCAAGGCTATTGGTGGCCTAACATGCAAAAGGAGGCACACGAATACGTTAAAAAGTGTGATCAATGTCAGCGCTTCGCTCCAAACATTCACCAGCCGGGGGGAAAACTTAATCCGCTATCCAGCCCATGGCCTTTCGCCCAATGGGATTTGGATATTGTGGGACCCTTCCCCAAAGCTGCAGGAAACAAGAAGTACCTTCTGGTCGGCACAGACTATTTTACCAAGTGGGTTGAAGCCGAACCTCTCGCCAATATCAGAGACGTGGATGTGCAAAAGTTCGTATGGAAGAATATTGTCACTCGGTTTGGAATTCCTCACACTCTCATCTCGGACAATGGCCTACAGTTTGATAGCAAGGCATTTAGGAATTATTGCAGCGAGCTGGGAATTGTAAACAGATATTCTACTCCTGCCTACCCTCAGGGTAATGGGCAAGCAGAAGCTGTCAACAAGGTCATATTGAACGGCTTAAAGAAAAGGCTGGATGATGCAAAAGGCAAATGGGTGGAAGAATTGCCGCATGTGCTGTGGACTTACAGAACTACGCCCCGTAGATCTACGGGCGAGACCCCCTTCTCAATGACCTACGGGGCTGAGGCTGTCATTCCTCTAGAATCCGGGTTTCCGACGTTGAAAAGTAGCTCGTTCAGTCCAGCCGACAACAGTGAGCAACTACAGAAGAGCTTGGACCTGATTGAGGAAAGGAGGAAAAATGCAATGGTTCGGCTAGCACATTACCAACAGAAACTCAGGCAAGGCTATGATGCTAACGTAAAGCTGAGGCCTCTGGAGCCTGGTGATCTAGTGCTGAGGAAAGTTGTGGGCACCGCAAAAAATCCAGCTTGGGGAAAACTGGGACCCAATTGGGAAGGACCATATCGCATCACTTCAGCAGCAGGCATTGGGGCATATTTCTTGGAAGACCTGGATGGTCATGTAATACCACGTCCGTGGAATGTAAATAACCTCAAGAGGTACTTTTATTAATCAAGTTTATTTTTCGACCGATGCGGCAATTCACTGCCTAAAGTCTTCTATAGTGTTTAAACTTAAATCCAATCATGCCTGTAGTCCTCGGACCAGATGATTAGGGTTAGTTAACACTCGGTTACAGTTCTAGTGTTTAAACTTAAATCCAATCATGCCTGTAGTCCTCGGACCAGATGATTAGGGTTAGTTAACACTCGGTTACAGTTCTAGTGTTTAAACTTAAATCTAATCATGCCTGTAGTCCTCGGACCAGATGATTAGGGTTAGTTAACACTCGGTTACAGCTCTTTTAAGTGTTTAAACTTAAATCCAATCATGCCTGTAGTCCTCGGACCAGATGATTAGGGTTAGTTAACACTCGGTTACAGTTCTAGTGTTTAAACTTAAATCCAATTATGCCTGTAGTCCTCGGACCAGATGATTAGGGTTAGTTAACACTCGGTTACAGTTCTAGTGTTTAAACTTAAATCCAATCATGCCTGTAGTCCTCGGACCAGATGATTTGGGTTAGTTAACACTCCCTTACAGCTCCTTTAAGTGTTTAAACTTAAATCCTATCATGCCTGTAGTCCTCGGACCTGATGATTTGGATTAGTTAACACTCCCTACAGTTTCTTTCAATTGTTTAAACTTAAAACCTGCCATGCCTGTAGTCCTCGAACCAGATGATGTAGGTTGGATGACACCCCAATCATGCCTGTTTAAATCTAAAATTAATGCAACTGCTATGGCTGAGATATCATTCCATGATGATCCATGATTGAAACTGCTAAGTGTATCTAAATTATTCCTATCTCATGATGCCTTTTCATTGATAGTTCCCACACATTCTGCTTATTTTTAGTAACAGCTATAATCATGCACGCTAATAAAGTGATATTGGGGTCTCGTAGCGTTGAAATATGAGATTAGACAATCAAAGTAAAAGAAAAATTACTTCATTGATCGAAAAAGAGTAGCTTACAAATCTCTTATAGTAAAAATAAAAGTAAACAAAAAAAAAATAATAATAAATAAATAAATAATAATAATAAATAATAATAGAAGAAAAATCCCATGTTTATTCTTTGGCCGAGGGGATCACGTTATCAGCAGCCTGGCCCTTCCGAGCAGCGGCATCTGGGGCTTGACCCTTGGGCTCATCTGAAGTCTTCTGTCCCTCCAACCCTTTGCCCTTGTCCTTCTCCTGATCAGTGGGTTTATCCTTATCACCTGGCTGACCAGTTTCTTTGGTGGCACCAAGGGTAGAGGGAGGAGCTTGGTTGGCCAAGTTTTGCTCTGAGATCTCCAGAAGCTGTGGGGTAGGAGGGTCAGGACCTGGAAGCTCTCGGATTTCGGGGTCATAGTATATGCTCCCTGGTAGCCTCAGGGGGGAATCCGAGGGAACCCCAGCCGCGTCCAACGCCTTTTGCCAGGTTATGTCGCAGTAATCACGACTAACCAAGGCAAACTGTTCTGTAAGCTGCTGCCCAGTCTCCTCCACCCCCAACTGATATGCTGCTCCCTTTTCAGCTTCAATTGACTCCTTGGCCAGTTGAGCCTTTTGTTCGGCCGATAGGGCGCGCTCTTTGGCTTTTTTTAGTTCATCTCTGAGGCCCTTCACCATCTCCCTTTCGGTCTCCAGGTTGATCTCTGTCATATGCAACTTTTTGCGCTGCTCCTCGGCTTGGGCCTCGGCGTTCTTCAGGCCGGCCTTGAAGCTGTTCCTTTGACTGGTCATATCTTTTAGCTGCTCTGACATTTTAGCATAGTCATCCTTCAGCTGACCCAGAGACTTTTCGGCTTCAGATTGAGACTGCGCTGCTGCTTGAGCTTCAAGGAAGGACTTCTTGTTCCATTCCTCGGCTACGTATATTTGCTGAGTAATCTGCATGACAGCATGTTCAACATCAAATGAAGAAGTGAATTAAGGCCAACTGCAAATAAAATCTGAATTGAAAATGAATATTCACCATGGCCACGTCCCTCTTAAGGGACAGGAAAAGCTCCTTCTGGTTGAAGCGCTTATAGGAGTCCATGTCGTGAGGGAGGAGGAGTGGCTGCTGCAGAGCCTCAGCTACGTACCCTGCCCTTCCCCCATCATAGTTGCGGAGGGAAGTGTCCCAAGCAAAAGGAGCGCCATCCAGCTCTAACCTCGGTGACCAAATACGAGTTCCCCCTCCTCTGCGAACTTCAACCCCTCCCAAGTCCTCTCGGCTCTCGGTGGAGGAGGCCCTCTTACCCCGATGGTCTCGTATCACTTTTTGCTGTTTATTAGTTTTGGTGGGCACAACTCCCTCCCTCTCCTCAGGCTCATATGGCCTCTTCTTCTGAGGGTTTGGGATGGGCTTCGAACCCGGATCGGAGACCTGGGTAGGCATTGGGGGCAGAGACGACACCACTTTTGACGTCCCAACGTCCTTGTGCTCGGTCTTTTGGACCCTCTTCTTCATCAAATTCTTTAGGTCCATGTCTTCGTCCGATGAGTCTTCAGGGCCGGCAATAATCACAACATGCTGAACACTTGAATGCCTGTCGATCTCTTCCTCGGCGTCCGAGACCTCTACCACTTGTTCTCCTGAAGCGTCCCCCTCGAAGTGGAACTGGTCTATTTGCTCTTCAAGAGATGAACCAGAAGATCCAACTATTTCACCCTCAACCTCTTGTCCGAGGGGAACTTGCTGAAGGGGTTGGACGAGAGGAGGTATGTGCTGAGGGCGTGGGTGTGGTACGGGCGGAAGGTCGTACGGTGCCAAAAAACCCTTCCAAGATACGTCGATGCGGTTGAGACGGTGATCTCCCTGAACAATCGCGTTGCCGACTGGTTGAAAACTCTTCGGTTTTCCTGTGTATCCCAGAATGAGTGGAGCCCATCGGAGCTGTCCGTCCTCACTCACGAATATCTCCGATCTCAATAGAAAATTGAGTGCGGCGAAGTTCGTAAGGCTGAGCCGAGGAGCAACGAAATTTTTATTTGTTACATTGCAGCGAAATCATGTTAGAGTCTCACAAATGGCGACATAAGGAGAACCAAAAACCACTAAAAGACAAGGTCCCTAAACCTATGGTTAGTGTGCCTAAATCTAGCATGCCCCACCTGGCTCTCCAAGCTTGGTTGGGCAATGATGGCCGTCATGCCATGCGCCCGAGACGATCACGTAGTCGTCCTTCATCCCTTTATTGGATTTTGGGAGGCAGGAGATGAGTCTGACAACGTCCGATCGGGATTTTAAGTAATACCCCGCATCTTGCTGGCTGTGGCACTCGTACATATGTACTACGTCGCGCCAGGTTAGTCCCAATCCTAAGTGAAGGTTGAGGTCCTCAATCGCCCCTAAGATCCTAAACATATTGGGTGCGCATTGCCAGGGAGTGAGCCTATGGTTCCGAAGGTAGTTAGTGGTGATGGGACCCATGGGGATTGTCATTCCCCCCTCTATGAATGCGATAAGAGGGATAACGACTTCTCCCGTCTTTCGGTCTGTTAGTATCTTTTCCGGGGGGCAATATCTCACACCCACGTTTGGGGGTATGCGGTACGTGGCCCTGAACGCCTCCATCTGCTCAGGGCTATCCACCAAGTACTGAAACTTCCCCATGGTACTTAACTAAATGTATGGCCGAAGAGGAAACTAGAGGATTCGGTGGACGATTACTTACGAGGATGAGGCCGGAAAAGGGATTGCAAGCTCGTGGAGGGATTCGTGAAGATTCTGAGGAAGACTGAAACCGGTGATTGAGAGATTTGGACGGAGTCACGCGCTTGTTCTTGCTGGAGCGTCTGAAGGTTCGTAGAGTGAAGAAAAATAACTCCCTCTGAGGTTTTATACAGAGTCAAACGAAGAGTCAGGGGCACTCCCGCCCAAATCTTGAAGAAAAAACCACGGCCGTTGGATCAATCAACCATCATTGCGTACGAAGGACAAAGCGCCACCTGGCGCAGTTAATGCAACGCCTTGGGAATGTGGAAGCAGCAGCGGCATTAAAAGAGCGTCAGTTCCTATGCCTACGCACGTGCCAGCTCGAATTCGCCTGTTTACAAGCTTTTGCTCCGGGGCAAGTCAAAATCTTACTTTTTCTCCTCGGACGCGAGGGAAAAACTACAATTTTGAGGGGCTATTGTGGGGGACGAAAAGCCCAACCTAACTTGGGCCCAAGGCCCCATTTAAGAAACACTGTTAGTTCGAGGAGATGAAAACATTTAATCAGAGGCCCATGTAAAGGGAGCATGTCTGGAGAGGAGCACGGGCAATATCCGAGGAGTTATTTATTTGTCCGAGGAGTCCAATGCCCTCGGATCCGAAGGATCTTTGCCTGACAGATACGGGAAGTTCAAGTGCTCCATCTGACAAGTATAAGGAGGGAAGTAAACCTCGGACACACATGAAGATAACAAGAACAGGGAAATATCTAGGAGACAGGCCTCAACCACCGCATTAAATGCACTGCACCTACCTTCCTGGCCGCATTTATGTGGAGGGGACCTCTGAACAGTGCATTCTCAGTTACCGCCACTCACACAAAGCTAAAGAGAGTATGATGGGACATGCACTCAAGTGGGCGTCTGGATGATGAACAAGTGGATGGTAAAGAGGGAGGAAGGGGGTACTATATAAGAGAGGGATGCCCCTTAAGGAAAAGGGGGGGGGGGGGAGAAAAAGGAAAAAGAGGAGAGAAAAGAATACATTTGATTACTGTAGCTCCAAGAATTGTAATCTTAGATTATCAATGAAAAGCACCTCCTCGGACATGGCATTCATATCAGTCCGAGGACATATTAATCTAAATCCTTCCATTGGTGTCGCCGTTTAATACTGTTATTTTCATTATTAGCCTAGCTCTTTCGCCCACTCTCTACAAGATTTATTGTTTTGGGCTCAGTGAGCTCCGAATCCATACTTCCTTGGGCTTAGGCTGCAAAAACTGACCCTACAATTATTATTATTATTATTTGTATATGTGTGTAAAACTCCCTCTTAGAGACTTGAACCCCGACCCTTCTCCCCCTCCCCCCATACCCCACAAGCATCCCACAAACACTTATACTTATGAAGTGACCATTACACCAAATGTGTGCAATGTTGGCATATTCTTATATATATATATATATATATATATATATATATATATACACACGCGAACAAGCTTGATATTTTATTGACATAGTAGGTCAATTATTACTGGCACTAGTATTTTCAGTATTGATAAATACTAATTAATTCAAATAAGATGGGTTAGCACTTTTTGGTATTTTCAAAACATCTATGGTTGAAATCTCCTCCCCTTTGTAACTATCCATCAAAATATATATATATATATATATATATATATGATGACTATCATAAGTACACCACTTGACCTAAAAATTTAAGTCAATATTTTTTGCCTATTATGTTATATTAACTACTTATATATATATAACTATCAATTGTGAAACTTTACTACTTAGCTAACCAAACCATTTTTGTATGAAAATACTCTTTTTCAATTTATAAAAAGAGACGCTTGAACCAAATTTAAAACTTTACAAGTGATAGTTGCAAAGGCACTATTTCTATTGAATACTTTTTTTTTTTTTTTTGAGCTAATAGCCTAATATAGGTGTTCAGAGCTTTTCGAACACTTGATTGTTGGATATTTTTGTGTTTTTGTTTTTATTTTCTCTCGTATGATTTAGATTTACTAGTGAAGAGGGTCTTGAAAACTAATAAGTGATGATGTTTGCTTCTCTTTCAATTATTTTCTTGACTTACTGGCCGTGTATTTGAGGGAAGGATTGACTGCATCAGGAAACTAGCCGTGTATTTGGGAGAAGGAGACTTGGTCATGCATTAGAGAGGACTACTTGGCTGTGACCAACTTTCCCTGCATTAGGGGAAAGCATCATTTCACAAATATGAATGAAAGACTGAGTTGGACGACTGAGATGGAAACTCATGAGATAGTGTCATGAGAATCCTTTCACAACATGCACACATCTATAGTATAATACTAGAGTTTGATGTTAGAAGCCTAAATTGCCCCCCTACACATCTCAGAAAGCATGTTACTTTAAAAGAAAAAAAACAATCATCATACTAGTTTTCATCTTCTCGTAGCGGGCTACTTAAATAGTTAAATTCACTATTATTGAATTTCTTTGTTTCTCACAGGGTCATAGTATATATATAGTACAAACTACAAACTACAGACTCGTATTTTTTAGACATAAAAAATGTCAATGATGAAAAAATTGAAATCACCTTCTTTTTGTGTATAGAGCATTAAAAACTCTACTTTGTGTTCTTTCCATTCAGAATGTCAACCACAATATATGATTTAAATTTTTTTAATGACCCACATGTATGAGATGATGTGCTAATTTGAGGAATGTTGTGAAATTGTTGTGAATTTTTATTGTGTCCTTGACATGACTCATATTTTCTTCCAATTTTTCATAGTTTCATACTCTTTCTATAAATCTTAATTTTAACTACTTAAACAAATAAAGAAACATATGCTTAATTCTACAAATTTTTTTAAAAGAATTCAAGGCACTGAAACATTAATACAACTTTATAGGTATATTATTATATTCCTAACACTCCTACATTAATTTATTTTCTCAATTTATTTTAATTTCAACATTATGTATTTAGATTATTTTTTTATTATTATTTACTATAATTTGATTATTTTTGTTTTCTTTATTTGAATTTTATATATATATATATATATATATATACACATGTAGTTAATTGAGCTTATGAATAAACATGATCATAATAATGAGTATCGAGGTCTCACTTAATCTTGCCCCTGACTTGAAATCCTAATTCTGCCACTAATATATATATATATATATATATATAATAGTTATAGGTTTAAGTGTTACGTTATAAATTATAATCAAAACTTCATAGAGTTTTTGTGTTTTATGGGAAAACTATAAAGAGTTATGTATATTTGTTCCTTTATTTTATTTCTTTTTATAAAAATAAACGTAGAGAGATAAATATTGAAGGTATTTGTAAAGAAAGTTATTTTTCCTAACATTTTCACGAACACAACTAAAATTTTTTTTTTTTTTTTGAGAAAGAACACAACTAAATACTTAAAAATAAATTTTTTTTTTTCCAAAAAATATTATCACCTGACAACATTTTATGGTGGTTGGAAAATTTTTTTTTTTTCGAAACAAACACAGCCTTATCCTTTTCTGTTTTAATAGGTTCAGTCAAATTCCTGTTACACCTTTTGTTTAACCAGCTATTATTGAAATATGGAAAAGAGTGATGATGCAGGTATTATTCTTGATAATGACGAAAGTAATTTGACCAATATTGAACAGGGTAATGGCATTTCTTTTGGGTTCTGTCACGATTTGATCCTTTTTTTTTTTAATTTATTTATTGATATAAGTGATTTTTTTTTTTTTTTTTTGAGAGGAAGATATAAGTGATATTAATTGTTAAGTGTTAATATTAGGAAAATTTACAGTGTTTTACTAACCATATTGTGAATTCCATACCCAACCTCATTTTAATATGATTAACGGAATAAAAAATGAAATATTTCGATAATAGTTACACTTTGTCTCTAATATATATATATATATATATATATTAAAAATTAGATCTCATCTGATGATTTATTAAGAATATAAATTCAAATCCATATCACAGCCAAATACGTTGGCCAATAATATATATATATATATATATATATATATATATATTGAGAATCTTGGCCAATAATATTTTGGCCAACTAATGTGGCCCTAATCAATCAACGTATCTAACACTTAAAAGAAAATTCATGTGGACGTGAAGGGAGAGAAGGAAATTGAAAGATCATACAATGATACATTTACATACCAACCAACCATTTGACATAGATGATAGAACACAGAGGAGAAAAATGAAGATCATGTGCGTGGATAGTGGGACAAATTAAGAAGAAAAAGAAAAAGAGGAAAAGAACAGAAATAGAAGACTTTTAGATTTTTGTCCTGCTACTCCAAACACGCGGAATTGACTGGCAGAGTTAGTTGAATGGCTCGAATTTTATCTAACGTGTTGTAGGGGAATTAATCGTATCAATTTGATGACTTATATGAAAATTATCGTATCCATGAATCATGATGGTAAGAAATTAACAATTTTGATAATGATTGTATGTTTAATGTCTCAAAAAAAAGGTTTCTTCATTTAGCTTAACATGTAAAGCTTTTTGTATTGAGTAAAGAGATCTAAGATTCGAATCTTGGCTACTTGCCAAAAAGCAATTAAGATCTTAACCTAATAATAAAGAAGAATTATAATAGAAAGGATGCTAAAAATTTGACTTCCGTTTATATTGAAAACCAATTAGTGTGGCATGATGATAAAAAAAAATTATAATGGATCAAGCGCCAAAGATTAAAATCCTTTCCCATCTATAAATATAAAAATATTTCTCTAAATATTGATTTTAACATGTGAAAAAAAAAATTATTAGATTTTGGGGCCTAATCTATCATGCAAATCATGCAATCAAATATTATATAAATTTATTCCATGTTTCTTTCAATATATATTGGAATTTTCAAGATAATGCAATCAATTTTTGTTAGCCAATCAAATTAGAATATTGTGACCAAAAAAAGAAATGGAACATTCATTGGAATAATAAAAAGAAAAACCAAGATAAATTTGCAATCCCGCGTATTGACTAATTGGTTTGATTGATACATGAGTAAATTTAGAGACATTTAAGATATATTATAAGTAATATATATTAAATAAAAATTTTTGGATGTGTTTTGGATTTTACAAACAGTATAAAATAGAAAATTGTAAACTCAAAGAGAAATGGAAGATTATTAGTTTCTATCAATTTTATTATAAGAAGCTCGGCAAAGAAAATGTCTTAAATATCAGCTTAAATTTAATAAGAATGTGGTGTGAACCTAGAAGTTTACTCCCATCAATAATGTCATGCTACATCAAATTTTTTTACAAAAAAGAAAAAAAGAAAAAAAAAGAAAAAAATAACAAATATTATCACATTCCATTTTAATAAATATATTCAAATATTAAAAAAAAGAAAAAAAACAAAAAGGCCAAAACAAAGTGCCAAAAGGAGAACCACCATAACTACCCGAGACGATGCTAGAGTTAAGAGCCACCACCTTCGATGAAGTCATTTCATCGTCATTTAGCCTTAGGCTTAGGAGTTTTTCATCTCTGGCTTCCTCTTCGATGACAACATGTACATGACGACAACTCATCTTGCTAATTCGTCCCTGACGACATATATTAACATTGGTTGTTAATGATGACCCCCACATCTAGGATTCAATTTCCGCTTAAACCAAAAACTCATCGGTGTCTTGATCTAATGATAAAGAGCACAATCATCAGAAATGGTCTCCATAGGTTAAAACTCTATCAAAAAACCTAAAAATTAGAAAAGATTCAAGAAAATTATAAGGAGGGATCGCATATTGATGTGGGAGTTGGGGTTGTGAAACCTTGAATAAAAATTTCCCAAGGATAAACGATGCTATCTTGATTACATGACTTTTTGATTAGTTAGTATGACATCATTGATATGTCCACTTGCTACTACAAGCATAAACTTAATACAAACATCCTCTTCATTATAGTTTTATTCTAAGGAAAACAAATGTAACAAAAACATAAATAGATAATTGAAGTTATGCAAGTTCATGTGCTACTTGATTGTTTTCTCTTATCGTTCTCTACTACTCCTTGCTCTTGGGCAAATAGAAATATATAATTTAATTTTTTTTCCTCGATTGGTTTTACCATTAAGAGACAGTAGAGTTTCAAGTTAAACTCTGATATAAAATCTCATAAAGTTATTAGATATACTTGAAGATAAATATGAAAATAAAAATTTGATGATAATTTGTACACGAAAAGGCAAAAGGCCAAACTGATTGCTGAATATAAAAATTGATAAGAACCTTAAATTGTTTAGTTGGTTTCTAATATATACATTAAACCAATAACTGAGCACCCTTTATGAATTTATTTGTTGGTAAAGAAACCAATAAGGACTTATTCATATAATTAACTTCACTTCAATTGCAATTTTTTATTAAATTAGAAATTGTAGTAAGAACAAATAAATATTTGTTTTTATCTAAAAAATTATTGCAAAATTTGGTTTATAATCAAGATAGGATTCTTGATTGTAGTTTAGTTTTTGCTATTCAAACTGATTAGGTCTCTTAGGTACAATAGTTATATGCCACCAAATAACTAAACTTAATTTTTTTTAAACAGAAATTTAATAAATTTCTGCAATTTGGTTTATAATCAAGTTAGGATTCTTGATTGTAATTTAGTTTTTGCTATTCAAACTGATTAGGTCTCTTAGGTACAATAGTTGTATGCCACCAAATAACTAAATTTATTTTTTTTAAAGCATAAATTTAATAAAATTTCTATAATTTGATGAAACTACTTGGCGCAACCACGGCGTCTAAGCCTAACTTTTATTATATAGTATATGATATTGAATATAAAATTAAGATCATAAACCCTCCCATTGATATATTTTACAAAAGATTAAGATCGAAAATGAAGAAATAAGAAGATAAAACTAACCCTCTCTTGGAAGATGGTACAAAGTAAATTCCACTCAAATTAATTTACAAAATCAAAACCCATCTCACATTTCACCAGAAATAAAAATCAAAATCAAAATCAAAGTGGGCAAGGCCAAAATAAACCACAATTAAAGTAAATAAGAAAATGCATAAAAAGAGTAATTCCTTCAAATCCAATGACCAAAACCTCCCAATGCAGTGACGGTAAGCATCAATTGGATGTAAGAAATCAAAAGCAATGGAAGGAAATAATAATAATAGTAATAATACCTACAGATATGTTGTTCAAATGATTTGTAAATAAAATCTCACCGCAAAAGAATGAGTTGTGAAAGAAACTACTCTACACCTTAAACCGAGAATGTATATTTTTAAAGGTTAGAATACTCCTGCCATCAAAAAGTTTAATTAAGAGTTACTTTATAGTGTTTATTCACTAAATGACATTTCAAGTGATGTTAACATACTCCTAGAAAGTGTTCTTTATCTATCACTCTAAAATAAATCTAAGTATATTGTAATTAATCAATTAGAAATTGTGTGCGGGCAACAATAAGCCTCCTTACATTCTGTCACTCAGCCCACGTCGCATTTAAATAACTTAATGAGTGATGGTCATTGTAATATACTTAGGATATTACTTTTATCGTCTAGTTGTGAAATTCTCCTACTCTAATAAACTATCCAATACATAAAACATAGCAGTAAAACTCTTAATTAAAATTACTATTCCATGTATTACAATGTGTGGTACTATGTGAGTACTTTATAAGCTATTAATTCTTAATAAATGGACTACCTATTAACCATTCGAGTCCCCTTTCACATATCCACCACGAATAAAACTCTTGTTATATTTATACTTCATGTGAACAAAATAAATATTCTACCTCATTCTCTACGAATAACCAAATAAGTGTCTAAATATAAAAGGAGATGTTAAATCCATAACATTTTCATAATAAATCTTAAGTAACAAATTGTTACAGGCTATTATTGACAGGTTACAAAGAAATTTCAGTGGTATGTTTAAATAAGAACCAATAACAACTTATCTCCTATAATTTGTTGTGAAAGTAATGTAAAACACCACACTACTCAAATACAAAACAAATAAAGAGAAATTAAACATCAAAAAAGCTAACAAGCCCCACGTGTTCAACGTGATTCATATTGTTTGGCCAACAAACCTTTAGTTATGGCCTTACGGGATCAATAATCAATAGCTCAATGGTAATATGCTTTTTGGACACCTTTTGTTTCTTTAACATTCTCTCTTAACACTAGTGTACTTTCTGTGAATATGCTTACTTTTGGCTTCCACTTTTATTATTCTTAGAGAAGAAAAATGCAATCAAATTGTCACAGAAAAATTTGAAAGGTCTTGATATAGAATTTAAAATCTTGAGATTTGTGATAAAAAAAAAAAATTTAAACATAAATAATGCATGTGTTGTATCTTCATAGTATTCAATATCTAAATTTTTGAGACCTGTGATAAAAGTGCTTAACTATAATGCGTGTGTAGTAGTTCCGTAGTATTCAATAGCCTCCATGGTAGATTAAGCAACAATTGTGTTTAGTAATTCTCTAAGATATATCAACTCCAAAACATAAAAAATAAATTATATGCTGTAGTAAGACTTTCTTGTGTCTACACATCCTGTAAAATCGGAATTTGGGTAACCAATCACCTCCAACTGATTAATATGCATGTAAGTCAACCTGCAATCATTGGTTCCTTATAAGTATCTCAACCTTTTTCGCATTTGGGTAACCAATCACCTCCAACTGATTAATATGCATGTAAGTCAATCTGTAATCATTGGTTCCTTGTAAGTGTCTCAACCTTTTTCTCAACTTTCCAACGATCCAAACCAGGGTTGCTTTGATACCAACCTAATGAGATGCTTAGTGTTGAATTAGACTTTCTTTTGTGCATACTTCCACTACCTTATCGCAAAGCAAAATGAAAATACAATTGTTTATCTTCTTCCTCAAAACCTTTAATGATATAAACAAATGTTTTATCTTACATAGTCCAACACTAACTACAGTTAGTCCTCTACGTAATTGAACAAATATTCAACATAAATGAAAAAAGACATTTAAACTCCTATCGTCTAATCATACATGTTAAATGTTTCCCTCCAAAATACAACGTGAGAACCGGTTTACCTTCAATAGTTAGTTCCATGAGTGACCACTACCATGACCCCTTCCAAGATCTTGAAAACAACCATGACCTGGTTGGTTGATATTCATTGAAACAGTCAGTTTTAGTAATCAAATTCACGCACTCATACATGTAAACACCACGACAAGCGTGCAGGTGTATGTGCGCGCGTGTCTAAGAATATTCAAGCTAGCCAACTAACCTGACGGGGCAGGAGGCGCTCCACGCCCCATTGCAGACAAATCAGGACTGACCTTCTGTCCAGCTTCCTCAAGTATGCTGATGAGTTCCTTTGCAAATCTAGCATTTGCAGCAGTGAAGAAAGTGTATGCAGTTCCTTTTGCCCCGGCCCTTCCTGTTTGACCAATACGGTGAACATAGTCCTCAAGGGATCCAGGGAAGTCATAATTTATCACAGATTTCACGTCCTTCACATCTGCCACAAAAGAAAAGAGCATTATAAGTTATAAGAAATGCATTAGGCCAACGATCTCTCACATCAGAAGCGTATTTAGATAAGAGAATCTATGATCTCAACACATTTCTGCACATATGCTAGTGTGTTGTTGTAGCAAATAAACACAAAATGTCAGATGAATAACCCCAGAACCATATTCTGGCAACAATTATGCACAGAGGGGAAGTGTTCAAAGGCAATATCCAATATCCATAGACATGAAAACAAGTTGCTCAAACAAACATACAAGTAGGATCCATGAGACAAATAACACCAACTTAGGTAAAAAAAGGTCTTCATGAGACAATTTAGAGACCACTAAATATAGCGAAGCAATAACTAAAAAAATGAATCTTTCAAAACAACAGAGTACGAGCATTAGGATAGAAAACATAACAAATGAGTGCAAATAAAAATAAAGGTAAATATCCAACATACGCAGCATAGAGCTGAGTGAAATGGTTTGCATCTGTTTTATCAATGAAAACATGATTAATACTAAAAATGTTCCTTAAAAAGAACCGCTTGAAAGATAATAACGTAAGATACAGCTCAAAAGGAAGAAATCCAATGGTGGATTATACCATAAAGCCCATCCAATAAAATTAAAAGAAGACTTAAATTAGGGACAACAAGAAGATCAGATAATAATTTCCTTCCAAAATGAGACGCTGATGATGAGCGCTATTAGTAAATTGTTTACCAACACAATCTCCTGTACTAAAATAGAATTTCTATCAAGTCTTTGAACAAGCTTTAAGAGTTTTATCTCCATACCTAAACCACGAGCTGCAACATCCGTAGCAGTCATTATAGGACTCTTGCCAGCTTTAAACTCTGAGAGGACCCAATCCCTCTCTGCTTGACTTTTATCTCCATGAATTGAAAGAGCTGGCCAGCCATCCATGCGAAGCTGCCGGGTAATCTGATCACATCCTTTCTTGGTATCCATGAAGATCAATATTCGGCTGCCATCCGTGATATCCTCCAGCAATTTAACCAATCTAGAAAATCAAACCTATCAGTAAAATGACCACATCAAATCTCATATGATGAGATCTTGAAGAAATTAGAATATACAAGAACAAAATAGAAATGGGGCCTGCTTGTTATATTTCTGGTTTTCAGAAACAATGTCAACGTGCTGGCGTATAGCATGGTTAGCTTTCAAATCTTGAGATCCTATTATCACCTATGCAAAGTCCAAGATAAGAGCCAAACACATAACATAATTGCATATTACAAACAGATACACATACCACAAAAGCAGGAACTTTCAAAAAAGGGCATATGCCCTTTTGGAAGGGAAGGCCATATGCCCTCCAGAACTCTAGCAATTACAAACCAAGCCATTAAACCTGGGAAATTACTCTCTATTTCAAGAAAAAGGAAAGAGGGGAGAGGAGTAGGGGAAAATTCACAAAAAACAAGCTGCCTCAAAATGAGTAAAATGACATATGAGTTATGACTGGCAACTACACACATCAAAAGTATAAAATATAAACGAAACACAGAAAAGAATATATCCTAACAGAAGAAATCCCACAACTGCGATAGGCAGTAGCAAAATTAAGTTAGAGCACCTTACTTTGTACGGGTTGTAAAGAAACTGTCTAGCAAGTTGTTCAACCTCTTTAGGCCAGGTAGCACTCCAGTACAAAGTTTGACGATCTGGGCGAATCTGCATTGAACAAAACAGTAGGAGGGAAGTAAAGGGCCCATTGCATTGCCATAAGTGATACTTAAACAGTGGATTAGCTGGCATCTTCAAAATACCACATTTGTACTACTTGCAACTGGGCATAAACATTACAAAGTGATCATTAAAGCAATCAGTATCCCAGGACCAGGGTCAATCCTAGAATGAAGCATTTATTAAATCTAAACAATTATAAAATTAAAAAAAAAAAAAAAAAAAAAAAAAAAACCCCATGGACATTATTTTATTGGCCTCAACCAAGTACCCCATAATTGTTTGTTAAAAACAAGTCCAATCACTAGTTGGACTCAAGTCAAAGCAAAAATTTTAACAAAAAAACCCAATTTAAACTAACATGTTTATAAATCGTATACAATCAATATGATTCATACAATACATATATATGTATCATCAGATTCATAAGTATGGTCGATACACACCTATGATACCTACTATTCATATTATATGTATTGCACAATACTAACAAGTATGTGCATGTATATAATTAAATGTTGGTAACTTAGTCTTTAAAGCCAATAGCTTTTCAAGTAAACAAGATTATATGGCTAATATTATGAATAGGCAACAAAATTAAGCAAAATACTGGAGGGTAAGCAATGTTTAGAGATTTTCCCTTGTTAGTGAAAATTTGAAAATTCAACCAATGATTAACACCCTTAGGTAAGTTTCAGTAATAAAAATATTGGATTTTGAATATGTTTGATGGCTGTTAGGTGTTAAAATAGTGGGTTGAACAAGAAATAAGATAAACACTACACAATCACAAAGGCAACCATACCTACATTGTCCGAAACAATCACAAGGCAATCACACCCTCAACACTCCTTAAACCTTTTTTTTTTTTTTTGGAGAAACCTTAAACCTTAAAATAAGCTTCTGGAATTTTATTAAAATCAATCTCACTACGAATGCTATTGACTAAAATAAGGGAAATTACTAAATCCAAAATCTTTTCCTAAAACACTAGGACTCCTAAAAAACTTGACTACTAATAACTAGAATAGGTGCTTTAGAACTTCTAAACCAAATACAAAAATGACTCAAAAAACAAAATAAGATTCTTGGGCCTTTGGTAGAGATAAGAACAGCCATTCCTAAAAAAATGGAATTTAACAGATTGCCCTTATTCTACACCAACAAGCAAGCCTTAGTCCCAAATTTTTTGGAATTGGCTATGGATTCTCAACAGATTAGTTAAAGTAGGCCACATGTATTCTTTTATGAGATTTATTCCAGTAAAAATTAATTAAAACTAAACCAATAGCTTTCGATCCTAAAGAAACTTAATACTAAAACTCAATAATAGTTAAAGTAGCCTATGAAATGTTCCAAAAATGCCCCACATCAAAATGAGACCACAAATCTATCTTTTTTTTTTTAATCTTGCTTTTCCTCAATCTCTTTATTGTCTGCATCATATCTTCTCTTTGGTAGGGAAGTAAGCAAGAGGCTTCATTAATGATATGGCCTTCGGAAACTCCAAAAAAAAAATATATATATATATATATACAAAAAATAATCTAATAAGTTCTTGATACAAGTTTAAGTTCTATTGGACAAGACCTGCAATTAAGTACTAGAAGTCAAATTGGGATTCTAAACCAACAATTACAACTTCCACACTGTTCAAGAACTCAGTTCAGCCAAGCTATTTCGGATCAGACATATGCTAATCTGCCCTTCTTTTCTAACAGATCTAATCCATAAATGAAAGCAGGAGACAGCAAGGCATAACGAAGAGGAAATATGAGAGCTAGGGGAAACAATCATCTGTCAAAAATTATTTTTGTAACAGAGATAGAAGTACAGTAATGATCATGACATAAGTTTTAAACAGCACGGCACAATTCAAACCTGAGAAACAAGCTTTCGAATCTGAGGCTCAAAATACAGCAAGAAATGGAAAGTTGTCTAAAACTCAATTGACAACCTACCTTTCTGAAGATCACGAACTTGAGGTCCCTTTGGAACCCCACCATATATATGCATGTATTTTTAATTTTTGCTGATGCACCAAATTTAGTACATTCATTTTGTATTTGAACGGCAAGTTCACGGGTTGGAGCTAATACCAACACAATTGGGCCATCTCCAGGAGCTGAAAAATATAATGGGGATCAACGAAACATGTTTCCAGAGATTGACAAAATATAAAAAGAGGCATATATATCAAGATCATATTAAGAATAAATCAACCCTGTTTCACCCTTACAAAGAATTGGCTGGGCATTAACGTGGACAATGGCAGGCAACAGGTAGGCAAGTGTCTTCCCTGACCCTGTTTCAGCAATACCAATTAGATCACAGCCCTTAGAGCCATTGGCCATCCTTGAGCTTGAACAGGGGTAGGTTAGACAAAGCCAGCTTTTGTAATCTCTTGATCAACATAATCTGTTGACAAGTAGGTATCCAAAAAAAGAAAAAATAAGTTGCAAGTTGAGGATAAGTCAATGACCCACTACTAGATATGCAGGATTTGCAATACAGTTTAGATATTACATTGTCAATTAAAATCATTAGAATTCCAACCCAATGAAAGAAGATTTCTAAAATTTATAAACCTTGAGAACCATTGCGAAATCATTTTAAAGAAATGAATTTACACATATATTCTTTACATAAATCATACGAAGCAAAAATTTTCAACATCAGATAAAGAAGTAAGGCAGTGGATAGGTGTGAATCATAATTTATAACAAGAATCAACATAATACTCAGGCACAGTATGGTCCCAACACTGCTCCTTCGAGGTTGTAATTGTTAGGGATATATATTAGTCATATTAGCCCAATGTAATAGGCCCAAGTCCAGTCTTGCTTGTATTAGTAGTCTAGAGTTTAGTCACCTATATATACTCATTTAGGGTTCATTGTAACACAGGTTATTGTACTACACTCTTATACAATAAAGATGTAACATTTAAGGGATTCCTCCATGGATGTAGGCTGACAAGGCTAAACCACGTAACCCTTGTGTTCTTGATATTCCTATTCTATGCTTCCTCTTCTGCATCCACTTTAGCATACACAACATGGTATAACACATTACGTTGCTAATAATTATATTCAACATGGTATCAGAGTCAAACTTCGTTCTTGGCATCAAACAAAACATCTCTAACAAGCAAAGAAAAATATCACATGCACACCACCATCAGAAGTCACACATGCTTATTTGCTGGATTTAGACTCCACGGCATCTGGTAGCCACCGTGGCTCAGTGCTGTGTCCAAGATCTACAAACTCAAGCAAACCCATGACATCAATATCAAATCTGTGCAAATCGAGGCTTCATCTAATGAAACCAACCATACAAACGTGCTACACGGCCTCTCGAGATCAAAACCTCAGAAGCTGGTCTTCCCAAAACACATCATGTGCCCCCACACGCTTCCGCCATTTCAGCGTAGTTCTCCACGCGTTGCCTCGGATTCCTCAGAAGCAGATCCTCCTCCGGCTACACGTGCCGTCATGACGACCTCATAGCTCACCGATCTGCCAAACCACCAAAGTCCAAGCATCAACTCCTTCGCACACGCTAGCACGCGTCTTTCGGAGTTCAAGCCATGTGCCAGTGGAATACTCGCATGCGCAACACGCGCCTGAAGACTTCTGCTGATGTCATCCTGACGTAATCTGATGATGTCATCTTGCCACGTCAGTGCCACGCAAGCTGTAGCCACGTCTGCCCTAATCCAGGTCAGCACCACGTCATCAGGATGACATCACTGTCCCTGCAACCCGATCCGTGACCCGACCTGGAAACCCGGAACCAACCTGGACCGTGTATCCGTTGACTTTGACTAGATTCGTTAACTTTCGTTGACTTTTGACCGAAAGTTAAAATTTCCAAAATGGCCTATCTTGATCAGTTTTTCGCGTAGATTCCAATTTTGGACACCATTTCTTCATTTGAAACTCTGAAATTGGTCAATTGGCATATTCTTCATTGTGGTTCAAAGGCATCTCTAAGTGATCTTCTCATACTTATCCAACCTCAAGCCTTCATCGAGCTTCCACCTTGAGTTTAAGGGAGGGTGTTAGAGATATATATTAGTCATATTAGCCTAATGTAATAGGCCCAAGCCCAGTCTTGCTTATATTAGTAGTCTAGGGTTTAGTCGTCTATATATACTCATGTTATGATTCATTATAATACAGGTTATTGTACTACACTCTTATACAATAAAGATGTAGCTCTTAAGGCATTCCTCCGTGGATGTAGGCCAACAAGACTAAACCATGTAACCCTCGTGTTCTTGATGTTCCTATTCTATGCTTCCTCTTCCGCATCCACTCTAGCATACACAACATGGTATAACACATTGTGTTGCTAATAATTATATTCAATAGTATTGAATGTCTTTATAGAGTAATTACTAATTAGCAATTGCAAGATCAGCTTCATTAAAATTGTTAGCCTCCTCAATCTCCTTGGCATTATCTACCCTATCAACATCTAGTTCTACCTCTTTAGACACAGTGCAGACTAGGTCACTATTGATTTAACTCAGTAATTACTCTATACACAACAGTGGAAGAAAGAGAGTGAATTTTGTGACTGTGTTTGTAAGGCGGCAAGTCACAAGTGAAGTGACAAGCAATTTGTACGCTCAGCTCATACCAAAATTTCTCCTCATCATAAGAGCAAAAGTCTTCCCATAGCTAAAAGTTGTATGTGTAATTTTGATTAAAATTTTGTCATAGTTATTGTTTTGTTCTTCATTTATGTTTTTTTTTTCAAAAATAATTTTAAACGTTTTATTTATACAATGATGCTCTCTGTTTGGTTATAAAGTGAACAGAAACCAACATGGATAAATGTTGAATACAAATTTACCACTTTATATTCTACCAATTACTATTTTTCATGTGTTTGATCGCTTTCCATTTTAAACTTCTATTATTTTATAAAGAAAGTGAAATAAAAACATAGCAAATAGTGATTAGGGGAACATAGAGTAGTATAAAAAAAAGGGTGTAGAGGATTTGTATTCATAAATACTTACTTTTCACAAAATTTGTGTACTCAAGTGGCATAAGAAATTTTTAAATTAATAAACATCAAAGTTAATATTTAATATTTTTAAAGAAATAAAAAAAGGATAATAAAATAAATGATTTTGACGAACATATATTAATAGCATAAATTAGTAACTATTACACAAAAAGAAAATATTTAGGTTGAATTTTATAAGAGATATTGAAAGGGAAAAAAAATGAAGAAGAAGCAAAATTTAAAACTAATGCTAAATTTTCTTAAAATACATGTGTAAACTCAAAATTTTAAAAATTTTCTTTCGAAAGATTTTTTTTTTTTTTTAGTTATTGAAAGAGAATAAAAAAATAAACTATTTTTTTTCTTTTTTTTTCTTTTTTCTTCTCTTTTTTTTTTTTTGCGTAATTAAATCATGTAAGATTAAATTAATTAGTTTAGAGCTAATACTCTTGACTCTTGTGGGTTAAAGCAACCCAATATTAAAAAAATTCTAATTAAATTAAAAACGCTTTAATTTGATTTTTAATTATTAATATTCATTAATTAAATATGCATAGTCGAATTTTGGATAATGAATGGCTTTGAATCTCTTGAACAAAAAAAATAACCTCTGCTATTAATATTACATCATTTTAGTATTTTACTTTAAGCAAGGATTCAAAAGGCTTTTAAATCTCATCGATGTGAGTGGTACAGTGCAAGAGCTAGTTTGAAAGAGGATAGTAAATTAATCCCAGTCCAGCCCACCAACATAAACATAATAGTAGTATAACTATTGTGGGCTTGGCTAGGCCATTTGATAAAGGTAATGGTCAGCAATTGTATCCTAAGGTCATTGAAAACAATGAAGTAGAGAGCTTATTGTTATTATCACTTTCAGTTGTTATCTTTTAGTTGAGGGCTGATGGCTTAGCCATCAATCTGAGTGATTTGGGCTAAGTTGAGACCCTACCCTCTATGAATATGATCCCCTTGAGTCCTCACCTAAAAGAGAATATCTTATGATGCAATATTTGTTACATGCAAAAGAGAAAGGAGTCATCTGCTCTTCAATTAGCATAGCAAATGTATCCAGTTGCCACTTGGTGCTATATTTTATTGACTATTATCAACATTATCCTTTGCATTGAACAACAATGTTTTAAAGAACTTTGAAGAGATTTGACATAAGGATAAACTTTTTTTTTTTTTTTTTTTTTTGGAGCAAAACATAAGGATAAACTTAACTTCATGTAAAAAGAAAGAAAATATTCATTTATAGTAATCTCTAAATCTGAGAACAAGTGTTAAATAATTAGATACTAGGGATAGGTTTCGCTCGGATAAACTATTTCATAGTGGCTTTCCCTTCATCAATGCGCTTCTTTTCTTCAGGATCTTTTGGTTTGATCTTCCTTTTTTCTTCCAATATCCACTTGAAAAGTTTGCGCTGCTGATCCTCTAGAATTGATTCCCGCAACTTTACATCAAGTAGTAGAGCTTTAACCAACCAGTTCAAAATTATGCAAGAATTGCATTTTGTGTCTCTTTCTCCCACCTTTTGTAATGATTATACATATGTATTTTCTCACATAACAATAATCCATACCAATTATGCTAGAGTAAAAAGGATCATGATTCGTGACTATTGTTTGTCACTTAGAATTAGGAGTGACAATTTTTATACAAACCCACAAATCCGTCCAAAACCCACTTAATTTAGATAAGTCTTGACCCAACCCAATTAAATATTTAGGTTAAATGGATAATTCAGTTAAATGGGTTTTGATGGTTAAACCACTGGATACCCAATTACCCATTTAAAATTTAAAGTTTAATACTAAAAAAAAAAAAAAAAAAAAAAAAAAAACTAAAAACCCTAACAAATAAGAAAACATCACAGCAACTAGCCAGCCGCCTCTTCCTTCATCTAATGTAAAAATTTTCTCCTCCATTTTCTAGGCATTTTCTCAGCTACCAAACTAGACAAAATCTAAACATCTTTCCCTCTTCCTCTATCTAAAGTTTGTCTTTCTTAGTAACTCAGATAACAAATAGGTTTTTTGCAATGGCGCCCAGGAAATGACGCGTTGCTGAGGAAGAAGAGAAAGAGAAACCGAAGTCCGAGTTGGCAGTGCGGGTGACTCGGAGCGCGGCTCGAAGAGGTGTCTGTATTAACTTATAGATAACTCGGTGATTGAGTTGCAGAAGACTGAGTTTCTAAAGGCAAAGAAGGCTGAGAAGGACGTAGAGCTCAAGGTGGACTGGTGAAGGAAGAAGTCGAGGAAGGGACAAAAACCATTGTGATTGAGTTTTTCTTTAGGTTTTCTCTTTCTTTCTTTCTTTTTTCTTTGGGTACTTTGTCTCTGTTTGGTTGTGGAGAAGAAAAGTGAAACAGAAAATTAGTGTCTTGATATGGTTTTCTTGCTGTTTTCGTTTGAAAGGTTAGGCTTTTTACTTTTTAGTGCTTTGCATATTATGTCTAATGTTTCTTGTTTGGTTGTCGAGAAAAGTGCAAGAAGAAAATTAGTCTTTTGTTGAATTACTGAATATAAATTTTATAATATGAATTTTATAATGGGTTAAATGGGTGGGTTACTAATTAAATGAGTTGGATTGGGAATGGATAATTAATTTATATATAAATGGGTCATAAATAGATAAATACACATCCAACTCATTTATGACACAACTCATTTATGACCCAACCCGCCCATTTGCCACCCCTACTTAGAATGATATACAAACAAGTATTTTACTTGATCGTTGGCTGTATTCCATATCATAAATAGCCAAAAACATCACTCTGACCATAAGGCTGTACTAATACAGTGAAGAATGCCTTGAGCTATTCCAGTTACTACCATTTTAACAAAACAAGAAGAAATTTCATCAACAACAAATTCCCGGATTTCCAAAATGAAAGAATATGCATCCTTTTATAAACATTTCATGGATCAAACCTGTACCGACTTAAAAGTTTAAGTAACCACATGGTATTCAAGTATCGTGATCTTGCCTCTACTTTCAACTAACTGGGAGGGAACCAAGGATTTTGGGGACCAGAAATAAGCTTTTTATAAACCCCCTTTGTGCTTGGGTAGAAGAAAAGGAGAATCATAAATCCCACACAAGACAAAATGTTTATTTCCGAACAGTATATATAAATATATAATTTACTTATCAAAAAAATAGAACAGTGTATTAACCCTATATTGCGTTTCTAGATTCTTTAGTGCACAGGAGGAGCAAAGAGCAAGAACTTTAGTAATTAGATGTCACATAACCAATTAAGATCTAAATCCATAGAGGCTATAGTCAATGTATTCTCACACAATTTCTTTGCTAAGGAGAATCATAAATCCACACAAGCTCAACCTTGAAACACCAAATTCCATTTATCACATTCACGTCTCTCCAAAACCATTAATCAGAAACCACCCCCTATGATTGTATCAAGGAATCCTTAGAAAATGATGCTAAAATCATAACCCCTATCCTAACAACAGAACACCCATCAACAGACAGTGTCAAGAAAAGCAATCAATAATCTTTAAAAACCTTTCTTTTAAGCTGAAATCTCTCAAAACCTATTGCATCATTTTATAGATTTTAAGAAAATAGATGTAACAAAACATAATTAGTTAAATTATATTTACAAAATAATAAATTTTTGAATCCATAACTCTGATTACCCCAGCTCACCACTATGCTGAACACAACCATTATGATGGCGAATTCGAAAAGCATTTCAATGACTGAGTCAAAGTATACACCAGCCACCCCATTCATTGCCATATTTCACCTTTAACACTTGCCTCCAAAGGGCAGCCCTCTCCATCCCAAATCTCCATAGCCACTTCCCAAGTAAAACTTCATTAAAAAGTCTTACCTTCCTTATCCTCAAGCCACCCGAAGCAATGGGACTACAAATAGTAGCCCATTTAACCAAATGGAATTTTGGTTCATCTCCAATGCCACCCCATAAGAAATTTCTCTAAAGTTACTTAATTCGGTTAGCCACAACTGCAGGAATAGGAAATAGATATAAAAAATAAGTGGGTAAATTAGATAGAGTGCTTTTAATTAAAGTGACTCTACCTCCCTTGGATAAGTACAAACGTTTCCATCTTGCTAATCTTCATTCTATCTTCTCCAGAATTGGGTTCCATATTGCCTTATCCTTGAATTTAGCTCCCGAAGGAAGAACTAAATACTTCATTGGAAGAGTACCTTCTTTGCAGCCGAGGACAATCAACAATAAGTCCAAATTATCCACCATACCCACAGGAACCAACTCTGACTTACCCAAATTTATCTTTAACCCAAAGACCACCTCAAACCAAATGAGTGTCATACGAAGAAACAAAACCTGATCCAGCTCAGCACCACGAAGAATCAAAGTGTCATCCTCAAAGAGAAGATGAGACACCGACAATGATATTCCCTCTTCACAACCCACACCAAAGTTTGACATGTGACCATCATGTACAGCTTTATCCAACATTCTCCCAAGAGCTTCCATAACAGTACAAATAGCAAAGGGGACAATGGGTCACCTTGTCTCAACCCCCTAGAACTCTCAAAAAACCCACAAAGAGAGCCATTTATCAGAATAGAGAAACAAACTGTAGATATGCAAAAGAATATCCACTGCCGCCATTTAGCAGAGAACCCACCATTTTCTATTAATTGCATAAGAAATCCCCAATTTACATGATCAAAGGCCTTCTCAACATCTGATTTACAAAGTAGCCCTGGCAGCCCAGTTTTCAGTCTACTATCAAGGCATTCATTAGCAATAAGTACAGGGTCAAGAATCTGCCGGTTCCTCACAAAAGCATTCTGTGAAGCTGAAATTATATCTTCCATGAATGTGCGAAGTTTGTTGGCTAAGACCTTAGCAATGATTTTATAAACCCCTCCAACAAGACTAATGGGGCAAAAATCCCTAACTTCAATTGCTTCATTTTTTTTAGGTATGAGGGTGATGAAAGTTGCATTCAAACTCTTCTCAAACTGACCTTTAGCATAAAAATGATGAAGAACAGCCATAAGAACTGATTTGAGAATACCCCAGCAAGCTTGGAAGAAAGCCATTGAAAACCCATCTAGTCTAGGCGATTTGTCACCATTAAAATTCTGTATAACCTCAAAAATTTCTGCCTTATCAAAAGGTCTATCTAGCCATCTGCATTATTACCAGATATCCTAGGAAAGACCAAGACTTCTGGAAATGGTCTATCAACTTACTCCTCAGAGTATAATTTCATAAAGAATTGAGTAATACAATCAGCAATCATACCTTGATCTGAAAATAAGATTCCATCAACCATAAGGCTCTTAATACCATTGTTTCTTCTATGGGAATTAGCCATTCTATGAAAAAATTTGGTGTTAGCATCCCCCTCCCTCAGATGCAGCACCCTAGACTTCTGCCTCCAACTAACCTCTTCTAAAAGAGTGAGCTTTTCAATATCAGTACGGAGATTAGTTGTTCTAATTTTTCCTCAGCTGTTAAAGGCTGAGTCTCCTCTCTAACATCTAAATCATTCAACTTGTTCCAGAGCTACTGTTTTTAATAGTGACATTACCAAACTCCGCTTCGTTCCACTTTTTTAAATCCAACTTCAAAACTGCCAACTTCTTAGCTAGTATAAAACTCGGGTTGCCTTGGAACAAATAAGATGTCCACCAAGCCTTCACTTTATCAACAAAATTCTCCACCCTCAACCACATATTTTCAAAACAAAAAGGAGTTCTACCTTCTTTTTGAAGGGAAGCGGATTATATTGAAGTCCCCTCCTATACACCATGGCAAATCCCACCAACTAATCAGCCCCGTCAGCTCCTCCCACATTTTCTTATGCCTCTTATTCAAATTTGGCCCGTATACTCCTGTAAATGCCCACTCAAATTGATCCCCAACATTTTTAAATTTGCATGAAATAGAAAAATACCCCACTGCTTCCTCCACTTATTCCACCACTCTTCGGTCCCACATCATAACAATACCTCCAGAAGCACCTTCAAATCTCAGGTATAGCCAATCTATATATGGACAACCCCATATACTTTGAACAATTCCTCTAGTTATCCATTCAAATTTAGTCTCCTACAAACATACAATATCAGCATTCCAAGTACGCAGCAAGTTACAAATCTGAAGCCTCTTCTCAGCCACATTCAAACCTCTGACATTCCAGGAAAGTATCTTCAAATTCATTTCGAAACAGATAGTGCCCGCTCCCTATTAGTACCATTATGCTTCGATGAAGTAGAACCATAATTAATCGAACTAAATAGACCCTTCAACTCTCTTATACCTTTCACCCCTGAAGTTTTCAAGTCACGTGCTTTTTTCTCCAAAGCGGCTTCATGGTGTAATTCAACCTCAACAGCTAACAAGAAATTTGTCGCTTAAATTTCCAAACCTTGTAAGGACACGCCTAGGAAATTATCAAACCCATTGAATCTACTTTGGAACCACTCAGAGTAAGATTCTTTCCTCACTGGATTCTCCACACCCATAACTTCCTGTCCTTCCATGGCCAAGGGTAGTGAAAAAGCTAGTGGTTCCACCGCTAGAGGTGGTAGACCCCCTTCGTTAGGTAGCTCAGCAACCTCAGCAGCCTCCGAATAGGTGTCTGAAACCCAGTCCTCCACAAGTACTTCATCCCCCTCAAACTGAGCTGAAGACACCTCTAAAGAATCCGAAGACCTCAATGGAACCAAGGCCAGCTGATTTTGCTCTCCCAAAACCTCTGTGACTTCACTCGGTGGTAGAGAAATTTGTATCAGAACCGCCACCCTCCTTCTATCTCATAATTCAAGCACCCACTGCTCTGAATTCCCCCATTTCTTAACAACATTGTCAGAATGTTCCTAAACTAACAATTTGATGTCTCATTGCAAGTTAACTTCACCTTCAAAGATGGTTGCTGACACATCAGTCTCATCGGAGCCAAGAGATTCTGTATCAGCCCCGTCAGCCCCGAGAAACTTAATCTCGGCATTATCGGAGAGTTTCATTGGCTGCGCTAGCGAAGAGCTGCATGGAACAGCTTGAGAATGCTTTGACTCGACAAACACTACCTCGCAACATTTTGATCCTTGCTCAGAGCTCGCCGAGACCGACGGCAATATAAATAACTTGATGAGTGAGTCATAGTAATATAAAGATATTACCTATGCCATCTTGTTGTGAAATGCTCTCACTCAATTAAACAATCCAATACATGTATCATGGCGGTAATACTCTTAACAAGTACTTCCATGTATTACAATGTATGGTACTCCCTCTACAAGTATTTTATGAGCCATTAATTCTTTATGAATAGACTACTTATTAGCCATTTGAGTACCCCTTCATATCTCACCCACAGATAAAACTATCTTTATATTTATACTTTGAATCCATTTGGAAATAATTTATTTAGCTAAAATTGAAAAGTTTTTGGTGAAAATACTGTAAATAAAGCTATAAGTTAGCTAAAATAATACAATGAGACCCATGAATAGTACCAAAAAGTGCAATGAGACCCATGAATAGTAGCATTTCAATGTAGGCCTTTTGAGACAATCCTAACTTTCTTTGTGATCTATCTTTGAAATGGCAATGCTAATGACACAAAAAGGTTGTCCAAAATCCTTCATCTCAAAATATTGAGAGAGACTATTTTCTCTCATTTAGCAAACTCAAATCACAAATTGCAAGTAAAATGTCATCTACATATAAAACTAGAAAAATATATTTATCCCCACTAAATAAGGACAAAAGCATCCACAACAATTTCTATTTTGGCCAAGTTAATTAAGGACAAGAACATTTTGTGCATACTTACACTACTTTAGGGCAAAGCAAAATGAAAATACAATTGTTTATCATCTTTCTCAAAACCTTTATGATATAAACAGATGTTTTATCTTACATAGTCCACCACTAACTATAGTTAGTCCTCTACGTAATTGAATAAAAAATCAACATAATTTAAAGTTGAAAGGAGAAAAGACATTTTAACTCCTATTTTCTAATCATACATGCTAATGTTTCCCACAAAATACAGCATGCGACCACCACCATAACCAATCCCACAATCTTGAAAACCCCCATGACCTAACTGATTGATATTCACTGAAACAATTGATTTCAGTAACCAAGTACACACGCTCATGCATATAAACACCACCTAAGAGTATTCAAACTAGTCAAAACTAATCTAAGGGGGAGGAGGTGCACCATGCCCCAGTGCAGCCAATTCAGGACTGACCTTCTATCCAGCTTCTTCAAGTATGCAGATGAGTTCCTTAGCAAATATGGTGTTTCCAGCTGTGAAGAAAGTCAATGCAGTTCCTTTGCCCCAGCCCTTCCAGTTCGACCAATGCGGTGAATATACTCCTGTAAGTCATAATTGATCACATAATTCACGTCCTTCACATCTACCCCAAAACCAAAGCACATCACAAGTCATAAGAAATGCAGTAGGATAACAACCTCTCACATCAGAATCTTATTTAGATCAGAGAACCTATGACCTTAAGTCCTTAATACATTTCTGCATGCACGAGTGTTGCTGTAGCTGAAAATAAGTGTTCAAGGGCAATATCCATAGACATAAAAACAAGTGGCTCAACAGACATACAAGCAGAATCCACGTGACAAATAACAACTTAGATAAAAAAAGATGTTCAAGAGACAATTAGAGACCACTAAATATAGCAAAGCAATAACTAAAAAATATGAATTTTTCAAAATGACCAAGTAGCAGCATCAGAATAGAAAATATAACATATGAGTGCAAATAAGAAATAAAGGTGGATCTCCAACATATGCAACAAAGAGCTGAGTGAAATGGCTCGCATCTGTTTAATCAATGAAAAGCATGATCAATACTAAAAAATGTTCTCTATAAACCTGATAAAATTAAAAGCAGACTTAAAATAGTGACAACAAGAATATCTAGATAATGATTTCTTTCCAAAATGAGTTGATATTGATGATGATGAGTGCTATTAGTTATTGTTTACCAACACAATTTCCTGTACTAAAAATGAATTTCTATCAAGCCTTTGAACAAGCATTAAAGTTTTATCTCCATTCCCAAACCACAAGCAGCAACATCTGTTATAGTCATAATAGGACTCCTGCCAGCTTTAAACTCTGAGGGGACCCAATCCCTTTCTGCTTGACTTTTATCTCTATTAATTGAAAGAGCTTGCCAACCATCCACGCAAAGCTGCTAGGTGACCTGATCACATCCTTCCTTGGTATTCATGAAGATCAGTATTCGGCTGCCATCCATGATATCCTCTAGCAATTTAACCAATCTGGAAAATCAAACCTATCAGTAAAATGTCTGCATCAAATCCCATATGTTGAGATCTTAAAGAAATTAGATTATACAACAAAATAGAAATTGGGCCTACTTGTTATTAGTATTTTCAATTAAAGCCTAACAAAAAACACTATCAAATGTTTTGATTTGTTACAAACCTAATGTACAAGGTGTTGATTGTTGAAATCAAAAATTCAAAGACAAAATTAATACTCAGGTTAAACTCCAATTGTGATATTTGTAAAAGAAATCTATGTGTAAAAGTCTATATTTGTAGTTTCTATCAAAATAAATGAAACATAACATTATGTCAAAGAACTATACAATATAATTCAAAAAGCTTAAACAATCCAATAGGTAAAAGGGTCCATGTAAGAGCCTTAGCAACCTTCAGTTGAAGCTTTAAAGATGAGAACCATATTATTCCAAACGTTGGAAAATGTAGAAAACGTTTTCCACCCATAAAAGAAGTACTTAATATAATGTCGGCTGTAAGATAAAATTCAGAAAAACTTAAATGATCCAGTTGGTGGGAGTTCCCATGTAAAAGACCTAGCCTTTTCCACCATACTGAACATCAAAAATTAAATAATTTTTTTCCGCCAAGATAGAAGAAACATAATATTATGTTAACAAGATGTAAGATAGAATTAAAAAGGCTTAAATGATCCAATAGGTAAAAGGTTTCATGTGAGAGTCCTAGCATCTTGCTGAAGCTTGAATGACAAGAGCTCCACATTATAGAACGCCTGCTATATCCTCAAACGAAGACCACTACTGCCTCCATCAACAAATGCAGTAACAAAAATTTCTTTTTGGACTAAGTTAAATAAGAACAAGAACATTGTGTGCAATCTTTCAATACTTCAGGGCAAAGCAAAATGAAAATACAATTGTCTGTCTTATATATATTAAAAACTATCAACTTATATAGAAAAGCTACACAGAAACAGAGAGTGGATAAAAGAGTAAGTTTGACCACAAAGCTAGTAATGAATACCTCTCAAACTATACAAGACCATAACATGCAAATAATATATTTCCTTCATCAGACCACTCAGTAAACTTCCATGTAAATTTAACGAAACCAGATTTACTACCCCTAAAGTCTTCTTGTATACTCCAGTTTTTCTTTCTCAAACCTGACTAAGACACAAACAAGATAGTAAAAATGATCATCAGATGCACGTCCTATATATTAAAAAGATTGTACATAGTGCACAAAAATACCACTTTTGCAAGGTCTAAGAGAGATGAGTGGTGGGCCTCCTTACGCCTAATTATAAAGCCATCAATATTTGTTCAGGGATTAGTTAAGCAGGTGAGTGTGTTTGAGCAAATAGAATATGTTGCCACTCACCTATACTATTATAAGCTCCTAATGAGCCATTTGAATGCCTCTTATGTACTTATTGTTACAGTATGCAAGATACCATGTACACCCAAAGAAATTGATACTTTGCCTATTCAACATATTGCTCATTGCCTTATCATAGACATGGATAAAGCCAAAGATTACTGGCATATGATTTCAATCATATCAAGTAGTAGAGCTTTAGCTGGCCAGTTAAAAATTATGCAAGAATTGCATTCTGTGTGTATCTTTTTCTCCCACCTTTTGTAATGACTATGTTTATGTATTTTTCCACATCACAATCATCAATACCAATTATACTAGAGGGAAAAGGATTGCGATTATGGTTTGTCACTTAGAAAGATAGACAAATAAGTCTTTTACTTGGACATTGGCTACAAGATTAATGATAAATAGCCAAAAACATTACTCTGATTAGGCAAGCATAAGGCTGTACTAATACAATGAAGAATGCCTTGAGCTATTGCAGTTACTACCATTTTAACAAAACAAGAAGAAATTTCATTGACAAAAAACTCCAGGATTTCCAAAATGAAGGAATATGCATCCTTTTATAAACATGCATGGATCGAAACCTGTAGCAAACTAAAAGTTTAAGTAACCACATGGTATTCAAGTAGTGATCTTGCCTCTACTTCAACTAATTGGGAGGGAAGGGTTTTGGGGACCAGAAATAAGCTTTTTATAAACCCCCTTGTGCTTGGGTAGAAGAAAAGGAGAATCATAAATCCCACACAAGACATTAAATTTTTATTTCCGAACAGTATATATAAATATATAATTTACTTGTCAGAAAAATAGAACAGTGTATTAGCCCTATATTGCGTTTCTAGATTCGTAGTGCACAGGAGGAGCAAAGAGAAAGAACTTTAGTAATTAGATGTCACAAAAACAATTAAGATCTAAATCCATAGAGGCTAGAGTGAACATATTCTCACACAATTTCTCAACTAGAAAGAATCATAAATCCCACACAATCTCAACCTTGGAACACCAAATTCCACTAATCACATTCACTTCTCTCCAAAACCATGAATCAGAACCCACCCCCTATGATTGATTGTATCAAGGAATCCTCATTAAATGATGCTAAAACCATAATCCCTATCCTAACAACAGAATACCCATCAACAAACAATATCAAGAAAAGCAATCAATAATCTTAAAAAACCATTCTTTTAAGTTGAATCTCTCAAAACCTATTACATCATTTTATAAATTTAATTACTTTGTATACTAATAAATACCCACATACATAAATGTATAGGAAATTAAGATAAATAGTGAATTACAAAGCTGATGAATAAGAAAAAGAATGGGACCTCCAACAGCAAGGTTGACAGCCAAAAGCATAGGCCAGAGAAACTTGTAACGCCGAGCAAATGACTCTTTTGGTGGTGGCTGAGGTGGCAAAGCTGAAGACTGAGTCTTCCGCTCATAAGTTTTGCCATTTCAGTTCTCTAAATTTCAATTTTGTAATTAAAAAAAAAAAAAAAACAGCTAAAGGGAACGACGTCGTTCCCCTGCTGCCCCTGAAAACAAAATATATTCACCAGCAGCTTCGATCAGAAAACCTTGCTGGCTTTGCAACAATATTCATTAGCCAATTTCATATCCTTAAAATAAATTTTATTAACAAAAAAAACCAACAAAAAACGACAACATCGAAAGAGAAGATGTACAAACCATTTTTGTTTGGGTGTGGTGTACAAGTAGAGCAAGTTTGTTGTTGTCTCTCTAAGCTCTTTGCAAAGCCAACAAGGTTTGTGAACGAAGCTACTTGTGAATATTTTTGTTTTCAGGGGCAGCAGGGGAACGACGTCGTTCCCCCTTAGCTGCCGTTTTCTTTTTCTTTTTTTCTTTTTAATAACAGTTTCACTTTTTTTAATTACGAAATATAGAAAATAAAAAATAAAAGCTCAAAACTGCGTTGTTTTGGTTAGTAAGCAGGAAAAATTAACAGAAGCTTAACAGAATATTTAATTGACAAAAATTAAAACTTAACAACCTAAAATGACAAAACTAAAATATAAAGAACTAAAACAACAAAAATTGAAACTTAATAGGTCAGTTTTGGATTTTTAACTAATATATATATATATATATTAAAATAATCTAACTTTTATTTATTTATTTTGAACTAAAATAACTTTTAATATTTTGTAATAAATTTAATATAAAAATTATAATTTTTTTGATAAATTTTATATAAATAAGTTATCCAAAATAACATTCTAAAAAAAAATTATCCAAAATAAGCTGCTAAGAGAGAGCTTTGCCCCCATGCAATTCCATCTGACACAGTAGCTGTCTTCCCCTTCCTATTTCCCATTACCTTAGTCCCTGCCCCGATTTCAATTGAATAGTCAATATCAAAATATTGGCTATAAACAAATGCTTTCAATTTTAGATTGATGGGTTTTAATGGACTGGATCAAATATCGTAACACAAAATCACCTCAAAAAAATGTAATACTTGTCATTAATCACCTGAAAATCCTGAACCCTCTTGCCCAATCAAAGTACCAATTAAGGCGGAATAGAATCTTTTCCAGATGCCAATTCCCCCTCCCCCACCCCAATGAAGAAAATAAAACGAGGCGTTCTAATGTAGAAAGGCTATTCTAGCAAGCATTCTATGTTTACCGTTAATAATTAATTACATTTATTTTGGGACCACAATCCTTCTCACAATTATTCTATGTAATAGATTATGATTAGCTATTTGCCATTTTCATATATATATATATATATATATATCTACAATTTTTTCTTCACAGCTCACAATCAATCATATAAGATAGTTGTAAGTAAATGTGTGATAAAAATTGTGATCTTAGAATTATTGATTTACTACACCAAAGAACTGTGAAAAGATTTTTCATATTAGTAGTTCTTAGAGCATTCATATCAGCGTATACAAAAGTTACCTTTTATTTTAAAATAAAAACTTACTTTTTTATTTAGCCAACCATTTTTTAAAACTCTCATATTTGACTTCTTTTTTTTTTTTTTTTTTCTGAAACATTTGACTACTTATTATATACTTTATTTCATTAAAATATCAATTTTTTTTTTAATTTTTTTATTCATTTCTCTTTTTCCACACATAACAACAACGACTATCCACTCTTTCTATTCACCCTCAACATATGCAAAGAATTAATAAAATTAAAATAGATTTCATATGTTACTGTGCCTCCTAAATTTGGACAAGCACAGTAGGAAAATCCCATTTTGCATAACTAGTTCATGATCTGATGCAAGTGATTTTGGGCTTTATTAGTTATATTTTCAGTTTTATGCTATTTTAGCATACCTTATGCAAATGCTTTTATAAATTGGAATTGAGTACGCTTGTTTTCGGGTATCACATCTTTGCTCTTGGAAAACAGAGAATTTTATGTTCTCTCATTAAAACAAAGATTTTGGAAGGACTAGGATTAATTTGAGGCAAAATCCAAATAGGAATGGGTTGCCCTCTTAGACTCGGTCTACGTGAAATGTTTTGGTTAAAAAATGTGTCATATCATCTAAAAAGAGTTTGGTCATTATTTTGTTAAAGTACTTGTAGGCAAAAAATTTAACAAACAAACACACACACTTGAAAAAAATTTATTTCATTTTTTAGCACGCACACACATATATGATGTGGCATAGGGCTGTAAACAAGCAAAGCTTTGTCGAGTAGTGTGTGTTTGAGCTTGGCTCGTCAATAAAAATCAAATGCTCAAGTTTGGCTTGAGCTTGAGACAAGCCTTAAAACAAGGTTTGAACTCGAGCCCGTGAGAGTGCCAAAAAGCTTGAGCTCACCTTAGCTTGGTTTGATTAATTAGTCAAGCCAAGTTCGAGCTTAATATCAAGCTCAAACTTGAGCTCAAGTCAAGCTTTTTAGCATGGGATCCAAAAAAATTGCATCATCAAATGCTTATATCACCAAAAATCAAGTAAACAAATATATATATATATATATATATAAATAATAATATACTCATTTTATCATGCTTCTAACGCTCATGATTAGAAATTGTTTAAATTACATTTTTACATAATTAAAACCATCCATCATCATTCATTGTCTATAGCTTGAATAATTGTTTAAAATACAATTTTTACATCTACATTTGTCATTCGTGCAACTATAATCTTCTCAAATCTAAATAAATTAACATTCCAAAACATATATGAATAAACAAGCTATAAATTAATATTCCAAAGCATATGTGTAATGTCATAATAATGAGTTTATTTAGTAAACATATATCAAGTTATAAACGAGCCTAAGCTCGGCATGTTTTGTATCGAGCCCTATTGTTCACGAGCTTGATCATAAACAATTTTTTTTGCTTGAGCTCGGCTTGTTTATCAAACAAGCCTAAAACTAAGGCCCAAACTTGGTTTATTTGTAAACAAACAAACATGAACGAGCTTTTTATCGAGCCAAACTCGAGTTGTTTATGAACGGCTTGGTTCGTTTACAGCCCTAGATGTGACATGTGGCATGTGGGGAGGGGGGAATTTGAACCATGGTTGTCTTTATTAGAAACACCAAGAGGTGGCAATCAGTTGAGTTATAATACTCTTGGCTCTCTTTTTAGTGTTTAGTTTAACTGAAAATGTTGGTTAATCACTCCATGAAAAAATTGTATAATCTTTTTCAATGAACCATGCCTCAATCATTAGGCCATAGGGCTAGTACTTAAATAATTGTTAATTCATTGAAGTGATATGTCGTATCTTAATATATCAACAAAATAATCATACAATAATTCTTCTAATTTATATTGTAAGCTCTTTTTTTTCTTTCCTCATGAAATATAATATAATTGTAACTATTTTTCAAAATGTAAATGATATTGTATACAACAAAATAAATACATGTAAAAAACATTCCACAAGTTATTTTAAAATGAAATTATAACATTGGCTAGTGACAAGAATTTCAATACAAATGAAAAAGTGCAAGTGAACTTAGGAATGGCAACGGGTCGGATTCGGGCCGGGTTTTTCCATACCCGAACCCGACCCGCGGGCCAAGAACCGCGGCCCGGACCCGGCCCGTTTACTAAGCGGGTTTTTTTTCAAGGGCCCGGACCTGCCCCAATCGGGCCCCGTTAAACCTTGCCAAATTTGGGCCTATCCGTGGCCCAACCCAAAAAAAAAAATTAAAAATATTCCTCAGCTTTTCTTGAATGTTCTGGGCAACCAAACACTACAATTCAGAACAATACAAACTCAGAAACACTGCAACCCAGCCGAGCCCTCTCTTTACCAATTACAGAAACCCTTTAATTTAGAATTCTTCTACCAATTTTAGTTTTTTTTTTTTTTTTCAAAACTCTTTCTCTCTCTCAACCTCAAAATCGGAACTTCATGGCTAGACTTTCATGCTTCGCAACTCGCCGTTCACCACCGTTCCCCACTTTTCTTTCTCTTCGCAACTCGCAACTCGCCGTTCCCCACCATTCAAAATCGGAACTCCATGGCCAGACTTTTCTTTCTCTTCACTCCATGGCCAGCTTTTCTTTCTCTTCTTTCCATTTCACATTTCAAGCTCTCTGTCGGTTAACACCCATTAATTGTGACCGCCGCTTGCCACTACCATCTACCGCCATCTAGACTCAATCTTCATCAACAATTCACTCTCTCTCCCACAAACGGTTCGACTGATCTGACCGAAACTCATTTCGGCTGATT
This sequence comes from Quercus ilex subsp. ballota, assembly GCA_032727855.1. NCBI lineage: Eukaryota > Viridiplantae > Streptophyta > Magnoliopsida > Fagales > Fagaceae > Quercus > Quercus ilex. The sequence continues at coordinate 14,687,164 of CM064912.1, read as the reverse complement.
TCAGAGTGGTGGGTTTAATTGACTCAGTGGGAGTTCATTTGGATTTGTTGTTAAGTTGATTTCAATGGTGGTGGGGAGGCGAGGCGAGGCGTGAGACAATGACTGAGAGTGAGTGAGCTGAAATGAGGGAGTGAGGGTGAGGAGGGACTGAGGGAGGCATGAGTTGCTGCTAAAGAAATGAGGGATTTAGGGTTAGAATATATATATATATATATAGGGGGTATTTTTGTAATTTCAGAGAAATCGGGTTTTATCCGGGCTGGGTTTCGGATTTTTTTTGATAAAACCCGAACCTGACTTGGACCCGCTTTGGGTTTTTTTTTTTGAAAACCCATACCCGACCCTATTCCTAATCGGACCGGGTAAAACCCGGCCTATTAGGGTCGGGCCAGGCTGGGTACCCGCAGGTCGGGCAAAAATTGCCATCCTAGGAACTCCTCCACAATAGAGCATGATAACGATTATTCATAACCAAACATACACATACAAATAGGTATTTATCAATACTATCACCAACAATTTCTATGTAAATAGAGTACATCTAATACACGTACGGTTTAGCAGCTTTTGAGAATTTAGGGCAAAATGGTAACACCAGTACATTCGATCCTCAACCAAGTTAAAGCATCGTTGCCGCCAATGAGGATTAATATAAAGAATACTGATCACACCGAAAAAGAAAATAATGTATGATACCCCAAAACTTGCATAGAAGTATAAAAGATCAGCTTCATAACGTTTTCCCGCACTTGCCTTTGAAGATTTTTGCGGTGATTGAGGTGACTCATCTTTCTCACTGCAACTTTTCTCTAGTGGTGGACCACAAAGAAATAGATTTCCTTCATAGCTACTCTTTTCAAATGTTCCAAATTGTGCTTTAAAGTCTGGAAGTTTACCTGATAAGTTGTTGTGAGACACATTGAAAACAGCGAGAGGGTTCATATCAATCAATGTCGAAGGAATTTCCCCACTCAAATTGTTGTGAGAAAGGTCTAAACTCTCTAATTGAGTCAAATTTGAGAATGATTTTGGAATAGGACCTGTCAACTGATTGTGAGACAAGTTTAGTCCATGAAGTGAAGATAATTGTCCTAGCTTTGGTGGGATTTCTCCTATTAGCTTGTTTAATGACAAATCCAATGCAGACATCAAATCAAGGTTGAGACCCTTGTACAAGTCAAGCCTATATTTCGTCACAATCTCAATCTCAACTTGTTCATAGAAGTTCAAAGATGACCCTTCAATTTGAAAATCCCGATTTAGAAGAGATTTATATGGGATGGAAAAACCTCCTGTCCAGAAAGCAAAGCCAAATGAAGGGACAAAATCACTAGCAGCTAGCTTCCCAAAGGATATGTTGTTAAAGCAGTACGGTATTGTCCCAGAAAAAGAGTTATTGGAAAGATCCATTATGCCTATGCCCTTTAGCCGACACAACTGCTTTGAAATCACACCACTAAAATGATTGCCACTTAACAAAAGCACTTTTAAGTTGGGAAGTCCATCAATTTCATTAGGGATGCTGCCGATAAAGCGATTATCTCTAATGTCCAATGTCACAAGAGATGATGAATTGAGAATAGCTTTTGGTAATGACCCTGTGAGTTTGTTCCCTTCCAAAAGTAAGTGACTAACATCCCGTAGATTCAAGCAAGAAGGTAACAATCCTGAAAGCAAGTTATGAGAAAGGTTTATTATTTTAGATGAAGCTAGTCCACACGGAATCTGACCTTCGAAAAAGTTGTTACTCAGATCAACAACCTCCATTGGTGACGTACTATGATTTACTAACCATAGAGGAATTGTACCTGTCATGTGGTTGTTGCTAAAATTTAGGACCGCCAAGGTCTTTATGCGTACAACTGGAAGAGTGCCTGTGAAATTATTATTCTGCAATTCTAAAGAAATCAAGGATAGGTTGAAGTGCTTCGAGATAATTTCACCGCAAAAATTATTATTAGATAACCTCAAAATTCTACTGGAGGTGCAATTAGCAACCAATTCCATTGGTACCTCTCCCAAAAAATTATTAAAGGACAAGTCCAAAACCCACAAATTACTCATGTCACCTATTGAGGATGGAAGATTACCTTCAAATTGATTTTGGGATATATTTAGATATTCTAATTTTGGAATCCTCTTTCCGATATTTTCTTGAAGTTTCCCATTAAAGTGATTGCCTGAGACATCCAACCAACGAAGATTCATGTAGTGATCTGATGGCAAATGAAACTCGCCCGTGAAAGAGTTACTTTGAAGATTTAACCGTTGTAGTCTAGTATTGTTTTCAAGCAACCATGTGGGGAAGCTTCCATTCAATTTACTGTGAGAGATATCAACGACTTCCAATTCATGTTGGTTCAAGAGAAACTTAGGAAAGTTGCCAGTAAGCTTGTTGAGATTACAATTAGGAAGTACTAGGACCTTTAATTGAAACAAAGGATCCCAATTGTGATTCTCAGTTTCAATATCAAGTGTGTTGTTATCACTCAAAAGTTGAATCACCTTAAGCTTGGAGTGATTAGCAAATAAGCTAAACGAGAATAAGCCTTCAAAAAGATTATAACTCAAATCAATGTGCTCAAGGGATGTTAGGCTGGCTATTGGAGATGAAGACAAGTTTCCGCTGAACCGGTTGTTAGATATATCAAAGGACCAAAGAGATGTCAAATTGTTTAGGCATGGAGGAAGCATCCCTTCAAAGCCATTACCAGCAAGCTCTATCTCTTCAAGTTTCTTCAGCGCACAAAACTCTATCAAAAGCAATAAAAGATTAGCGGTGTCTATCCTAAACTTGTGCCAATCAACAACACAACCTAATTAATATATGAAATCATGCTATTGCCTCAATAAGATTTGAAGCTTAAGAAGACAATTTTAAGTCAAATATTCTCTTATATTTCGATATCAATTTAATATTGTTTATATAAATTTCTATATTATAAGTTTTTACTTAAGATTCATTACTTTTGTTTTTTAGACGCAAAATTATTAATTAAAATTTTGTATTCAAGCTTTGTTAACAACTTATTTATAATTGATAATATGTCTAATCCTCTTAATTTTTTGTTATAATTTATTTTAGGTAGGAGATTATAAGTTTAGATGTAAAATAGAAAAAGAGTAGCTAAGCTTTGTCACTTTTCAAAAGCAAAAAATTAAATAAGTATGTGACATATTTTATTCAAAATTGTTACAAAATATAATATTGTACTATTATAGGATCAAAATTATGGGACCTTATGCAATACGGCTGCCTTAGGCAAATTGGCTCAATTATGAATTAACAAAAGGTAGAATCGGTCCCATGGGATTAAAATTAAAAATTTTTTATTTTTATTTTTGGGTAAGTGGGAGTAAAAAAATTTCTAAGTTTAGAAAAAGTGGATGGTCAAATGTTATGCTTCCAAGTTGCAGCTAATGAGGATTGATCTATATCAAGTTATCAACACTATTCTCTTTCAATTGTTCTCACACTACTAATCAGAATTGTAAATGCCTGAATTCATAGTAGATTCTTACCAGGAGTGTTTAAAGTTCCATTGAGTTCATTTTCAGATAATGATATAGCCTTGAGAGAAGATAATACTCTGATATATGGAGTAATGCTTCCAGTGAAATCATTATAACTCAAATCTAAAATCTCCAAACTGCTGAAATTTGCCATATCTACCAGAAAAATTGATGACAGTAAGTTGGGAGAAAGTATTTAAAATGGCTTCCATTAAGGAGATTAATTGAGGGAAAATCAATAAAAATAGATGTTGGAATGTTTACCCTTGAATGGTAGGCTTCCATTAAGGCGATTAGATTTCAAATTAAGGAGCTCCAAGTTGCTTAGATGAACCAGTTCTACATCACCGGTGAAGAGATATTCATAATTTCATATATCAGCTTGAAACCAATAGTACAGAAGAAATATCTAGTAGAACTAAATATATTTTTATATTGGAATGGACAAAAATTTTGGTTAAAATGCTCATTGAGTATTGAAGACATACTAACACTATCATTTGCATATATCAAAAGCATTAGATATTGCTCTGAAGCATTTTGTGCTTTTTAACACGAAGAGAGTAAATGTCGATAAAGGTAAATATTGGTTATAAGATTTTAGTTGTCTAAACTTTTTCATTGTATTGTTGATGAAGAAAATTCAGATATGCACGTACCTTGGCTAGAAAGAGACCACATGTTATTGAAACTTAGATCCAGAGATTTTAGAACTGGGAGGGCACCTAAGGATTTTAAAATTTTATTGTCAAAATAGTTATCCCTTAAATTTAAATCTGTTAACTTGCTCAGTTTAGACAAACAATTGGATTCTGAAAAAAAAAAATTCATTGTTAAATTTATCAACAAAATGAGAAAAGTGTCATATCATGTTAATCATTAGCACAGTAATTGTAATACCAGAAAAATTCATTGATTAATTGAACTATCAAGAATCAAATATGTTTTCTGGAACAATCATTACCACACACCCCTATTACCATCCTTATTTTTTTTTTATATTAATTTTGGATAGGTGTCAAGTTTTATGATCGTAAGTCATATAAATATGAATTGTGGGCAATTGTGTCTGCCTCTCTTATTTATGAAGCCAAGAGCAAGACCAAGTCTATGTCAAAGCCCAACGTTGTTATAGATGTTGGTGTAGTAGCAGTTTAAGAAAAGATAAAGCATTGGTAATAGTAGCAATTATCAATTAGTGGGAAGGCATGAGTAAGGGACAATATCAAAATAAGTAACAATTTACAATCTAATTTTACAAGCATTTATTTGTAAGAAAAAACAAGTAATGAAGGATATAAAATACAATTTATTTATTAACTTTTTGTAATGATTGGCAGTTATTGTCGTCATTTCATGTTCTTGAGAACTGGTTTGTTGACCATAACACACAAGTAAAAGCAATAAAATACTGTATGTGTAAAGCAATTATTCAATAACCAAAGGAAAACTAAAATAATTATTTGCATTACATGTTCAAAGAGTTAGCCCTTTTGACTTTTAACAAAACAAAAAAGAGTTAGGTCATTAAGCGGTGTGTACCGTATTGTAAGTTTTTCAAAAATTCTTATCCCTCTACCCCTGTATGTTTATATATCAAAAAAATATTAACTAGGTAAATCCCACATTGAAAGCTTTGCGCTACACGTTTAAGAGTTGAGCCTTTTTGAGTGTGTAGTGTATTATAAGATTTTCAAAAATCTCATTCCCCTCTACCCTTTTATAAGATTCTCAATATCACTTCCCTTTTTTTTTTCTTTTTTGGATCACCTCAAAAACCACAATGTGAAATTCAAATTAGATTATTGATCGGTTGTATTTTAAAAGAATAAATGTTGACAACTTAATATTCAAAAAATATATAAAAGCATATGAATCAAACTCTAAGCTGTTGTGTTTCTCAAAAAAAAAAAAAAAAAAAAAAAACTCTGCGTTGTTCTCTGTTATTACAATGTAGGTACTTCAACAATATAACTAAAAGATTTGAATTTGAGAAGGGATGAATTTGGTACATGAATAGTTCCTCCACTCTTTATACACCAGGTCTAAAATGTTGATATATATCTATAAATATATATATATATATATATATTTTTTTTTTTTTTTTTAACGTGGAAAATAGATACTAATATTCACATGTTACATATAACTAGCTTTTGAGATCTATTCTATATCAACCATTCACTTTCCCTTGTTTTTAGTTTTTACACTCTTATTCAATTTTAGAAGATTAACAAGTAAAATTAACAAATTTTCAAAGTTCGATTCTGTAAAATTAACAAATTTTCAAAGTTCGATTCCATAGTAGATTCTTACCTTGAATGGGTAAAGTTCCATTAAGTCCAACAAAATATAATGATATAGCCTTGAGAGAAGATAATGCTCCGATATATGGAGAAATACTTTCAGGGAAATAATTTAAGGGCAAAACTTAGGCACAGTACTTAGGTTCCCCTCTTAAGATTCTGTTGTGTGGATTTTTTCTCATGGAATTAAAGTGTATTTTTTAATTAAGTAGTCACATGGCTCAATCTTAAGTGAGGAACCTAAGGAACAGCACCTAAGATATTGTACCTAATTTTTGTCCATAATTTAAATTCAAATCTAAAATCTCTAAACTGCTGAAGTTTACCATACCCACAAGGAGAATCGACTATAGATAGTGTTAAGAGAAAATGTTTAAAATATTGGCTTATACTAAAAGAACTTCTTGTCACAAGAAAATTATTCTTGCAGTTAAAATAGACGATAGGAATGTTTACCCTTAAATGGCAGGCTTCCATCAAAACAATTTCTACTCAAGTTGAGGACCTCCAAGTTGCTTAGATTAACCAGTTCTACATCATCGGTAAACAGATATCCATTTGTCAGATTGAAACTAACAGTATGGAGGGAAGATCTGGTAGAATAACACATTTCATATTTGAATGGACAAAAAAATTGGGCTAAAATGCATAGTAAATATTGAAGGCATACTTCTGCAATCATTTGCATGTATCAAGCATTTTGTTTTGCACTGAAGCATTAGATTCCCATCTTAAGATTCTGTCATGTGAATTTTTCCTCTTAGGATTAAAGTGTATTTTTTAATTAAGTAGCCACATGGGTCAATCTTAAATGGGGAACCTAAGGAACAGCACCTACGGTATTTTACCTAGGTTTTGTCCATTATTTAAATTCAAATCTAAAATCTCTAAACTGCTAAAGTTAGCCATACCCACAAGGAGAATTGACGATAGGTAGTGTCGAGAAAATGTTTAAAATATTGGCTTATACTAAAAGAACTTCTTGTCACAAGAAAATTATTCTTGCAGTTAAAATAGATGATAGGAATGTTTACCCTTAAATGGCAGGCTTCCATTTAAACGATTTCCACCCAAGTTGAGGACCTCCAAGTTGCTTAGATTAACCAGTTCTATATCATCGATGAACAAATATCCATTTGTTAGATTGAAACTAATAGTATGGAGGGAAGATCTAGTAGAATGACACATTTCATATTTGAATCATCGAATGGACAAAAGAATTGGGCTAAAATGCACAGTAAATATTGAAGGCATACTTCCGCAATCATTTGCATGTATCAAGCATTTTGTTTTGCACTGAAGCATTTTGTGCTTTTTAAAATGAAGAAAGTAAATGTCAATAAAGGTAAAATTGGTTAGTAAGTTTCTGTTTTATCTAAACTTCTTCATGGTATTCTTGAGGAAGAAAATTTAAATATGCACTTACGGTTGCTAAAAGGAGACCCTTCCATATTATTGAAACTTAGGTCCAGATATTTAAGAACTAGGAGGGCACCTAAGAATCTTAAATTTTCCTTGCCAAATTCATTCCAACTTAAATTTAAGAATATATGTTAACAACTTAATATTCAAAATCACTTTTATATATATGCATATGAATCAAACTTTAAGCTGTACATGTTTTCTGTTATTACAACGTAGGTGCTTCAACAATATAAAACATTTGAGTTTGAGAAGGGATGAATTTGGTACACCTAGGGATGGCCATTGGTAGGGAATGAGTATACCCAACCCAATTAATTTATCCATGGATACCCAATTACCTTACCCAATTAGTATCCATATCCAATTGTTATCCAGTTTGTTTACCCATGGATAGCCATACCCTACCCAAATCCAATTTTTATAAAATCACCAAATATGCTCAAGAACCACTAAAAAAACCAAAATATCCTCAAAATCTCTAAAATGAGCAAAATGCCCATGAAACCTCTAAAATCACTAATTATGCTCAAAAACCACTAAAATGACCAAAATATCTCAAAATCTCTAAAATAAGCAAAATTACCTATGAAATCTCTAAAATGACCAAAATACCCCCAAAATCTCTAAATATGCTCAAAAATCACTTAAAATTACCAAAATACCCCCTAAACCTAAAAAATGACCAAAATACCCCCGAAACCTAAAAAATGACTAAATACCAACGAAACCTAGAAAATGTCCAAAATGCCCTTGAAACCCAAAAAATACCAAAATACCCCCTATACCTAAAAAATGACCAAAATACCCCCGAAACCTAAAATTTGACTGAAATACCCCCCGAAACATAAAATTACCAAAAATACCCCCTAAACCTAAAAAATGACAAAAATACCTCCAAAACCTAAAAACTTACTGAAATACCCTTGAAACTTTAAAATTACCAAAATACCCTTGAAACCTAAAAAATGATTGAAATAACCCCTAAACCTAAAAAATGACCAAAATATCTCCGAAAACTAAAAACTTACTAAAACACCCCTAATACTTAAAAATTACTAAAATACCCCCGAAACCTAAAAATTAACCGAAATACCCTGTAAACCTTAGAAATTACCAAAAATACCCCCAAAACCTATAAAATGACCAAAATACCCCTGAAATCTATAAAATGATAAAAATGCCCCTAAAACCTATATGATGGTAAAAATACACCATAAACCTAGAAAATGTCTAAAATACCCTCAAACCTATAAAATGACCAAAATACGGCCTAAACCTGTTAAATGACCAAATGCGCCCAAAACCTCTGAAATGACAAAAAATAACCCCAAACCTCTAAAATTACCAAAAATACCCCCAAAACCTATAAATCAACCAAAATAGCCCTAATCCTCTAAAACAACCAAATACCCTCAGAAAATATCTAAAATGACCAAAACACCCTTGAAACCTTTAAAGTGACTAAAATACCCCTAAACCTGTAAGATGACCAAAATACATCTGTAACCTCTTAAATTACCAAAATAAAGGTTTGGGGTATTTTGGATGTTTCGAGGGTATTTTTGTCAAGATTAAAGCTTCTAAGAATATTTCAGTCATTTTGTAGGGTTTGAGGGAATTTTGGTAATTTTTTAGGTTTTGGGGTTATTTGGTCATTTTTTAGATTCTAAGGGTATTTCAGTCATTTTTTAGATTATGGGGGCATTTTTGTTTTGTTTTTTTTTAGGTTTTAGGGGTATTTCAAAAAAAATTTATATTTTGGGGCTATTTCAATAATTTTATAGGTTTCAGAAGTATTTTGGTAATTTCAAGGTTTCAGGGGTAATGTTTTAGGTTTTGGGGGTATTTCGGTTATTTTTTAAGCTTTGGGGATATTTCGGTCATTTTTTAGGTTTTGGGATCTTTTGGTCATTTTTTAGGTTTCAAGGTTATTTCAATCATTTTTTAGGGTTGGGTGAATTTTTATCATCTTATAAGTTTTAGGGGCATTTTTGTCATTTTATAAGTTTCGGGGTATTTTAGTAATTCTATAGGTTTCAGGAGTATTTCTGTCATTTTTTAGATTTAGGGGGGTATTTTTGTCATTTTTAGGTTTTAGGGGGTATTTCGGTAATTTTTTATGTTTTAGGGATATTTCGGTCATTTTTTAGGTTTTGAGGGTATTTTGGTAATTTTTAGGTTTCGGGGGTATTTTGGTCATTTTATAGGTTTCAGTGATCTTTCGGTCATTTTTTAGGTTTAGGGGTTATTTTGGTAATTTTTAGGTTTCGAGGGTATTTTGGTAATTTTTTAAGTTTCAGGGGTATTTTGGTAATTTTTTAGGTTTCAGGGGTATTTTAGTCATTTTTTAGGTTTCGTGGGTGTTTCGATCATTTTTTTAATGTTTCAGGGATTTTTTGGTTATTTTTAGGTTTCGGGGGTATTTGGTCATTTTTTATGTTTCGAGGGTATTTCGGTCATTTTTTAGGTTTTAAGGGTATTTCGGTCATTTTTAGGTTTCGGAGGTATTTCGGTCATTTTTTAGGTTTTGAGGGTATTTTAGTAATTTTAAAGTTTCGGGGGTATTTTAGTCATTTTTTAGGTTTTAGTGGTTTTTCGGTCATTTTTTAGGTTTACGGGTTATTTTGATAATTTTTAGGTTTTGGTGGTCTTTTGGTCATTTTTTAGGTTTATGGGATATTTTGGTAATTTTTAGTTTTCGGGGGTATTTTGGTCATTTTTTAGGTTTAGAGTGCATTTTGGTAATTTTAGAGGATTTTAGGAATAATTTGGTCATTTTCAAGTTTTAGGGGCAATTTGGTAATTTTGATTATTGGGTAATTGGGTGAATTGAGGTTTACCCATAATAATTTGGTTGAATTGGGTTTGAGTTAGATCTAATTAGTTAAATGGGTAATAATAGATAAATGGGTAATATCCAAACCCTACCCAAAATATTTGGATAATATCCAAACCCTACCCAATTACCTTTTACCCATTAAGAACTGGGTATTACCCAAAATAATTGGATCAGGTAGGGTTGGATATCCATTACCCAATGGGTATGGCCATTCCCAGGTACACCAATTGTGTCTCCACCTTATACACCATATCTAAAATGTGGATATTCTTTTTCTTTTTTTCTTTTTTAAATGTGGAAAGTAGATACTAATATTAACATGTTAAATATAGCTAGCTTTTGACTAGTGCTTGGCATGGTTTTATTTATTTATTTATTTAAATGAAATGCTATAATATAACAAAGTAGTATAATAAGGTATTTTTTCATAAGAATATTTCATTTTAGATGCATTGAACTATTAATTTTTTAAAAATTCATTTATCTTAACCTTTGCAAAACCAACCGAAAGGAAAAGTGTTTTTATTTTTATTTTTTAAAACTAAAATAAAAGATGTCACGTTGTTTTCTTTTTGTAAGTAATGAAAACGTTGTGTTCTCTACCTACAGTAAGGAATAAAAAAATTCATTCCTTTTTATTCAAGATTTTGATGTTATGAAAAAAGAAATTGTTCTCTATATATTATAACAAATAAAAAAAGCAATTAATTTCCTTTTTGTTCAAAAATTTGTGATCTTTTAGAATTATAAACAAATATGCTATAGATAAAATATAGTGAGATTTTTCCAACCATGATAGCTAAAGAAAAGTAGATTTTTTATGCTATATTTAACCCCAAACCATTGCATTTGGAATCATTCACTAATTCATATCCCCCAAATCTTCAATTAAAAGCTTTGGATCTACTTTTGAATTTCAAGGCTAATTTGTCAAAATCTTTAATTAAATATTCAAGCAAAGCAATGCAATACATATGATTTTGTTAATTAATTTTGTTTTGGCATTTAGTTAAAATCTTCAATCAAAGAATTTTGATTTGGTATTTAGTTGATTATTAAATTGTTGACGAAATGGTCTTAGCAATTAGTTATTCTCTTGTGCACAGTGCACACCCAGTATCGAAACAAAGCAATACAAATGGAAGAAAGCAATTACAATAAATATTAAATATTAAATCAAGATTTTGGTGTAAGTATGATCTCTCTCTTGGACTTCATAAAAACACCTCTTATGAATGTTACATACAGTCATGATCTAAATTATCTATATAAAAATATATATATATATATATATATATATATGACAAATTAATGTACTAAATTAACATGGTAAAAAACAAAAGGAATGCAATAGGTTTAGGACAAAAAGGGTCCTGCTTAACCATCATTGCTCAATTTGGTACTAATGAAGGCACAGAACATTTTGTGTAAGTATAGGCTTAATCGTCATGGAACTGTATTGTCAAACAAATGAAGATTTAACATTAACACCAAATACATGATATAACAACCTGGAAAACAATATTAAGCAAATAGGAAGAGCCAAAAATAGCTGACACAATGATGATTCACTAATTACGGTCCAACAAAAATGATATCCAGCTCTAATTTTGAAATTGTTTTTTATTAGAAAATTTTATTTCATCAATATTAAATATAATGTGCAACTGCGCTCTGTTATATCCTTAGTAACAGATCCAACTGCCATCAACTTTTTTTTCTTTACTTCGTAGTTGTACGTGTATTATTATTATTATTATTAACAATGCTTGGCGCAAACTGGGTTTGATGAAATCAGATATAAATAATAAGAGAATTTGCAAGGACTGTTGCACCATTTTATTTGGTTTTAACAAAAGTTGAGAGAGGGTAACTAAGAAGCAAGATGGAACCATTTTATGTGTCTCTTAATCAATGCATACAGCAAATCGGAAATGACGTGTTCTATTTTGGAGTGATGTAAACATATGATGTTATATGGAAAATAATGATTTGTTCATAAATATTTGACACATCATAATGAGGCTCGTTAAATACTTCTAAATAAATTACCATTATAAATATTTGACATATGTAAAGTTTATTGTCTAAATATTTGTATTTAAAGTTTAGAGTAAATGAGATTTCAAAAAAAAAAAAAAAAGTTTAGAATAGAGAGAAATTATATCGAATCTAATGATTAAAATGACTCATCCTCTAAAATAAATTTAATTAATCAAATTGAGAGCAGATGACCAACTATAATATTTTAAATTTGATTTGGGATATTTAATTGAATCGAATTACCTTGATCCCAAGCCTTTCCTATTAAGCGTAAAGTTCTTTTGTGTTTGTGTGTGTGTTTTGGGAGTGGGGTGAATGATAATAGAAGCAAAGACTCACATACCTTCATTTCCTAACCAACCAGAAATTCCATTGTTAGATAAATCAAGAATTCTTAGCTCCTTGAAAGGATGCAACAAGGACACGTTTAGGAACCAAGTCCCCTTCAAATAAATCGGATGAATCCGAGTTTGATCTTCGTTTATATTGGAAAGCGTGAGATTGATCACATGACCAGTGGTGGTGCTACAGTTGACTCGCTCCCAACTACAACATTCACCCTTTGTCTCATAAACCCATGTTGGAAGAAGGGGCTTGGTATAATTAGTGTGGGATTTTAGAAAGGCCTTCAATTCTAGAAGACCTGTCCTCTCTTCCTCAATACAAGCTCTGTGCTCATGAATTTGAACAAAGAGTAATAAAGCCCACAGCAAAGACTTCCCTAAAGGCCACCCCATTGAGAAATTTTGTGAAACACCTTCCTTCATTTCTAGCTAAACCAGCTTGTGTGTAAGTACCCAAGACAAGAAAGTTATAAGTCCATGGGCCTTTATATAGAGAAAGTTAGAAGGTTTTCATATTTAAATCCATAATTTATAAGATAAACTTTTGTTTAAGTCTTTGGGCATGAGAATCTCATGACATGTAATTGGCTTATATCCTTTTTATTCTACAAAAATATCCAATTTTTCCAATGGGTTGGTTAAAAAAATTTATTATTAGTGGAATACTTCGTCAATGTCACACATCTTGATTTAGTCTAGTTTGAAAGATTGGCTTGTAAATCAGTCACAACTCACAATGTCTAACTAATCTTTCTTCCTTAAAATTGACTAGTTTTCAATTGCTAATGCAATCCATTATGAGTGTTTAACAACATAGTATATGTTATAAAAAATAAAAATAAAAACAAAGATAGTGGCATGGTTTTAGGAAACTTTTATTAATTTGAGATAAGTATGATTTTTTTTTTTTCCTGATCATATGTTTTACAGAATCTTGTACTAGGGATTTTTTATTTTTTATTTTTGAGTACTGAAAAAAGATTTTTTTTTTTTTTTGGTTTTGCCTTCACGCATTTTTTTTTTTTTTTTTTTTTTTGCTAATTACCTGATTGGTGAGACCAAGGACTAATGAGTTAGTGTTTTTTTTTTTTTTTTTTTTTTTTTTTGAGAAAGTTTTAACATCTGGGATTTGCTCCTGATGATAACTTTTTATTATCAGATCAAGACACTAATCAGTTTTTAGTATAAGAGGAGATTGAACTTTAGATCTTTTACTCAACCATCAAATAAAATATCAACATCACATCTTCTATTCAACCATCAAATAAAATGTCGCCATTTTAAAAGAATAATGCTAGTTTTCTTAAAATAACGATAATAATATTGTTTGGAACACCTAATTATATATTTAAATTCACAACATACTTAAGTGTTATTTTGTAATTGGTGTACTTTTTTTTTTCCAGCAGCTACTATAATCATCATAAATTGACATGTAAATATGTTATAAAATTGGGCGTGAGTTTGTCTATGTGGGCGGACTAAAATCAAAAAATTCTCATGAACGACTTTTATTGATTTTTTTTTTTTAATATCAATTTTTGCTAATGAACCACTTTGAAAATTAGTTTCATTGCCAATTCACTAGAAAAGAAACCATCTTCGTAACTGTTAGTGCCATTAAAATGGTTTGTTTTATTAATGAAATGCTGTTATCTAGCCCTCTCTCTCACCCTCCCTTCGTTTGTAGTATGATGGGGCCAACTGGTTGGAAAAAAAAAGTAGAAAAATTATGCTGCTTTGACATTTGTTTCCAATCAATTATTTCTTGAAATTGTTTGTTGCATCTGATTCACAATTAATTTGTTTGGATCAGGAACTGGTGGAGCCAGAATTTTTATTTAGGGCAGTAAAAATTAAGATTTTAAGACAAAGTATAAAAGAAACAATAACTTAAAAATAAGAGCTTAATCTAAATATATAAAGTTTAAACATCTAATATGATTCCTTTAAAATAAATTTAGAAAATAAAACATAGTTAAAAGTATAGTAATATTCCTACAAAGTTGTATACACATAATCTCACTACCTTCGTTTCTTTTAAAAGTATATTTGAAATGCAACATTCTTTCTTTATTCTTCTAAGTACTTAAATTTTGGATGTTTAGTAAAAATCAAGAATTTAAAGCTATAAAATATTCAAAAAATGGGGAAAAAAAAAATAGAGAAAACTTTAAGGTTTTCTATCGAATAGTACTTAAGTAATTTTTTTTTTTTAAAATGATATTGTGGTAAAATATGGGTCCCATTAATTCAACTCTTTTAAGTTTTTTTTTGGCAAAACTACACTATTAGTCCCTGAAGTTTACTCTGTGTGCACAATTGGTCTCTCAAGTTTCAAGCGAGTGTAATTGGTCCCTCAAGTTTTCAAAATGAGCAATATAAATCCTTTAGTTAACTTCCGTTAGTTATGTTGCTTATGTGGCTAACGGAATAATGACTTGACATTTTTTATATGATGTGACATTTATTTTTATTAAAAAAATTCAAAATTAAATTTACTCATAAGAAAGAAACTAGACCCATTCCAACTCAAATATTTATCCTAACCCGGTACAAAAAAAAAATCTCCATTTACGGTGAAAGAGCTAAATTGATGATTTTCAATGGAAGCACAAATTCATAAATTTATTTGCATTGTTTTGACTTGTAAGTTAACACTTGTATTATGAAAATTTTTGTTTTTCGGCTGGGTTTGGACCCAAGAGCCACTGCCACAACCAACTTATTTATGAATGCAATGTGCATTGGAGAAAAAATCATTAATGACAAATACTGCTTTATACTAAAGATAGAGACGGGCATCAATTCATGAGGCTCAAAGCGGTCCAAACTATGAGATCATCCACCATACAATATGGGCTTTTTGATTCAATTCGAAGTCTTAAGGCAGCTTAGGATGAAAACTCAAACTGAAGAGGACGTGTTTTGGGAAACCAGCACTGAATCAGTCATGGAGGTGGGTCAGTGGCTGTGCGACATAAGGAGGGAGGCGGGTCAGTGGTTGTCAGTTGGTGAAGGATGTGTGAAGCAGGAGGCCACCGTCTCTAGCTGAGGGCGGCGGCGTTGCCGGCGGCTAGGCCTTGGATCTGTTCATTGTCTCTCCCCTCTCTCATGGTTTGTAGATCAGATTGCAAATGGAGATTCTTTTTGTACTGAGTTAGGATAAATATTTGAATTGGAATGGGTCTAGTCTCTTTTGTATGTGTAAATTTAATTTTGGAATTTTTTAATAAAAATAAATGCCACATCATTTAAAAAATATAAGGTCATTATTCCGTTAGCTACGTAAGCAATATCATTAACGGAAGTTAACCAAAAGATTTATATTGCTCATTTTGAAAACTTGAAGGACCAATTGTGCTTACTTGAAACTTGAGGGACCAATTGCGCACATAGGATAAACTTCAGGGACTAGTAACTCCTCTACTTCACATTCTCCTACTGCCATGTGATTGCTTGTTAGTCAGTCTCCCACTGGATCAATTTAGTGGTATTAGTATATGCGAATTTAGGATCGATCGCTCAGTTTAGTGAATAATAACATTTTCAAGACCGGCTTGCATGACAGTTGATGACTTGTAATTGGTTTATATCCATTTCTTTCTACAAAAAGATCCAATTTTTCCAACAGGTTGGTGAAAAGAATTTATTATTAGCAGAATCATTCATTAATGGCACGCGTCTTGCTTTAGTCTAGTTTGAAAGATTGGGTTGTAGAAGTCACAAGACTCGCAAATGTACATCTTTCTTCCTTAAAATTGGGTTTTTTGCGGTTATTAATGGAATATGTTATGTGTGTTTAACAACGTAATATATGTGTTTCTCAAAAAAAAAAAAAAAAAAAAAAATTCAACGTAGAATATGTTATAAAAAAAACAGAAAACAAAAATCGTAGCATGATTTTAGGAAACTTTTATTTGAGATAAGTTGGAATGTTTTTTTTTTTTTTTTTTTTTTTTTTTCCCCCGGAAACTTGTACTAGAGAAAACAGTCTCTTATTATATGGGCTAAACTGAAGTACTGGAAAAGCATTTTTTGTTTTGTTCTGCCTTTGCGTATGTTTTCACTGATTGGTGGGAGACCAAGGACTAATGGGTCTGCTTTTCTTTTTTAAATCAAAAGAATAATGCTAATTACTACTTAGAAAATTAGTTTCCTTGCCAACTCAATGGAAAGCGGAAAAGAAACTCTCTCATCCTCCCTCCGTTTGTAGATAATGGGGCCAACTGATGAAAAAGCCCATAGAAAAATGATGCTACTTTGACATTTATTTTGATTAATTAAATAGTTTGTAACTTTAGCATTTTTTTATTATTATTAATGATGAGCAAAAGTTATTGAAAATAATTCGATAATTAGGAGAAGGGAGATTTAGAACTTAAGTATCTTCACTAGAAAGAATAAAATGTGTCAATTGAGATATAAAGGAAATTGAGAAGATCATACAACAATACATGCACACCAATGAATCATATGACAAAAAACATAAATTAATAAAACAAAAAGTAAAGTTCATATGAGTGGATGGTGGGACAGAAAATATAAAGGGAGACATGATAGATAAGGAAGTGGAAAAGAAGTAAAAGAGGCAAAATTTCTGCAAATTCAAATTATGTTTACCATCTAGAATTGTCTAAACACGTGAAAATGACTGCCACATGATAAATTACGAAGAATATTTGAAATGTTGCAAGGGATCGATTGAAATGTTGCAAGGGACATAACCATACTAGTTTAGTGATTATGACATGTTTCATTTAGGTTTTTTTTTTTTTTTTTTTTGGGGGGGGGGGGGGGGATAAATATTGATTTTAGTATGTGAAGAATGTATATTATATGAATTGAACTGTGGTCCAAGAATTGAACTATGGAGAAGACAAATTTGGAATAGGAATAGATCTATTTATAAATTTTATTTTATTTTTGGCTATCAATACCATGATCATAGATCTTTGTTCAAGTTAGATAATTTTCTCCTCCAACAAGTGGTTGTGTTACTAGCAATGTGTTGGGAGACTATCATCACTATGAAGGAATAATTAGACGCATTCTCCGCCATTGATTAGCAGCTTGCTTGTCAAAAGTGCTCATATTGCAGCAATAGTATTAATGTTGGAAGTCATAGATGAGCAAAATCAGAGCTATATCATGTGAAAAGTCACACTCTCCAAATAGAATTTGAGATCTATATATATTGAAAAAGAAAAAAAAAATAATTATATTATGATTAAGCTCTTTTATTTATACACTAATCCAAGACTAAAAGAAAAGGAAAAATATCACTAACTCCCAAAACCAGAGCTAACGGCTTTGTTACAGACTCCACTAATTTTACATTTGACCAATTATACTAAAACAAAACTTCTATAAGCCTCATGTGATCTTCCCGTGAGTCACTTAAGCCACGCAACACTGTTCTTAATGTACATGTGCACACGCGTAAATTTGAAGCCTTTGACGACACCGTTTGCTTTAATAACATGTTTTCAACATCAAACGATGCCGTTTGATACTCAAGTCTCTTCTTTCCTTTAACATAACTATGAACACCCTGGGCATTCAGAATCAGACGATTGAGTTGAGACCCACTATGACTAAAAAGAAAAACACATCCTAAATATAGGCTGTCTCAAACTCTCCGAATTAAGCAATATTTGCTGTTTGAATTATGTTTTCATTTACATCCTAAAAAATGAGACAAGTTTACGAAATTAAGTAACATTATAGCCTAAAACATATGCAATGGAAAAGCATTTGCATCAGTTAAATAAATGGTAATCAAGTGCAGCGGAATAATCTTATAGAATATTTCTAACTTTATTCAATAAAATATTGCATGGAGGACTTTTAGCGGGCATTATAGAAGAATCATCAGTGGATGTTATTGATTACTAAAGAAAAGACACGACAAGACATGGAAAGTTATGACCAACACCTAGTAGAAACGAGAGATTGTGATTTGCGTAATTTAAAAGATTCAATAGAACACATTACACACTTCTGCACAAAGTGAAAGAATTTGCAAAAGAATAAATGATAGAGGAGATAATAAATGTAAACTAATTTATAGCCTAATATGTTAGCAGATAATGTATTTACCAATTACAGCCTTAATCAATCATACATTGTTTCTAAAAAAAAAAATCAATCACACATATATTTCTTTCCTTATTTTTGTTTTATAAATAATTCAATAATTAGAAAAAAGGGATTGGGAACTTAGATTTCTCCACTAGAAATAATAAAAGGAGTCAGTTGAGATATAAACATCTTGGCATCAATTTACATATCTTAAATGATGGGAGAATGAAGGAAATTAAAAAGATCATACCAAGATATAGCACACTAACGAATCATTTGGCAAAGAACATAAATAAATAAAAAAGTAAAGTTCATACGATTGGATGGTGGGACAAAGAAAATATAAAAGGAGACGTGATTGATAAGGAAGAGAGAGAAGAAAAGAAGTACAAGAGCTGAAATTTCAAAGAATCTAAATTGTGTTTACCATCTAGAATTGTTAAACCGCGTGGAAATGAACAATACAAGACAAATTAGGGCGAATATTTGAAATGGTGCTGGGAACATAATCATACTTGTTTGGTGATTGATATGGAATCCTTTGACCTTACCAATCGATACAATACAAATCCATTAATTTTGATGACGATGGCACATTTTCTTTTTGTTAAATATATATTTTTAATATGTGGAGGAAATATATCATGAATTGAACTGTGGTCCAATAATTGAACTATGGAGAAGACAATTTGGAATAAGAATGGATCTATTTACAAATATAATTTTATTTTTGTCCAAGTTGAATAATTTTTTCCTCTAGCAAGTGGCTGTGTTAATAGCAATGTGCCATGACTATCATCACTATAAAGTAAGGAAGGATTAGAAGCTGTAAGGATTTAGGCCCCTAGAACCATATGTATAACCTAATTTATAGTCTGACTAATTACTTAGGTTAATTATTCAAATTTAGGTTAAACATTCAACACGTGTCAAACACAATGAAAAAGTAAATAATACAAGATGTAATGACCTAGGAAAACTAATGAAACAACTTGTTTCAAGGTAAAAAACATTGGGGGAACTATCCCAAGAGAACAATCCATTATATCAAATTGAGATTTGTAGTCAAGTATACCAATTCGTAGTAAATCTAACACAGTTACCAAACTAGGTTCTAAACTCCACAGACTTCTTTGATCTGGATCTGTTCTCAGTGAACTAGTTGTTTGATCATAACAAATAAGTAAAAGCAATTATATATTCACATCTAGCAACTATTCAAATAAACAATACTAAAATAATAAACTAATGCAATCATATAAAAAATATATCACAAAATATAAAAAATTTCTTCTTCTTCTTCATTTTTTTTTTTTGAAATAATATATTGTTGAATTACTTTTTCATTCTGTTTAGATTACACTTTAAAAATTTATATGGTTACACAATCCAAATTTTTAATTAAAGTTAGTCAATGAATTGTTTTTTTAAGAAGTTATGTTGAAAAGTAAATATTCAGAATTATTTCTATATTTAAACATATGAATTAAAATAAGTTGATTCTGAAAAGAAAAAAAGAATTAACATTTAAGTGGATTCTTTGTTAAGTGAATAAGCACACACTTTAACAATACAAGTTTGAACCTTCGCTCACTCGTCTCTCTAAATTTATTTATTATTATTTTTTTTTTTTTTTATGTTTGTGTCAACTCTCTTTCCCAATCACCGCTTTAGAATTGGAAAACTTTCTCATTGAAAGTTTCACATAATTTTTTTGAGAAAAATTTTCAACTTATGACGTTCGTTTTTAATAATAATTTTTTATCATCAGACCAAGACACATCAGTATTCTATAAATGCATTTATATATTTTTAGTACATTTAAAAATTTAATTTAAAAGAGCTAATTATACTTATTGCATCCAATATTCCATTTAACATTTATTTTAGCAATAAATTAAATATTCTTGCTTAATTAGTTTAAAATGGGATTATGATCTAATGCATGTGCAATTACTCTCATTGTTCTTCTTTTTTTCTTTCTTTTTTAATTTAAACTTTTTTTCACTTGTATTTGGCATTTTGTAGTTAGTGGATACCCTCTCATTTTTTATCATTTATATTTTCTATTTATTACTCTTGCTCCCTCTGCCATGCGACATATTATAAATATTTTAAAATAAATTAACATATTAACTCCAAGTGAAACTTCATTGTCAAAGTTCAAAAATTTCAAAATAAAATATAATTTTGATTAAAATTCCACTACCATGGATTTCGATAAATTTAAAAGAAATTTCATTATTTATTTATATTTACTATATAATCTATCATTATTTTATTTTGTAATAATAAAAGTTGATTATTTTGTTCTTGAACTATCTGATTCAATGTAAGTATCACAAGTTTTTCTTTTCTTTTTTTAGGGGGAAGTATCACAAGTTTGTACAACATATTTTACTATGAGATTCATTATCAGTACATTAAAATTATAAGATTATTAATATCGATTCCTATAAGTGAAACTTTTTACTAATATTTTAAGAAACAAATTAAAATACTATAATTAAAACTCAATTATCAAAAGTTTCAAAAGTACTAAATTTAACAAATCAAAGAATTCATGTATTTTATTCTCAAAAAAAAAAAGAAAAAAGAATTCATGTATTTATTGATAATTATCTCTAATTTTACATTTTATTAGAAATAAATATCAATAACATGAAAAGTCTTAATTTTTAATACCCTTATATGATTTTAAGCTTAGAAAAATTTTAGATGACGCCTAACAATATTTGATTTTTCTTTTTATCATTTATTTAGTGTCTCATTAGATTAGTTTAGTGACATGTGAATTAAGGATTAATCACTCAATTTAATATTTAAGCCATAAGAACTTCTTCTAGATGACTTGCTTGACATGGTAACTTGACTTGACTTTTTCAGAAACCTGTGCTTTACAAAAGAAAACTGTCTAATACTGGGACTTGTTTGACGCACCAAAAAAGAGAGAGAGAGAGAGAGAGAGAGAGAGAGAGAGAGAGAGAGAGAGATATATATATATATATATATATATATATAATGGGTGAGGATCAGTTTTCATTGCTTGAGTGGAAGACTTGGACTAATCATGGGTCTTCTTTTCTTTCAATCAAAAAATTTTAATGGAAATGGAAGACTTTTATTAATGGGTGAGGATCAGTTTTCATTGCTTGAGTGGGAGACTTGGACTAATAATGGGTCTTCTTTTCTTTCAATCAAAAAATTTTAATGGAAATGGAAGACTTTTATTAATGGGTGAGGATCAGTTTTCTTTGCATGAGTGGGAGTCTTGGACTAATAATGGGTCTTCTTTTCTTTCAATCAAAAAATTTAATGGAAATGGAAGACTTTTATTAACTTCTTAAAATAATTTTTTTAATGGGCATCTCCACGTCTCTTTGCCTAACTCGTGTAATAATGGTGCTAATTCGTTAGTCTCCTTTATTTTTCTGCCTAACTCTCTTTGTATAATAATGGGTGTCAAATCATTGGAAAAGAAATTCTAACGCGGAATAAGAATCCTCCGTTCTACTTTTTATATTATCTTTTATGCTCGACTAATTGTAATATATCATATGTCTGATTTAATTTTTAACCTTGATTATTTTTTTCCCTCAAAAAATAAAAAACTTTGATTATTTTAAATTACGGTTAGATTGCTTTTTCTCTTACTTAATACTTAGTGCGGAACAAGAGTAAATATGCACAATGAACTGATAACTACTCTAGTGCATAAATATGAACAACAAACAATAAATGTAAAGCACAAGAGTAAGAAAAGAGAGATGCAAATACAAGATAACACCTAAACGTGTTATCGAAGAGGAAACTGAAAAACTCGGCGAAAAACCTCTCCGCGACCCTTCAAGTCGAAATTGATCTACTAGTGAATAAGTTGGAGTACACAAATAACAAAAGACACTCCAAGCCTAGTCTACCTAATGCACTTGAGCCCTCCAAACTCCTGCTACCAACAGACTTGTCGGAGTCTTATCTTCACTAGATTTCTAAAGAGCTTAAGCTAATTTGAGCATCGGAGGGTCCTTGGTAGGCCCCAAACCGGTGTCATTATCTGCTTAGTGTCTTCTTTGATACAGGATTTCAAGGTTGTCTATCATACTGACGAGGAACATACTGACAAGGCGAAATCGCGTTTTATTAGTTTGGCGCCGTCTGTGGGAAACACTCGGGACCTCAATCTTTGGTGGGAAAGACAATCAAAGCAGGCTATTTTTGGCCAACTATGCAAAAAGACGCAGTTGAGCTCATCAAAAAATGTGATAAGTGTTAACGGTTCGAAAATGTACAGCACATTCTTGGAGAACTAATGGCGAGCATTTCCTCGCCATAGCCATTTTCCACCTGGGGGATCGACATTGTTGGTCCACTCCCACGAGGAAAGAAACAGGTTAAGTTCTTACCTATCATTATTGATTATTTCACTAAATGGGTTCAAGCAGAGCCATTAGCAGTGATCAACTGACGGGTAGCGCATAAGTGGTCACCTGTATTTGCAAACCGTCCATGTTAATGAAGAGTAAAAGTATGGACGAGCGTAAGAGCATTAATTCCAGACAACATTCAATGACCAAATAATAAATGTACACGGAGCCGTTATTGCTGTCCAATGATGTGCTTTTAAATGGCCATTATGAACGTTAAAGGACTAGGATTAAGTGGTCATTATTAAGCCATAAATCCTCCAGCTGTGGTACAACGTTAAAGAGGCCAACAGACTAAACATATACTCACACAGAGGCTATATAAAGCCAAGAGAGACAGGTAAATGATTCATATTGAACACACATGCAAATCACTCTACATATTACAGATTTCTAAAGAGCTTAAGCTAATTTGAGCATCGGAGGGTCCTTAGCAGGCCCCAAACTGGTGTCATTATCTGCCTAGTGTCTTCTTTGATACAGGATTTCAAGGTCGTCCATCGTATTGACGAGGAACATACTGACGAGGCAAAATCGCGTTTTATCACCATTCATTTGTATTATTTAAAGAAGTCACAAAACTCACAAGAAAAGTTATGTAATTAAAATTATACATTAATGATCACTTACATCAACACATGGTTGGTTTGACGAAGATAGTTACAAATTGGTTTGGAGTTAATTGTTTTCCAAAAAATTTATAGTCTTGACTCTTGAGTTCACTATACACAAAATAATAATAAGTTAGTCAAATAGATTTTGAATAAGTTCGAATTTGTTCAACAAGGAATTGAATCAATTTTGAACATGTTAACCTAGTTTAGTGATCAACTTAAGCTTAGCTTGTATTTATTAAAATTAAATGAATCAGTGCTAAAGTTTTAATACTTGTAATGACTTAACTCATTTACAAACTTATTCGTTATGATTGAAAAGATGAATCAGAGACCCTAGGGCCAACTAACTTGATGCTACTTTATGGAAAACTCTTTAGAGTCCTACAATAGTTGAGATCAGTTGCATTAATGTCTTTGGCGCCCAGCATACACAAGTAGTATGAGCTTCAAATCCTTGTAATCTTGAGAAAATGTGACCATTCCTAGCTAGGTTGTTGAGCTTGTTGTATTTGTAGAGCGTGATATCATGAGGTGCTAGCACTATAAGCAAGGTTGCACAGACAACGACACAATTGCCACAAATTTTTTTTTCCCTGTTTCGGCAATGGCATTGCCACAATTGGTTTTCGATCAGCAGGTTTGGGCAGCAAGAATTTCGGTAATGTGATTACTGAAATTCAAAATTTTCTCTCTCCCACTTTTTCTCTTTCTCTCTCATACTTTTGTTGAATTTCGGCAATACCGTTGCCGAAATTCACTCTCTTTCCTCAGTTCCCTAAATAACTTGAAACAGTTCTTATAACGCAAATAAACTCCGAATTTAACAATATTTAGCCAAAAGACTCCAGCAAAGAAGTGCAATAACACTCATAAAATAGCAAATACTAACAATTAGTCATTTACTAAACTCATAAAAAAAAAAAAAAAAAAAAAACCCATAAAATTAGAAATAATCAATTATTTTACTAAACAACAATGTCAGCAAAACAAATAGTTAAATAACTAAACCTATAAAAGAAAATATAGAAGGCTAAAACCTATAAAAGAAAACGTGTAAGGCCAAATTACTAATTAATAAACCTATAAAAGAAAATGTGGGGCCTGTGGGTTTGGTGACATCGGCCCACTTTACATCCGGCCCAGGGCCCATACCGAGGGGGAAGGATCGTCCGAGGACGATGCATAAAGGACTAAGCTTTAAAAATCCCCGTTGAGGATAACCCTGTCCTCGGTGGACCGAGACTAACTCCAGGTGGGGGAGCAAGCCCAGGACAAGTTGTCACCTCCATACTAAATGTGCTCACCTAACCCTCTGGCCGCACTAATGGAGATGTGACTCTTGGACAGGGCAACCTTGGTTATTGTAAATCACTTGAGTACTGATAATGCAGCTGATGGGACGGACGGTTAGAGGAAAAGCGCATGGATGATCAACAGATGGAAGAAAGAGATGGGAGGAAGAGGACTATATAAGGGGAACCAACAGAACAATTAAAAGAGGGGAGGGGGTGGAAAAAGAAAGGGAAAGAGAAAGAGAAAGAGAAAAAGGAGAAAAGGAGAGAAGAGGGCCAAATATCAACCTCCTCGGATCAGTGCCGAGGAGCAGCATTAAAGTGAAGCTTGGATGCTCCAGCCTTCAACGGTGCTGAATCTATCATTTGGACCCCGTTCGTCTGCAAGGGACAATTTTTTCAACCCACTCTCTAAAAATGTATTGTTTGGGGCTTATTGGATCATTTTCCTTCTGATTTTAAAGGGCCTTCCCAAGTTGAGTCCCTACAATTGGCGCCGTCTGTGGGGAGAATTTATGCACTAGCAGGCGCAACGGACAATCGGTCCTAATTAGCTAGTTTACGGAAGGTTAACAGCAACGCCTTTGCACCCAAAAAAAAAAAATTGCAGAAAAGTAGAAGATTCCAAGGAAAAGAGAAAAAATATCGCAGTATTTTATTGAATGAAAAGGAAATACAAGAT
The DNA here is from genome assembly GCA_032727855.1 of Quercus ilex subsp. ballota. NCBI lineage: Eukaryota > Viridiplantae > Streptophyta > Magnoliopsida > Fagales > Fagaceae > Quercus > Quercus ilex. Next base: position 14,661,595 of record CM064912.1, on the reverse strand, counting down.
ACAAACAGAGGCTCAGACAAGCTTGTTTTAAAGCCAATTCTACAAACAGAGGCCCAGACGGGCCTGTTCTAAAACTAACTAAGGGGAAGGGGGCTGAGGCAGGCCTGTTTTAAGGCTACCAACAACTCCCTGGCCGGCGCGGTGGTGCTGGCACGAAGAGAGGAGCAGATGTAAGGGCACCTGACGGCCCTTCCCCACGATGTTCCCTTGATTCTCTTCCAGCCCCACGGTGGTTGGCCATTGGAGACGGTAATACTTGGGCACTAGACATGACGTAATCTTGCACGCCTCCCCCGGTGTGGGTGCGCCCCGGAGAAGAGCGTTATGTACTTCAGGGACCTCCCTCTTGGCCGCTATGCACTGCACCATCAGCGTGACGCCTGAACTTTGCCGCGCCGGAGATCTGACGCGGGCTATAGCCACAACGGCTCTCGGTTGAGGGAGGAGGACCTTTGGCCTATGTGCCCTCACTCCTATCCAAGGCCGTCCCATTTCTCCAAACTCTTATCACAATTCTGGCAGGGTTATTGAGGGGGCTCTCAAAGTTGAGGGGACATGTTTCCTGTTTTGTTAGAGGGTTCGTGGAGCGTAGAAGGACATTTCCCCCCACATAGCCCTAAATAGAGGATGGAGATTGATGGGAACTGATCTACGCAGAATTCGAAGTAAGGATTATCGGCGGCATTAATCCTAACCAAATTCCAAGGCAGCTATCAACCGTTCGATTTGCATCAATCCACGAGGATATTAATGAGAGTGCGCCTTGCGTGTCGAAACGTCAAGCGCAGAATGCGAACAGTCAGGAGGCGCCTCGTAATTGTAGCGGGCAGAAACTTGAATTGAAGGCGGGGCTACTGCCACGTGTAGGGTTAGAGTCCCAAACCACCCTTGCCTAGGGCACTGCGAGGTCAAGGGCCCGGTCCACAGGATGGCCCACTTCTGACGAAGCAGGGCCAAGGCCATCATCACGCCTACCTGGGTACTAGACAGAACCAAGGTTTTGCATGGTCCTCGGACCCAAACCTATGGGGAAACTAGCTACTTACAGAAGAACAGAAGTGTTAGACAGAACCAAGATCTTGCATGGTCCTCGGACTCAAACCTATGGGAAAACTAACCACTCAAATATACTTGGGTACTAGACAGAACTAAGGTCTTGCATGGTCCTCGGATCCAAACCTATGAGGAAACTAGCTACTTACAGAAGAACAGAAGTGTTAGACAGAACCAAGGTCTTGCATGGTCCTCGGACTCAAATCTATGGGAAAACTAACCACTTAAATATACCTGGGTACTAGACAAAACCAAGGTCTTGCATGGTCCTCGAACCCAAACCTATGAGGAAACTAGCTACTTACAGAAGAATAGAAGTGTTAGACAGAACCAAGGTCTTGCATGGTCCTCGAACTCAAACCTATGGGAAAACTAACTACTCAAATATACTTGGGTACTAGACAGAACCAAGGTCTTGCATGGTCCTCGGACCCAAACCTATGGGGAAACTAGCTTCTTATAGAAGAACAGAAGTGTTAGACAGAACCAAGGTTTTGCATGTTCCTCGGACTCAAATCTATGGGAAAACTAGCCACTCAAATATACCTGGGTACTAAACAAAACCAAGGTTTTGCATGGTCCTCGGACCCAAACCTATAGGGAAACTAGCTACTTACAGAAGAACAGAAGTGTTAGACAGAACCAAGGTCTTGCATGGTCCTCGGACTCAAACCTATGGGAAAACTAACCACTCAAATATACTTGGGTACTAGACAGAACCAAGGTCTTGCATGGTCCTCGGACCCAAACCTATGGGGAAACTAGCTACTTATAGAAGAACAGAAGTGTTAGATAGAACCAAGGTCTTGCATGGTCCTCAGACTCGAACCTATGGGAAAACTAACCACTCAAATATACCTGGGTACTAGACAGAACCAAGGTTTTGCATGGTCCTCGGACCCAAACCTATGGGGAAACTAGCTACTTACAGAAAAACAGAAGTGTTAGACAGAACCAAGGTCTTGCATGGTCCTCAAACTCAGACCTATGGGAAAGTTAGCTATTTATAAAAGAATAAAAGTGTTAGATGGAACCGAGTTATGGCATGGTCCTCGGATACAAACTTGGAGGACAGCTGATTGTCTCATGAGACTAAGTCCAGGACAGAACCAAGGTATTGAGCAAAAGATTAAAGTATAACAAGTAAAACGAAGCATCAATCAAAGAACCAAAAGCAAACTATTGAATATATATTTCAAATAGAAAGTATGTAGTTTCATTACAATGTAGCCAAGGCAAAAAGCAAAATGAAATGAAAAAGAAAACAAATAAGAGTGTCCCATGCCATCAAAACGAGGTGGCCCAACGAGATGGCTTACTCCCCCAACTCGGTGGGCAGTTTGTCTTGAGGAGCCTGTTGAAAGTCTTCGACTAACTCCTAGGGACCCTGACTTAGAGGGGCTACTTCAGAGGATCCTTCCACAGTATAAGGGATCTAGGGGATAGTGAGTGCGGCTTGGGAGTCAACAGGAAGCCTCACCACATATTGGGGCACTTCTTGACTGATGATTCCAGCCCCTTCCAACACTCCACGGGGCTTAGCCTCTTCAAAAGGTCTGTCAGCTGAAGATGTGTCCTCGGCAGTTTAGGTTTGACTTTCACCTACCGTTGGTAATGCAGACTCTTCCTCGGAAGTAATGGGGATAACCTCGCGAATTGCAGGGGGGTAATATACTCTCGCTGCCCTCTTAAGGTTAGACGAGGCATCAACTCTTGCTTGGTTGAGGGCTTCATTCCAGGTCTGGGAATAAAAGCGCCTGCACACTTTAGGGACTTGAGCCTTGAAGGTAGCTTTAGTCTTGGTCACCCCCTCAGCAAAGGCCTCTTCCTCCGCCTGTTCTACGGAACGCTCAGCATCTATTCTCGCAAACTCAGCCAGTTCTTTGGCTTCATGGCCTCGTCCCTAGCATACTCGGCAATACCCTTCGCCCTGACCGCCTCGACCAACTTTTGCTTCAGGTCGGCGATGTCCTCTTTGGCAGCCCGTAGTTGGCCCTCGACCTCCTGCAAGCGCTTTGTCTGATCCTTGGCCTGCTTCGTAGCCACGGCTAGGTTAGAGGCCGCTCTATCTCTAGCCTTTGTTATCTCCTCTAGATTTTCAATAGCCTTCTTGAGATCTGCCTCAGATCTCTTAAGGGTACTTGCAGCCTTCAAAAACTTGTCGCGTTCCTTCGCCAGAGCGTTACTCTGGCCGTTGACCTCCTTATCCAGCTTGAAAACAACCTGGATAGCCTGACAACCAAAACAGATACGCCGTAAAGGGGAGGGGAGGTGCTAAGCAATAAAATTCAAACAAAATAAACAAGTACCAGAGGTCCTACCATGCCCAAGTATCTCTTGAAGATGCTGGCAACCTCTGGCCCCCTCATGCTCCCAAGCTCAGCCATGTCAACGGGAAGGAGAAGGGAACTCTCCAAGGCATCGGCTACACGAGCCCCCTCACCTCCTCAGAAATCCCGGATAGTAGGATCATCCATCAAAGGTTTTCCATGGAGCATGGCAGCAGGCAGCCAGTCCTGGGGCTCAGACTATTGAACAATTTCTTTCCCTTTTCGCTGACCACCCAGCCTCAGTTGTTTAGAAGGTCGTCGGGCTTCATCCTCCTCTAGAGAAGGGTGGGATATGTCCCCATCCACTGGGTCTTTACCTTTGGAAGGCCTCTTCCTTTTTAGTTCAGGGGACTTAGGCCGAGATTCCGAGATTGGGAGGATGTATGAAGACCTGGTCTGCGCAGGTGAAGGATGAGAGCCGGGTAGAGGAGGCTTGGGTTGTGACTCCTTCGGCACCCCTTTCCTAGACTTGCCCTCAAGCAAGTCAAGAAGGCTGATTAGGGGTTGAAGATCGGCTTCAGACAAGTGGGGGTCCCCTAGATCACCGGAGGGATCCTCGGGTTAATCAGCTCGGTCAAATACATTGAATTCGTCCTCAGATGAGCTCAGTTCGACCAATTCCTCTCCTTCCTCTGAGCTCTCTTCCTCGGCCTCTGCTGCTTTATGGGACGAGGAAGAGCCTGCCAACGGAGTGCCTTCTGGAATAGAAGATCCTTCAGAAAGCGCAAAACCGTCCTCTACCACAGTGATTTGCCTAAGCCGAGGATCACAAGCCCTGATAATATGCTTTGGGACCAAGAATGACTTCTAGGCTGGATTGCATCCGAGGATCTTGTGGGCGACTCTGATCTGGTTATCGGCCTCGTTCAGAAAAAGCTCCGCCCCAAGAACGGTTTCCAAATCCTCCTTGTTGACCAGATGAAAATTACGCGCGAAGGCATGCGGATCTGCAGAAAGATAAACAAAACTCCTATGATCAATCAACCAAAGAAGATATACGACAAAGAAAAAATAAATTAATCGGGACGGCCTCCTACTTCGGATACCCTGCCTGGCTCTCCCTCTACTGTCGGGCAGTGGAGACCGTCATGCCATTCCCCCGACACAATGAGAAAATCTTGAGTTAACCCCTTACTAGAATCGGGGAGGCACTGGATAAGCCGGACCCTATCATCCCTCGTCTTCATATAATACGACTTACCCTTCAGGTGCTGAAGATTGTAGCATTAATTTATATCATAATGGGTTAACCTCAACCCCATCTTCTCATTCAAGGCGTCTACACACCCTAATATCCTAAACACATTAACGGCGCATTGGGTAGGGGCCAGCCGAAAATGCCTAAGGTAACCGCTCGTCACTGGCCCCATAGGGATTCTCATGCCTCCCTCTACGAAGGCGACTATGGGAATCACAACTTCACCCTCATTCCTCTTAATATACCACTCTCCCTCCTCGCAATACCTCAAGCCCACATTACGGGGTATCCCATAGTCAGCAATGAAATTCTCCATCATCTCTTCAGACTCAACTAACTTCTTAAACTTACCCATTCCTAGCAATGTCTAAAGGACTCGAGAGAGGGAAAGAGAGAGAGGAACCAAAGAAAATTTTGTGCTACAGAGAAAAGAGGACTTACAGAAATGGGGAGATTCTCCTCGAGTAAGCTTTTTACGCTGGAAAGGGGCGCTTGTCAGTGTGGAAATTGGACCAAATTCAGAGTATATGTACCGAAGTTTGTAAGTGCGCAAATGAGGAGGCCAAGTAGTTCAAACGAATATTTATATCCCCAATTAAAGTTAACCAAGCGTAACTTCCCGCCCATAAAAGCAGGAAATCCCCGCCAAGTGATCACCATCACACTGTTGGAAGTGGGGAACGTGGAGCCGCCAAAATTTAATGCGAACACGCACTGAGCCTCGAAGCACTAGAAACGTACATTGGGCAAGCGAAAAGACTCCAACGCTGACGTGGACCGAGGTTGGTGAATCATGTAGAGGGCCCGGGAATATCAAAATTCTCCTTCTCGCCGGAGGATACGGACAGCAGGATTTTGAGGGACTATTGTGGGGCCTGTGGGCCTAGTGACCTCGGCCCACTTTACATCCGGCCCAGGGCCCATGCCGAGGGGGGAGGATCGTCCGAGGACGATGCATGAAGGCCTAAGCTTTAAAAATCCCCGCCGAGGATAACCTTGTCCTCGGTGGACTGAGACTAACTCCAGGTGGGGGAACAGGCCCAGGACAGGTTGTCACCTCCATACTAAATGTGCTCACCTAACCCTCTGGCCGCACTAATGGAGATGTGACTCTTGGACAGGGCAACCTTGGTTATTGTAAATCACTTGAGTACTGATAATGCAGTTGATGGGACAGACGGTCAGAGGGAAAGCGCATGGATGATCAACAGATGGAAGAAAGAGATGGGAAGAAGAGGACTATATAAGGGGAACCAACAGAACAATTAAAAGAGGGGAGGGGGGTGGAAAAAGAAAGAGAAAGGGAAAGAGAAAGAGAAAAAGGAGAAAAGGAGAGAAGATGACCAAATATCAACCTCCTCGGATCAGTGCCGAGGAGCAACATTAAAGTGAAGCTTGGATGCTCCGGCCTTCAACGGTGCTGAATCCATCATTTGGGCCCCGTTCGTTTGCAAGGGCCAATTTCTTTAACCCACTCTCTAAAAATGTATTGTTTGGGGCTTATTGGATCATTTTTCTTCTGATTTTAGAAGGCCTTCCCAAGTTGAGTCCCTACAGAAAATATAGAAGGCAGAAACGATAAAACCCAACCAAAAAAAAAAAAAAAGAAAGAAAGAGAAAAGAACCGAGAAAGAATGATCAAAAGAGAGAGAAATCGAAACCTGAAGGAGAGAGAAACTTTGGGTATGGATTTGGGAAGTGTCTTACTAGTATTTGTATCCAACACATGTCAGGTACTTGGCCAAAATAAGCATGCCCATGCAACATAGACTATAAGTGAGTTTGGTGACCAAGTTGAGAGAGAGAGAGAGAGAGAGAGAGAGAGAGAGAGAGAGAGAGAGAGAGATTTTCCACCAGAATTTAAAAAGAAGTAATAATATTATGTTATTAAGCTGGAACATAAAATTTTAGAAGCTTAACAATCCAATAAGTAAAAGTGCCCATGTAAGAGCTCTAGTATTTTCCATCTAAGAGCCGTAGCTAGCATCCTTCTAAAGCTTGACAAGTGTTCCACATTATAGAACATTAGTGTATTAGCATCAGGATGCTAAAAAAGTTCTATTTTACACCTTAAAAACCTACTTTATCTATTTTACAATTCTCTCAACATTCTAGTTTCTATTTTTACAAACAACTCATTAAAATAATATAAAATATACCAACAAATAATATTAAAAATTATTATCTCTTCTGAAACACCAAACACCTAGAAACAAACCAGCACCACCAAACATCAAACTCAACCACCCAGAAACACCAAACACCACCACCACCACCACCTCTGAAACTCCATTAAAACACTAATCCAAACCCCCAAACCCACCATTGTAACACCAAACCCACAGCAATGACAACCCACAATAGCACCACCAAAACACCCACCTACAGCAGCACCACCGAGAAACACTCCAACAAAAACCCAAGCGCCAAAATACTCAAATCTGAACATTGATTCATCAACGAAAATACCCACAAAACCCAAATCTAAACACACAAGACCCACGGCGAGCAAAACCACCTACCCACAGCGGCCCACAACCCCACGGCGAAGAAAACCACCCACCAACAGCCACCCATGTCTACCCACACCTACCCATGGTCACCCATAGCCCCGACGACCCCACACGAATCTAAAGCCACCCAAAGCAAATTTGAAGCCTTTTTCTTCACTCCCAAAGCCGATCTTAAGATGCGGAAGACTTCACCGTGAGAGGAAGAGAGTAGAGAGCATGAGAGAAAGAGATGAGAAAAAAGAAAAAAGAAAAAGAAGAGAGAGGAAGAGGAGTTTGAACTTTGAAGTGAGAGGAAGCGAGAGAAGAGAACAAGAAATATAAATTTTTTACATCCTCATGAACAGCAAGGTTGCAAATATGCAACCTTACTGGAGCTGAGATGTGAAACTTTTTGGGTTTGCATACCCGGATGTGGAAGGAATTTAAGGGTTCGAGTGGTAAAATAGCAACTGAAGAGTTTTTACACCCATTAATGCTAGTGCTCTTAAGATCTTAAATAAGCCCACCGTGCCTACCCACAAGAATGCTCGCTACATCCTAGATAGAAGACCACCTCTACCTCCATCAACAAAAGTACCAGCAACAATTTCCTTTTTGGCTATGTTAAATAAGAACAAGAACATTGTGTGCATACTTTCACTACTTTAGGGCAAAGCAAAATGAAAATACAATTGTTTATCTTTTTCATCAAAACCTTTTATGATGTAAACAAATGTTTTATCTTGTCCAACAATAACTACATTTGGTCCTCCTCTACGTAAATGAACAAAAAATCAACATAAATGAAAGTCCAATGGACAAAATACACCTAAACTCCTATTGTCTAATCACACATGTTAATGATTGTTCAATATTCAATATTCAATGATTCATTGAAACTGTGGATTTCATTTCAGTAACCAAATAACCAAGTGCACACAAACTCATGCATGATTCACGGTTTAAAATACGCACCTAATTAAGCCTCTTAAGTGAGACGTCGTTCTGATTCAGGAGTTTAAAGCCTCGCGCGAAACGTCATAGTTTCTCACTATATGCCATCTTCAATTTTCATTAATTTTTTTTTATTCATTTTCTTCTTCTTTTCTCACCATTTTACATATCTACTCCAAGAGAAAACCTGTTGTCATTGTTTGAAAAAAAAAAATTTTAAATACTATTGCAATTAAAATTCTACTACCTAGAATTTTAAAAGAAAATTTATTATCTATTTATATTTCTCGAGTAATGTATCATAATTTTTGTTTCAATAATAAAAAATGGGCTATATACGTTGTGTTTGTACTATGTAACTCAATGTAAGTATTACAAGGCGTAGAACATATTACACCATGAGACTCATTATATGTACATGAAAATTTGGCAAAAAATCCCTTGTGGTCTCTTGTGCTCTGAAAGTATCAATATTACACCGTGAGTCTCGTGTGTTCTAACAGTATCGATATAGACCCCCAATTTTAAAAGCACAACTCTTCCATCCATATATGTCAACCTTTTCGTTAAGTCCACTAATTTTATTTTTATCTATTATTAAAACATGCTTAACAACACCCCCCCCCCCCCCCCCCCCAAAAAAAAATCAAAAATCAAGAAAAACGAATTGATGTGAACACAACCAGAAGTGTTCAGATTCAAGTTGGTGTGGAAAATTATATATTTTTGTATGATATTTGCTTCCACAAGCACCACATGGGATCGATGTTGGGGGGCCACCATGGACACCGCGTGGCCCTCCTTGAAGCCGAGCAATGAGATTGATGAGGCTAACTCCAACATTGATGGTGGAATTGCGACTCAAGTCAAAGCACAAATTTAAACAAAAACCCCAATTTAAACTTATGTCTATAAATCGTACACAATCAATATGATTCATACAATACGTATATAAGTATCATCAGATTCATAAGCATGGTCAATACACACCTATGATACTTGCTATTCATATACATATTGCACAATACCAACAAATATGTGCATGTATATAATTAAATGTTGGTAACTTTAGTCTTTAAAGCCAATAGCTTTTCAAGTAAACAAGAGTATATGGCTAATATTATGAATAGGCAACAAAATTAAGAGAAATATAGGAGGGTACGCAATGTTTGGAGATTTCCCCTTCTTAATGAAAGTTTGAAAATGATTTACACTCAACTAAGAAGCAACAACCTCTTGTGGGTATCTTTTTATTTTTATTTTTTATAAGTCCTCATGTGGGTATCTTGATATAAGATCTTTAGGAATTCAACACTAAATTAGATTTCTCGATGAGGTCATGAAGGGTTATCGAATAGGATAAATGTTTAAGGATTTAGGTAGGTTTCAGTAATAAAAATATTGGATTTTGAATATGTTTGATGGCTGTTACATGTTAAAACAGTGGATTGAACAAGAAATAAGATAAACACTGCACAACCACATAGGCAACCATACCTACGTTGTCCAAAACAATCACAAGGCAATCACACCCTCAACACTCCTTAAACCTTAAAATAAACTTCTGGAATATTATTAAAATCAGTCTCACTGTGAATGTTATTGACTAAAATAAGGGAAATTGCTAAATCCAAAATCTTTTCCTAAAAGACTAGGACTCCTATAAAAAGACTATGACTACTAATAACTAGAAAAAGTACTTTAGAACTTCTAAACCAAATAGGAAAATGACTCAAAACACAAAATAAGACTCATGGGCCTTTGGTAGAGACAAGAGCAGTCGTTCCTGAAAATCTAGAATTTAATAGATTGCCCTTATTCTACACCACAAGCAAGCCTTAGTTCCAAATTTTTTGGGGTTGGGTATGAATTCTCAACAAATTAATCAAAGTAGGCCACATGCATTCTTTTATGAGACTTATTCTAGTAAAAATTAATTAAAACTACACCAGTAGCTTTCTATTCTAAAGAAACTCAATAATAATTAAAGTAGCCTATGAAATGTTCCAAGAAGGCCCCACTTGAAAACGAGACCACAAATCTATCTGCCCTGTTCAAGAACTCAGTTCAGCCAAGCTATTTCAGATCAGACATCTGCTAATCTGCCCTTCTTTTCTAACAGATCTAATCCATAAATGAAAGCAGGAGACAGGAAGGCATAAGGAAGAGGAAATATGAGAGCTAGGGGAAACAATCATCAGTCAAAAATTATTTTTGTAACAGAGATAAAAGTACAGTAATGATCATGACATAAGTTTCAAACAGCAAGGCACAATTCAAACCTGAGAAACAAGCTTTCGAATCTGAGGCTCAAAACCCATATCTAACATCCGATCTGCCTCATCCAACACAAGATATGTAACCCTTTGCAAGTTTGTATGATGCGAATCCAACATATCAATCAACCTCCCAGGTGTCGCAATTACAATTTCAACGCCTGGTCCAGAAAAGGAATAAATTTGACATTAACAAAATCAAAAATAGTAAGCAACTATATGAACCTAGACATGAAAGTAACAAAAAATATCTAAGTCAACTCACATAGTAACAGGAGAGACAGTTCATGGAAATCAAAATACACCAAGAAATGAAAAGTTGTCTAAAACTCAATCGACAACTGACCTTTCTGAAGATCACGAACTTGAGGTCCCTTTGGAACCCCACCATGTATGCATGTATTTTTAATTTTTGATGATGCACCAAATTTAGTACATTCATTTTGTAATTGAACAGCAAGTTCACGGGTTGGAGCTAATACCAAAACAATTGGGCCATCTCCAGGAGCTGAAAAATATAATGGGGATCAACAAAACATATTTCCAGAGATTGGCAAAATATAAACAGAGGCATATCAAGATCATATTAAGAATAAATCAACCCAAACATTACACCCTTACAAAGAATTGGCTGGGCATTAACATGGACAATGGCTGGCAACAGGTAGGCAAGTGTCTTCCCTGACCCTGTTTCAGCAATACCAATTAGATCACGGCCCCTTAGAGCCATTGGCCATCCTTGAGCTTGAATAGGGGCAGGTTCGACAAAGCCAGCTTTTGTAATCTCTTCAATAACATAATCTGCTTTCAAGTAGGTATAAACATTATCTAACCAATATCAAAGAAAGAAAAAATAACTTGCAAGTTGAGGATAAGTCAATGACCCACTACTAGATATGCAGGATTTGCAATACAGTTTAGATATTACTTTGTCGATTAAAATCATTAGAATTCCAACCCTCAGTGGTAAAAATATTAAAACTATGAAAGAAGATTTCTAAAATTTATAAACCTTGAGAACTATTGCAAAATCATTTTAAAGAAATGAATTTACACATATATTCTTTACATAAATCATACAAAGCAAAAATTTTCAACATCAGATAAAGAAATAAGACAGTGGATAGGTGTGAATCATAATTTATAACAAGAATTAACATATTACTCAGGCACAGTATGGTCCCAACACTGCTCCTTCCAGGTTGAAATGAATGTCTTTATAGAGTAATTACTAATTAGCAATTGCAAGATCAGCTTAGCATCATCTAGAGGTTTCTTCTTTAAAATGGCAGTCTCAGAGTTCATGGCTTTTGGGATAGCAGAAATATGCATCCCCAAGCTTTGAACACGTAAGCAAATTATTTCCTTGCTGGCAACAGAACGCTTCTTAGCAATAAAATCCAAAAAACCCTTCAAATTGAATATTACTCTTCTTCTTCTTATCCATGAAATTCCTAAGGAAAGCTAAAACCTCCTTGCCGGTTATTTTAAAAACCTAGGTTTGTCATTTGAATTCAAACACAATTTTTTTTTTTTTTTTTTATTTAAGGAAAGGTACATTTTAAGAAATATGTAAAGATGCCAAGTGCAAAGATGTTAAGAATCAGAAGAAGTAAGAAGTGCAGCAGTGAAGCATATGCAGAGTTTTTGGTTGCTGCTTAAACGACATACAAGTATGACTAAACGACAGAACTTGATTATTTACTTGTGTATGCTACATGTAGTTCATAGATAGATAGTTAATTTTATTGTTTCTGTTCACACGTATCAAATACACGTTTGATAACCGTTTTCCTTACAGTGTGGAAGTTAGTTTCTTTATCTGTTTCTATATAATGAAATCCTCTTGTACATTTTGATTCATTGAGTGAAATACAGATTTGATTCTAGAAATTTCCTGCTCTGTTTTCTCTCTAGTTCTTCAAGCTTCTCTCTTCTTTTCTTATCTTTGTTTTCCAAATCTTTCAAAATATAATATAACATTAAAAAAAAAAAAAAAAAAAAGAGATAGAAATCTGAAATCCTACTCTAGCGGTCCAAGATAATATAAGTGAATATGAATGTGAAGTTTAATTCTAAAGACTTGAACCTTGACCTTTAAATAATGACAATAATATTCAACTTGAATTGGGGTGGATCAAAATATATTCATCAAGTGAGTGGGTTAAAAAACTCATCTCAATGTGAGGAAAGTATTTTATACGCCTAGTTTATACAAAAAATTCTCCTCATCATAAGAGCAAAAGTCTTCCAGTAGAATAAAAGTTGTATGTATAATTTTGACAAAAATTTTGTCATTGTTATTGTTTTATTCTTCATTTATATATATTTTTTCCAAAAATAACACTTTATTTATACGATGATGCTCTCTCTTTGGTTATAAAGTGGACAGAAACAAACATGGATAAATATTTACTTTTCATAAAATTTGTGTACTCATGTGGCATAAGAAATTTTAAAATTAATAACCATCAAAGTTAATATTTAATATTTTTAAAGAAATAAAAAAGAATAATAAAATAAATGTTTTAACAAATATTAATAGCATAAATTAGTAACTACTACACAAAAAGAAAATATTTATGTTGAATTTTTTTTTAAGGGATATTGAAAGGGAAAAAAAGAAGAAGCAAAATTTAAAACTAATTCTAACTTTTCTTAAAAATATATATATATATATATATATATATGTGAAAACTCAAAATTAAAAAAAAAAATTTCTTTTGAAAGTTTTTTTTTTTTTTTTTTAGTTATTGAAAGAAAGTAAAAAAAATAAACTAATTTTTTTTCTTTTTTCTTTTCCTTTTTTTGATTAATTAAACCATGTAAGATTAAATTAATTAGTTTAGAGCTAAACTCTTGACTCTCATGGATTAAAGCAACCAAATATTTTTTTTAAAAAATTCTAATTAAATTACAAATTCTTTAATTTAATTTTTAATTATTAGTATTCTTTAATTAAATATGCATAGTCAAATTTTGGATAATGAATGGCTTTGAATCTCTTGAACATTAAAATAACCTCTGCTATTAATATTACGTCATTTTAGTATTTTACTTTAAGCAAGGATTCAAAAGGCTTTTTGATCCGGTAGATGTGAGTGGAACCATGCAGGAGCTAGTTTGAAAGAGGACAATAAATTAATCTCAGTCCAGCCCACCAACATAAACATAATAGTAGTAACTATTATGGGCTTGGCTGGGCCATTTGATTAAGGTAATGGTTAGTAATTGTATCCTAAGGTCATTGAAAACAATTAGGCCTGTTCAACCACCAACCGCCACCGATATTACCACACCTCACTACCCAACTCAAAGCTCCACTACAAGTGTTCGGCGTGATGGACAGCAGTGTTTTTCAAAAACCAAAGCTAACAGGGTGCGGTGAGTGGTGGTGAGTTTTGCCCACCAATGAGAACTGCACCGCACCGCCTATATATATATATATATATATATATATATTTATGTTTCAGTGGGATAGAGAGAGCCTTAAAGAAGAAGATGATGAGAGGAGACTGAGGGAGATAGAGAGGCCCTGTTGAATCAAAGGAGGGAGAAGAACACGTTAAATAGGGTTAGGTAATGTGAAATAAAACGATGCCATTTTTGTATTTTATTTTTTAAAATTTTTTATTCTAAAATGACGTCGTTTTGGACTTCAAAAAAAATATATCAAAATTATGGAACGATGTTGTTTTATCCTAGATTAAATTTCTAATTTCTCATTTATATCACTCTCCCTTTCTCTCGTTTTCTCTCTCACCACAACCCTCAGCCCCTCACTCTCCCTCTCTCTCTCTCCCCAGCCTTCGCCACTCGTTGCCATTTCCCTCTGCTACTCAATGCCACCATTCTCCAAGTTTCTTCCTCTCCTCTTTCTTCTTTGTCCTAGCTATTCTTTGGAAGTTCATAGAGAATTTTTTGCTGGTCAATGCTTAGGACTACTATGCTTCTCCTTCTTCTACTAGGTATGTGAATTCATTTGATGCTCAGTATCTCACTCTCACTCAGTCTAACTATGTAGGTTACTAACTATGCTTTGTCTCGCTATACTTTTTAGAATGATTGTAAATTTCTTTGAGATATCTTTTTGTGGGTATTAGAGAAATATAGTGAATATGTTTGTTTGTTTGTTTTTTTAATGAATGTTTGGGTTGTTTGATGATTTTGTATGGGTTGTTTGCTGTGGTTTGAATTTTTTTTTTTAACCAAACGCACCGCAATTGAACACACTGCACCAAACCGGCATGGTGCACCACACCCTGTGTAGACCGGTTCCCACTCCTCCATATGTAAGGTGTAGTTAGGGACAGGGGAAATCACCCCTGTAGGGTGCGGTGCAAAAAAGCCCCCCAAAACTGGCCGCACAACACCGTGCACAACCCTAAAAACAATGAAGCAGAGAGCTTATACCTGTTATTATCATTTTCAATTGTTATCTTTTAGTTGAAGGTTTAATGGCTTAGCCCTCAATCTGAGTGATTTGGGCTAATTTGTGACCCTACCTTCTATGAATATGATCTACTTGAGTCCTCACCTAAAACAGAATATCTTATGATGCAATATTTGTTACTTGAAAAAGAGAATGGAGTCATCTGCTCTTCAATTAGCAGAGCAGATGTATCTAGTTGCGACTTTGTGCTATCTTTTACTGACTATTATCAACATTTTCCTTGCATTGAACAACAATGATTTAAAGAACTTCAAAGAGATTTGACATAAGGATAAACTAAACTTCATGTAAAAAGAAATAAAATATTCATTTATAGTAATCTCTAAATTTGAGAACAAGTGTTAAATAATTAGATACTAGGGATAGGTTTCACTCGAATAAACTGTTTGAGAATAGCTTTCTCTTCATCAATGCGCTTCTTTTCTTTAGGATCTTTTGGTTTAATCTTCCTTTTCTCTTCCAACATCCACTTGAAAAGTTCACGCTGCTAATCCTCTGGAATTGATTCTCGCAACTTCACAGTATTTGTGACGGATGGTGAGTGTAAGGTTTTTTCAGCAATAGGAGCAGTTTTAGTAACAGAGATTGAAACTGGAGTTGCACCTTCTTCTTCTATGTGCTCATCTTTCTTATTTGTCCACACAAAGAGGTAGGCTACAAAAGTTCACAGAAACTCTTAACTTCTTAAGGAGCATATTTAGAGCCCTAGAGACAACTTTGTGATAGGCTTCAAGACAGTGTTGACAGAAGCTGAAACTAACAACTTATGTAGATTAACAAATAAAAGACTAACAACTTATATAGAAAAATTACACACAAATAGAGGGGGAAAAGACCAAGTTTGACCACAAAACTAGATATAAATACCTCTCAAACTATATAGGACCATAACATGTAAAGAATATATTTCCTTTATGAGACCGCTCAGTCTACTTCAATGTCAATGTGACGAAACCAGTTTTACCACCCCTAAAGTCTTCTTTTATACAATTATAGTCCATTTTTTCTTTCTCAAACTTGACTGAGACAAACAAGCTATTAAAAATGATCATCAGATGTAGGACCTATATATTAAAAAGATCACACCCGGTGCACAAAGATTGCACTTTTGTGGGGTTAGAGAGTGGTGATTGGTAGGCATCTTTACCCCTACTTATAAAGTCATTACGTTCAACAATTAGTTAAGTAGGTAAGCGAGTTTGAGCAAATAGTATATGTTGCTACTCACCTATAACTTTATAAGTTCCTAATGAGCTAGTTGAATGAATCCATCCAACTTACTGTTACAGTATGCAAGATACTATGCAGTATGCACACACTAAGGAATTGATACTTTATCTATCCAACATATTGCTCATCATCGACATGGATAAAGCCAAAAATTACTGGTATATGATTTTAATCATAGTAGTAGAGCTTCAGATGACTAGTTAAAATTATGCAAGAATTGCATTCTGTGTGTCTTTTTCTCCCACCTATTGTAATGATTATACTTAGAATGATAGACAAACAAGTCTTTTGCTTGGTCATTGGCTGTTTTCCATGACAAATCGCCAAAACCATTACTCTGATTAGGCAACCATAAGGCTGTACTAATAAAATGATGAACGCCATGAGCTATTACTGTTACTCCCATTTTAACAAAACAAGAAGAAGTTCCAACAACAACATACTCCAGGATTTCCAAAATGAAGGAATATGCATCCATTTATAAGGGAGCGTGGATCGAAACTTGTAGTGAACTAAAAGTTTAAGTTGAGAAATAATGGTTTTATCAATAGAAAAATAGACAACTAACACAGCTGAGACATGGGATTCAAACAATGATTTTGCATCTACTTCAACTAAGTGGGAAAGGGAGGGTTGGTGGGGACATTGCCTTTTGGTCCAAGGATATCAAAGGAGAATCATAAATCCCACACAAGATATAAAATGTTTATTTCCCCTCTAATAGGAACAGTATATTAACCCCATACTTATCACCACTCTTTACACATTTGCGTTCCTAGACTCTTTAGTGCATATTAGTTAGATGTCACATATGACAACCAATTAATATCTAAATCCACAAAGGCTAGAATCAACATCTTATCACACAAATCCTCAACTAAGGAGAATTATAAATCCCACACAAGCCCAACCATGGAACACCAAATCCCATTTAATTAGAATTCCTCCATCCCCATCAAGGATTCCTCCAAAAATGAGACATTTAAAACCATAACTCCTATCCTAACAACAGAGTACCCATCAACAATAACATCAAAAAAAGCACCCGATAAGCTTAAAAAACAAATCTCTAAAGCTGAAATCTTAAAACCAATTACATCTTTTTATAAATTTAATCACTTTGCATACGAAATAAATACCCACATATATTAATGTAGATAGGAAATTAAGATAAACGGTGATTTACAAAGCTAAGGAATAAGAAAAAGAAAGGGACCTCCAACAGCAAGATTGACAGCCACGAGCATAGGCCAGAGAAACTTGTAACGCCGAGCAATGTCTCTTTTGGTGGTGGCTGAGGTGGCAGAGCTGAAGACTCATGAGTGACCATTGCTGATGGTGAGGAAACTCGTTGGGTTTTTGTTTGGTGCTCTTGAAATTGTTTCAGTCGGGCTGTTTGTGAAAGACCACAAGCAAGTAGTCAATCAATCAAAAGTCAGATACTAAAACCAAAATACTGAAAGCAAAAACAACAAATGCACTAAAGTTGCTTTTGGAATCCCTTGTTATTGTTTCTTAAAAACATTAAAAAAAAAATTTATTTTTTATTGGAAAGTGTAGAAATGATTTGAGCTTACATTTTTGGGTTTGTTGGTGTAGAGCTTTGGACCATCGCTCATCGTTGCTTCAAAAGTTCTTTTCTTTGTCAACTATCAACACTCTTTTCTGATCACCTACTACAAGCTAGATCCGGATCTTCTCCATTTCAAAATGAAATGGAATGTCCATTCACTACAAAAGACGAGGTCTATAGTTGCATTTGAAAAACGCAATTATAGACCTTCAAAACGCAACTATAGGCTATGAGCCGCGTTTTCAAACGTGGCCTATTATGCACGACAAGAGTCTCCTGCGGGGACCTATAGCCGCGTTTTTATAAATGCAGCAACAGATCACCCTATAGCTGCATTTTTCCACAGCCCAAAAGCTAAGACCTATAGCTACGTTTTGTAGAAAATGTGGCTATAGACCTGCTTTGGGCTGCATTTAACACGGGGGCTATATGCTAAGACCTATAGCCGCGTTTTAAACGCAGCCCAAAGCAGGTCTATAGCTATGTTTTCTACAAAACGCAGCTATATTCTGGGCTGTGGAAAAACACAATTATAGGTGCATAAAACGCAGCCTTATGGTGATTTGTAGCCGCGTTTGTAATAGGTCCCAACCTTGGGATTTCCTGTAGCCATGTTTTTAAAAACGCGGCTATAGGTTTTATTTTTTATTTTTTCTATTTATTTCTTCCTAAACACATTCCTACCCAAAACAAGACTTGTAATTGCTAGCAAAAATCAAGTTCCCAACACTCAACAGATGCAACCAATTGCCAACACTCAACAGTTCCCAACCAATTGCTAGCAAACAACACAAGTTTATTACCAAAAGATTAATTACATAAACAAAACAAGTTCATTGCCCAAATAATTACATGGTAAATGAAGTTCCCAACAAAATATTTTTACGTCACAAAATGCATATCCGTCAAGGATTTTTTTACATCACAAAAAATTGTCAACAAGCATCATGGTACTTGATCAGTCAGTCCATTGCCCATAGCTACAGCCAATTACCTGTGACAATGAGAACATCGATAATTGGGTTGAATTGGGCTTTCAAAAATCCCTAAGCTTGGAACACTTGAAAACAGTGCAAACCCTAGAAAACACTTGAAAACACTCACGCATCGTGGAACTATCAACTACATTTAGCAAGTGTAAAAAGGCATGTATAAAAATGTTCACTTGAAAGGTTTATAGAACAAGGATACTTTCCTATCGACATTCATGGTTGAAATTTTCTAATTTGATTTTATGTCTTATAGTACATCTACTTCCCTACTTCTTGCTTCATATATACTTATGTGGGACCTTCAAATTGGAATAAAACCAACAAAAGCAAAAATACTATCAATTATTATAATTTTTATTTTTTTTCCAATATAGTTGTATAAGTTATAACAAATGCATTGACACGATATTAAGACACAAAACATTGACCAAGGCATCTAATGTTCAAATGCCCCCATTGTAATTAATATATATATATATATATATTTAAAATTTTTCAAAAGCAACCAAAACTGTGAGGAACATATTCAACTTTACAAGTATATTGTTATATTCTTAACACTTTTACATTGATTTTATTATTTATTTTTATTTTTGAAAAATCAAATTATATTTTTAAACTTTATGTATTTAAACAAATCTCCTAATTTGATAGTTATGAGAAATGAATTGATCATTTTCTTTTCTTTTCTTTTCTTTATTATAATGATATAAAATATATATTTATAGTTAATTGAAATTATGAAAAAATAAATTAAAATTTATATTAGCATATAACTTTATATTTATTTTGTTATTAGTATTGATTAGTATTTTTCAAATTAATTTAACTTTCAATATTTTCTTTTAATTTTGCTCCCCTTGAGTTGAAATCCTGGCTCCACAATGTCAGGACGTGTGGCTAACTTGTGGTGTGAATCAATTAATGGGTGTGATTTAATAGTCATGTGATGATTATCTTACTCTTTTTTGTTCTAAGATTAAACAACACTTAGTCTTAGAACTTTGGTTATAAACCGATCTTTGAATTTTTACTAATCAAAACTCTCAAAACTTTGGTTGCAAATTGATCTCGATCTCTCTCTCTCTCTCTCTCTCTCTCTCTCTCTCTCTCACACACACACACACACACATCCCATCACACGTGATGATAACTAACACACGTTTTGAGTATGGTGTGAATGTGGTGTGATTCAATTAATGGGTATGATTTAATAGTCATGTGATGCTTACACGAATATGGAAACTTTATGAAGTTGTAAGGAAAAATTGAATCCCTATGGTATTATGGAAACTTTATAAAGTTATCAAAATATAGTTTTATATACTATTTTGTTAGTTTTTTCCCATTGTGTATGTACAGTACACTAGAAGTCTAGAAGTTCATTACTTTGTTAGGGCTGCAACTAAGGTTCTTCTCCTATTTAGATCGATCTTTATCTCAAATAAAAGGAGTTGATGAATACAGTTCACTTGAAAATAACCTTATATAGGAGCACTCAAGGGTCAGGGGCCAAAACTCTGAAGTATAACGGGTACAGATCCATAGATGCTCGCATCTTTATCAATAGAAAAGAACACTAGTGGCCGCCCTGCATGACTGATGAGATTTTTTAATGTGAAAGTTATAAATAAAATTGATGAACATACATCCAAAAACACAAAGGAACATTCAAAAGTAGAATTTTTCTGGTTAATCAAGTAATGAGAATATTTATGCCCACCGAAATTGAAATACCATTCGAGTCATTTTCCAGTGCAAGACTAGAGAACCCTAGGGAAGAAAAAGTTAAAAAAATAAAATAGAAGAAGAAGAAGTCTAGGTACATTAAAAAAATATTCTGTATCAAGTTTGATGACATTGACAAAAAAATAAAGCAAGATAGAAAAGCAATGAGCCCGTGCTTGTTCTAATCCTTTCCAAAATGTCAGGGCGTGTGGCTAACTTGTGGAATTACATATGGACCAGTTGAAAGAAAGCCATGCCAGCTATTCTTCTTCTTATTCTATTTCTACCTTTTCAGAATGCGTGTGAGGCTGGTAATAGATGTAGGCAATAAAAACAAGGGTCCGGTTAACGTGTGCCCTAAGGGCACACGTTAAACTTTCTATTTTTAGAAACATTTTCTCGGAAATTGAAAAAGCTGTCATTACTTTTTCAATTCTCGAGAAAATTTTTTCCAGAAATGGAAATTAATGTGTGCCCTAAGGGCACACATTAGTAAAATCCTAAAAACAAAATAGCTAAGGCAATGAGTAGTACACAAAGTAAAAGCAAAGACCAGCAACACAGCAAGCACAAGAACCCAGTAATCATTACTTTATAAAATATATATATATTTCAAAAAATTTTCATTTTCTGGGACTAAAATAACAGTAGTAGCTACTTTATAGCCATCGCGTCCCCATGAGATATTCAGATGCGCCTTTCAGAATTGACTGATATTTTTGCAGCTAGGTAATCAGTATATCATGTGCTATCTCTGCTAAAGCGTGGTTAATGTGGGATGGAAAGAAAGAAGGATGAACGTGCCTTGCTCACACTTCCTTACCAGAAAACGTGGTGGCCACATCCACCGTATTCTTTTTTTTTTTTTTTAATAAAGGTAAAAATTAGCTAAAATAGTTTAATAAAATTTATAAATTGTAAAAAAAGTACAATAAAATTCATGAATAATAACAAAAATAAATTGAATAGTAAAATAAATTAGCAAAATTAATCATGCAAACAACCTCTTTTTTTCATTTTCTTGGGTCAGTGAGCTGGGCTTGTCAAGATTAGCTTTTTTTTGGCTTCCAAATTGAAGTTTTATTTACTTTACCCAAGTCATACCTCCTGCATAACTCATCAGAACTCCCCCTAGATATGAATGGAGTCTTTCTCAATAAAGACCCTTGACTTGTATTACATTAGTGGTGTGCATGAATGGTGTTAGAGGTGATTTTAAACCAAACTTGAACTTTGTTGAGAAATTTCAAACCCAACCAACGCATCATATGCATAGAACCAACTCAATCCAATTCACGCGAGTTGTGTTAGGTTAGGTTGAGTTAGTGAGTCATGCATATTTCATGCATTGTAACCAAAAAAAAAACTTTAAATAATTAAGCATATAATCACATATAAAACACAATAATTTATGTGGTAAAGTCTTAAACCTAGCTCTACGAGCAAAAATCAAGAAAAAATTTCACTAAAAAAATAAAGACGTTACAAAACATATTTTGACAAAAACTAAACCACAAATATACACCCGTAGATCTTTCTTTCAAAAATAAATTATAATCAACTTAGGGTAGCAAAATTTCTTTTCTCTTACTCTAAATGCAGCAGGGCACATAGCAAAGAAAACAATTAAAGAAGTTTATATATATACAGTTGAAGAGATCTGAATAAAGTTGGCAACTCGACAAGTGGTATTCTTTAATACAACTCGAATAGTTGAAAGGACAGTATAGCCAACATTTGAGCGTGGATGCCCATTTGCTTAGCTATTCGTCACAAGTCTGTAAGATCGTTGTGAAGTATACAAAAAATATGGTTAAATTGGAAATTCTTACTATTATTTGTTGTAAAAATGAGCATTTGCACTGATTATAACTGAAAAATCAAACAACATAAATAGAAGATAATTGAAAAATCGAGGAAAATCATTAGTGTGTTTCATGCACTGCCAGAGAGGAGAAAGGTTATGTCTGCATGATTCATGTGAACCTACATAGCACCCAACGAGCAAAAAAGATAGAAAAAGACCACATGGCAATTTGTATAAGTTATTCTGGTACCTATGCATCATCAAGTTCTCAGACTCAAAGCATTAAATAGTAGAGAGAGACCCTATTGTGTTTTGTTTTTCATAGAACTAGTGTACAACACAAAAGCCAACTCTTTTGTGCATCACTAAATAGTTCAAAGCATCTAAATTCTCTCATCAACTAGAAATAGGAAGCTGAAAGTAGAGAAACAAAGCAACAACTATAAACTTCCAAAGAAGAAGAAAAAATTAGAACTCATCTCAAAGGAATTCAATATTATCACTAATCTAAGGTGACTGTTGAGCTGCTGTTTTCAAATCTTCCACAGCTCCCTCCCAATCCTCAGTTAAAAGCAAACATCCATTTAACACACTTGAGTCAACAATACAGGATATAAACCGAACACAAAAATCTTGCTTCCTGCAGAGTGGCAGTAAGTAGCAAATCCAAAATGGTCTAGACTTCAACAAAATAGTAAGCAAAGTTTCATTCAGGAATGTAGTAATCCATAAAACAAAATAAAAAATACAACATATTTCAAAGATGAATCATGAATTGGTTCAATCAAAAACTAATATGTCCTAATTTCAATGGTGCTACAAACAGTATTAGATCAAACACAATAGATTACTGGCACGGAACTGAATTGACACATCTTATCTGGATGTGATACAAACATAGATTGGTGCAATACACATAAATTATATAAAATGAACAGGTAGAGAGATACCAACGGGAAATATTCAGACTAATAAATCTGCATCAAAGGACAAATAATCTGTATGTCCAAGCATTAGTTGGAACCAACAATAGTAGTGCTCTAAAGCACTATATTTTTTTATAATTCCATAATTACAATGGAGGAGAAGGGATTTGAACTTGGAAGTCATAGACACATCAGGAGGTGCCAACCAATTGAGCTACAAAGCTCTTGGCGTAGTGCACTATCTTTCCTCCTAGAACACCACAAATAATAATGATGAAAAAGAATAATAAAAACATGAAATTCTCAACTTATTTAAATTCTTCCCATCATAATTTAACTTAACCCATGAATTAGTTCAATAGCCCAATCAAAGAATTAATTTTAAAAAAAAAAAAAAAAAAACATAAATCTCAATAATCCCAACAGATTCCAAACCCCATGCAGCAAAACCTCACTTACAGACAATGCTACTCAAGGTCTCAACCAATACCCAATGTCCAATATCCAACAATCAAAGAATTATTTAAAAGAACAAACCTCCAGTGAAACTAAACAAGCAATTCAATTGAGAGGGAAACACAATTTCTCATTCATTTAAAAAAAAAAAAAGGTTCAAGTAGTTTGAGAAAAGCAATATATAATACCTCCGCTGGTCTAGAGAGTTGGTCAATTGATTGAGGCAGTCCTGCCTTACTGCAGTACCTCAAAATGGTCCTGTTTATTCTGCATACATTAATTAACATGATCACAAACAAAATATAATCACACTTGTTGTGTGTGTGTGTGTGTGTGTATACAAATTTATGCAAGCCCTGTCAACCACGTCCAAATCATACAAGATTCCAATCTATAAAATCAAAAAGACTGATGAGAGAGGGAAAGACATAATATGCAACTCCTTCAAAAAAACAAAAAAAAAAGTCATAAAATTGGATGGAAATGCATAAAATTCAGAGAAATAACAAGACCCCACTGGCTGCAAAAAATGATAAGGTAGCAAAATTCTGTTCCTAACCCAGAAGGTAGCTTAGAAAAGGAATTCAATTGGATTTATAAGGACAGGTATTGGTGCCACAATTGACAAGCTTACAAATCCATCACTAGCTGCAAAAATTCCTACGCTACCATTTCAATTTCCTTCTCTTCTCTAATGAAAGTTCAAGTGTATGATTATGGGATTGGTGTCATCTAATCTAATGTACCTTACCTATATGTGGTTTGAAATCCCATAATACAAGTGTTTCACTGGATTTTTTATTTTTATTTTTTATCTTATTTGATCTTGTATTTTTTTTTTTTTTTTTGTGTTTTTAGAAGAAAGATACATAGAAGCGGAGCAAAATTACATATCTAGTCATGTTTTTAACAAAGATAAGTTACAGAGCCCTAACTAAGTTAACCTCAAGTGGGTAAAGTGTCAAATTTCAAACCACATATAGACAACTTAAATTTCATCTAAACCATAATTTTATCCAAACCATAAGTGGTTAAATTGTAATTTTTCAAAACAAAAAATAAAAAATAAAAAAAACAAAAAAAAAAACAAAAACAAAAACAAAAACTATGAAATTTTCTGCCAAAGGCCCAGAGGAGAAGGAAAAGGAAGAAATACGTGAGTCCATTGCCAACAAAGGCGTTATGATTGAAGAGGTTGGCAATTGCGGTCATGGCAGTTGGCTTTCAGAGGATGAGACCATCGCCACAAAAGTCCACCAATGCCACTGCCACTACCAGCAACTCCAACGGCCACAACACCACCATACCCAATTGCTTTCAGCAAAAAAACCAGAACTTAATGATAATGTTAATTGATAAGGAATAATCGTAGCAGCACCACAGGCTTAACCCGTCAGCCTGTACTAGGACTGACGGGTCACTGTGCGACGGAAAAACGAGTAGTGACGGGAATAGCAGCCCTTGTCGGGCTCGAAGGGCTAATCGTGTTCAAGAGGCTGACGGCCAACGGAAGCCGACAGTTATGAGGCCGACGGCTCTAGTAAATCCTTTACTTGGCCACCAAGCTCAATGATAGAGTCCTATAAGGAAAGGGTTCCGCAATCTACGCTCACATAAGATTCCTATATGGAAAAGAATTTTGCTCCAAGGAAGGAAGGTCAACTCCCTACTACTATAAAAGCCCCAATACTCTCACAAATCGAGGTACGCATAATTAACCCCTCTCTAGCACTCTAGAGTTGAAACAAATCCTAACTTGACCTTCGGAGGGTATTTGGCCGGCACCACACCAGTGCTCTCTGTTAGGTCTTCTCCTTTCTTGCTGTGCAGGTGTCGTTTCAAGTGTGCGAGCATCGTGTGACTCACTGGTGAGATTTTCGGCATCATCAGTTGGCGCCGTCTGTGGGGAAGGACGAACGAGATCGATTCAAGCCATACTGTCATTTCCCGGATTAAAGAGTTGCATGGTACTCACTCGCTCAATGGCAACTACTAACAACGTTCAAGAAGAGGAGCAACCCACGACTGCCCTCGAGAGACAAGTACGGACTCTTGGTGCCGCCGTGGAGCGCCTCACCAAACAAAACCACGACTTGGAGGAGCAGCTGCGCCAGAAGAATGCAGCACTGAACGATCAACAAGAGGATCAAGAGGGGAACAGCGCTCCAAAGAAGAATCAGGAGAGACCTGAGGGAAGCCACGCCCCAAGCAGGCCGGAGAGGCAGCATGTGAGCATGCCATCCCTCACGGATGCGACGCCACCACATATTATCGCCGAGATGCAGGCCATGAGGGAACAGATGGAGGTTATGATGAACGCCTTCAAGGGGCGGGTCTCCAGTGATCTTGACGACCTAGTCAATCGCACCGACTCACCCTTCACCGTGGCCGTGAACTCCTTCCCCCTACCCCACAAGTTTTGCATGCCGAATATAGATAGCTATGACGGAGTGAAGGATCCACTGGATCATCTGGAGACTTTCAAGACCCTGATGCATCTTCAGGGGGTAGCAAACGAGATTATGTGCAGGGCCTTCCCCACAACACTCAAAGGCCCCGCAAGGATATGGTTCAGCCGACTGACCCCCAACTCTATCAGTACCTTTAAGGAGCTAAGCGCTCAGTTCACAACGCACTTCATTGGGGGACACAGGTATAAAAAGTCCACTGCATGTTTGATGAGCATCAAGCAAAGAGAGGATGAGACATTAAGATCCTACATAACGCGCTTTAATAAGGAAGCGTTATCGGTTGACGAAGCCGACGACAAAATACTTGTAGCAGCCTTCACAAATGGGTTGCGAAAGGGCAAGTTTTTGTTCTCCCTATACAAAAACGACCCGAAGACCATGTCGGAAGTACTCTATAGGGCTACTAAGTATATGAATGCTGAGGACGCGCTGCAGGCCCGAGATGAGAAGCCGAGGAAAAGGGAGAGGCAGGAAGACGCACGACCAGACCAAGGGAGGAAGAGGCCTAGAACGGGAGACCGGAGGGAAGAAAGGCGTTCAAAACCTCCGGGAGGAAGATTCACAAGCTTCACCCCGCTGACCGCCCCAATAGATCAAGTCCTAATGCAAATTAAGGATGATGGGGCTCTGACCTTCCCTGGAAAGCTGAAGGGAGATCCTAGCAGGCGTTCTAGGGACAAATACTGCCGCTTTCACCGAGACCACGGCCATGACACAGCCGACTGTTACGACTTGAAGCAGCAAATCGAGGCCCTTATAAGACAAGGGAAATTGCAGAAGTTCGTAAGCAAGGAAAGAGCGGATCCAGCGCCTCCAGAACATCCCCCCCGACGAGATAATGACCGTCCTAGACCTCCCGTTGGTGACATACGAATGATTGTAGGAGGAATGGCTACCGGGCCGTCGAAGAAGGCTCGAAAGACGTACCTCCGGATGGTCCAAAACGTCCAGCTGACGGGTCCAATGCAAAAGATAGCTCGAAGGGAAACCCCCATTATCGAGTTCTCGGAAGAAGATGCGCGACGTCTTCACCACCCGCACGACGACGCGCTTGTTGTCAGCCTACAAGTTGGAGACTACAACTTGCATCGGGTGTTAGTCGACAATGGCAGTTCGGCAGACATCCTGTACTACCCGGCATGCCAGCAAATGAAGATCAGCAGGGAACAACTGGTTCCAACAAATGCCCCACTTATCGGTTTTGGAGGTGCAAGGGTATTTCCACTGGGCGCGGTCACATTGGCTGTGACGGCAGGCGATTATCCCCAGCAAATTACGAAGGACGTAACATTCCTCGTGGTCGACCATTCATCTGCCTAAAATGCTATCCTAGGGCGACCCACCCTCAACTCATGGAAGGCGGCGACTTCGACTTATCACTTAATGATCAAGTTTCCAACTGAATACGGAGTTGGAGAACTACATGGAAACCAAATTGCCGCACGTGAATGCTATGTGGCCATGATGGAAATGGACGATTACCGCCAAACCATGAGCATAGAAGAACACCGGAGCACGACGGAGCCGGTCGAGAAGCTTGAAGAAATACCCCTGGACGACTCCAGACCTGACCAGACAACGAGGATTGGAACCCTTGCAAGTCCCGCCATCCAGCAAACACTTAAAGCATTCCTCAAAGAGAATCAGGACGTATTCACCTGGAGTCACGAGGACATGCCAGGAATAGACCCTTCAGTCATGGTGCATAGGCTGAATGTATCACCATCCTTCCCACCAATCCGACAGAAGAAGCGGGTCTTCGCCCCAGAACGGGACCAAGCCATAGCTGAAGAAATCTGCAAGCTACAAGAGGCAAATTTCATTAGAGAAGTCTACTACCCTGACTGGTTAGCGAACGTAGTGATGGTCAAGAAAGCTTCCGGAAAGTGGAGGATGTGTGTAGACTTCACCGATCTAAACAAGGCATGCCCTAAAGACAGCTACCCTCTCCCGAGAGTCGACACTCTAGTAGACTCTACGGCTCAACACCAGCTGTTAAGCTTCATGGACGCTTTCTCTGGCTACAACCAAATCAAGATGCACGACGACGATCAAGAAAAAACTTCCTTCGTAACCAGCCAAGGACTCTTCTGCTACAAGGTAATGCCGTTTGGTCTAAAGAATGCGGGCGCAACATACCAAAGGCTTATGAACAAGATGTTCGCACGGCAGATCGGGAGGAACGTCCAGGTGTACGTAGATGATATGCTGGTTAAAAGTCGAAGGGAAGAAGATCATCTAGAAGACCTCAGGGAAACGTTCAACACTCTCCGCTCTTACAACATGAAGCTTAATCCGGAGAAGTGTGCCTTTGGGGTGACGGCGGGAAAATTCTTAGGATTCATGGTCTCTCAGAGGGGCATCGAGGCCAATCCAGACAAGATCCGGGCTATAATGGAGATGGCACCACCAAAGAATGTGAAGGAAGTACAAAGCCTCAACGGCAAGATAGCAGCGCTAAACAGGTTCGTCTCCAGGGCAACGGACAAGTGCTTACCCTTCTTCCGCACACTGAAGAAATCTTTCGAGTGGACCCCTGAGTGCCAGCAGGCGTTCGAAGAGTTAAAAACTTATCTCTCTTCCCCCCCATTATTGAGTCCCTCACAACCGGGTGAAGAGCTTTTTCTCTATCTTGCCGTCTCCCCGGCCGTCGTCAGCGCCGCCTTGATCAGGGAAGAAGGAAGTGTGCAGAAACCAGTGTACTACACCAGTCGGGCACTACGCGGAGCAGAAGAAAGATATCCGCCCATGGAAAAACTCGCATTCGCACTGGTTACCGCGGCACGCAAACTGAAGCCGTACTTTCAAGCCCACACGATGATCGTCCTAACCGACAAACCTTTGCGACGGGCGATGAGCAGCCCTGAAGCTGCTGGGCGATTGGCACTATGGGCCATAGAATTAAGCGAGTTTGACATACAGTACCGCTCACGAACCGCCATTAAAGGACAGGTCGTTGCAGATTTCATAGCTGAGTTTACAAATGGCGAGGACAAGGGGGCAGAAGAATCTCCCCAATGGAGCATACATGTAGACGAGTCCTCCAACAGGCAGGCTGGGGGAGCCGGTGTCGTACTACACTCCCCGAAGGAGACGTGATCGAGTGTATGATCCGCCTTAAGTTCCCCACCACCAACAACGAGGCGGAGTACGAAGCTCTGATAGCAGGACTGGACCTCGCCAAAGCTGCAGGAGCCGAAAGAATGATCATTCACTGCGACTCTCAAGTCGTGGTCAATCAAATAAATGGGGATTATGAGTGTAAAGGCGAGAGGATGAAAAAATATCTGGACCAAGCAAGGTGGAGGGTCAACGAACTGAAGGCCAAAATTATGCAGATCCCCCGAGGAGAAAATGAGCAAGCTGATCGCCTAGCCAAGACCGCTTCAGCTGAACATATGGCCACCTTTGGTAACATACTCTCTTTCGTTCAGCGCTCTCCACTTATAAATTCTGTTGATGTACAGGAACTTGGTTCCGAAAGTAATTGGACTACGCCATTAGTCTCCTACTTGAAGAACGGGGTACTACCGGACGAAAAGAATGCTGCAAGAAAGCTGAAGGTTCAAGCAGCAAGGTTCGTCCTGATAAGAGACGTCTTGTACAAAAGAGGTTTCTCCCGCCCTTACCTACGATGCTTAGGTCCTGAAGAAGCAGATTACGCCATGAGGGAAGTACACGAAGGAATCTGTGGAAACCACTCAGGATCGAGGTCGTTAATCCACAAGCTAGTACGAACGGGGTACTTTTGGCCAACTATGCAGAAGGATGCCGAGGACTATGTAAAGAAATGCGACAAGTGCCAAAGGTTTAACAATGTCATGAGACAACCACCTGAGGAACTTACCCCGATGACGGCGCCATGGCCGTTCGCTCAATGGGGACTGGACATCATGGGACCGTTTCCTACGGCAATACGACAACTGAAGTTTCTAGTCGTGGGCATCGACTACTTTACGAAGTGGGTCGAAGCTGAAGCCTTGGCCGCCATTACGGAAAAGAATGTACGCAGCTTCGTTTGGCGATGTATCATATGCAGATTTGGCATCCCTAGAGTCTTAGTCTCGGATAACGGGAAGCAATTCGACAACGAGGCATTTCGGGACTTCTGCTCACAACTAGGGATACGGAACCACTACTCCTCCCCCGCCCACCCTCAAGCCAACGGACAGGTCGAAGTCACGAACCGATCCTTGCTAAAGATTATCAAGACTCGGCTCGAGGGGGCAAAGGGTATATGGGCTGAAGAGTTACCGAGCATACTTTGGGCCTACAGGACGACGGCAAGGACGCCAACACAGGAGACACCATTTCGGCTAACATATGGGAGCGAAGCTGTCATCCCAGCCGAGGTCAGCCTCACAAGCTACAGGGTGCACAACCATGACGAAGGGAAAAATGACGAAGCCATACGTCTACAGCTCGATCTAGTGGACGAAGTCAGGGTTACAGCAGAGCAAAGGCTTGCACGATACCAGGACCGCATGGCCAAGCACTACAACTCCCGGGTCAAACACAGAGACTTCCAGGTGGGAGACCTCGTTCTAAGGAAAGTCATGGGCGCAGCAAGAGACCCAACCCAAGGAAAACTCGGCCCCAATTGGGAAGGACCTTACCGAGTCGCGGCATGGCAAAGGAAGGGTACATACCATCTAGAGACATTGGACGGACGGAAGCTACCGCATCCTTGGAATGCTGAACACCTGCGAAAGTACTACCAGTAGAGGCGATGACATGAACAACATCTATCTTTTTATTTACTGTCTACTTTTAAGTATTCGCTACAATAAGCCCTACGGGCATGTCTTTTACTTTAATTTTGCTACAATAAGCCCAAAAGGGCAGGTTTTTCCTTTTTGAGCTACTTTTTATATAGATGCATGATTTATTCAGAGCTAAGGGAGTTTCTACTTACAAATGAAAATTAGTAAAAGACTAACGAAAAGTGGCCAAGTCCACAATTCATCTACTAAGCTGACGGCCTAAATAAAAGGCTAACGATAGGTGGCTAAGTCCACAATTCAGCTACTAAGCTGACGGCCTGAATAAAAGGCTAACGAAAGGTGGCTAAGTCCACAATTCAGCTACTAAGCTAACGGCCTGAATAAAAGGATAACGAAAGGTGGCTAAGTCCACAATTCAGCTACTAAGCTGACGGCCTGAATAAAAGGCTAACGAAAAGTGACCAAGTCCACAATTCAGCTACTAAACTGACGGCCTGAATAAAAGGCTAGCGAAAGGTGGCTAAGTCCACAATTCAGCTACTAAGCTGACGGCCTGAATAAAAGGCTGACGACAGTTGGCTAAGTCCACAATTCACCTAAGCTGACGGCCTAAATAAAAGGCCGGCGAAGTGGCAGTCCACAATTCAGCTTCTAAGCTGACGGCTTAAATAAAATCCTGACGGTCTCATAAGCTCGGCTCTCAAGCTGACGGTCTGAAAAAGACCAAGTCCATAGTGGACGAACCAAATAAGTTGGTCTAAAAATAAGTCCACAAAATAAACAGGCCAAAAAGCTGACGGTCTAAAAACGACCAGATGGACGGGCCAGATAGCGGACGGTCTAAAATAACCCAGTCCACCAGATAAGCAAAGCAATGAAACCAACGGCCTAAATAGAATACATACGGAGTGCGTAAATCAATAAACTCAACTATTAAGGCTGACGGTCCACAAATGGACAAGTCTATAAGGAAGATGACCTTGACCTGGGATAATAGAATTTTGCCAAAATTTCTACGAGCATTATAACGAAATAGAAGACTGACGGCTTCGTCAAGCAAACTTACCAAGTGGCCCAATAAGAAGTTTAAATCAACGGTTTATCAAAGCTGACGGTACATTAAAAGGGCCCATAATCCCAAACGAAACATACAAGTTAAGCATCAGGCAAAAGTGGCTGAACACAAGTAATCAAGAGCGACGGCAATTTAAAGCCCAAAAAAGGGATTTGAAAAAAGTGTTAAAATATTACAAGCAGGAGACCAGGGGGCACTTAATAAAACTGTTTGCAAAATAAATGAATTACAAATATAAAAAACCATCGCTTAAAATTTTTTTTCTTTCTACTCTCTAGCAGAAGGATCTTCTCCGTCAAGCAGCACCACAGGAGGGGTCGGGGCAGTTGTTGAAAGGTTCACAGCAGGTTGGGCCAAAACAACTCCACCGCCTCCATGTGAAGGAGAATCCACCAATTCGTCAGCCCCAGCAGTGACGGCTTCATTTGCAGGCATCATGGGCTGGGCGTCATCTAGGGTGATACCAGATAAGTCCAACTCGGGGAAAGCTGACGCCACTTGTCTGAGGCAATCATCAAATCCTGTGCCGTAGTATCCAACACAGGAATCAATGAAAAAATCTGACGCCTTGAACTTCTTAACCGCGTCAGCCCCTGCAGTCTCCATCTGCGCACGAAGAGTCGTCAGCTCCTTCCCTAGCTCACCCCTCTGGCGATCCGCCTCCTCCAGCTTCTGCCTCACTTCCTTCAGCTCGACGTTAAGGAGACGCATTGCCTCTTTATACTGAGCCTGCTGGTCTCGCATATTGGCATTGTGCTTATTGACGCGAGTGACGACACCCTCCTTAGCCACGCACCGGTCCTGAAGCGCCTTTACATGGACCAAGGCCTAGAAAGGGATATAACCGTCAGTTATTAAAATAGAAAAAGATGAAGGAACCATTTAGGAGAGGCGGCTTACCCGAGTGAGGTCAAATAAAGCTGACGACCCCAACTCATCCTCGCCAACAAATCACAAGGATCTATGTCCGTCGGCTTTATAAGTGACTCCACAGCCTCAACAGCAAAATCCTTGTGAGTTAGCAGGCAACGGGGCCCCTCCAGGACGGGACCAGAAGAAGTCATTACACCTTTTCCTGCCCCATGACTGGGCTTAGGTGACGGCTTCCCTGAGGGCTCACTCCCAGAACCGACGGCTGCTTTCTTCGGTGGACGGCTATTATCACCGTCAGTTTTTCTTTTTGAAGAACCCTTGACGATCTTGGGGGTCGACGAGGGTGCCGTCTCCCCCTTTGCCTTCTTCTCTTCTTTTAAGCGAGTAGCAGCAGCCCTTATCCGTTGCTTGGCCACATCCATTTCTACAAGAAAGATGCATTAACAAAACCGACGGTAATACAAGGATAATTTCGAAGATAAGGGTAAGGTACTCACGATGACGGGAGAATCCTTCTAGCCTGCGAGCTTCAGGCGTCGGTTCGGGACCACCACAGTAAGCGTGAAGGTAGTCGAGGGTGATTAAGTCTCGACACGACCGCTCCTCCAAAGGAATCTCCAAAACCCGACGGATTAAGTCCTCCTGCTCACCAATTATGGAGGGGCGAATGAGGGCTGAAAAATGCAAATAAACCGACGGCGTTAGAACCATTGAAAAACCAAAATTATTACTTACTCAAATTAAAGTCAAAAGCTGACAACAAAAACCTGACTCCTTTATAAACGCCCAAGTATTGTCAAAATAGCCGTGGGGTATCGTTTCCCATTCTTCCTGACGACACACCCAGTCCGTCCCTTCAACGAAAAAGAACCTGCTCTTCCAGGCTCTATTCGAATCCGGCATCTCAGACACCAACCTAAGATCTTTCTCCCTAACGACAAAATGGTACATCCCTTTGGAAGAAGAAAGGTGCCGAGGTCTATAATAATAAAAGAATTCGTCCAAGGAAAGCTGACGATTCCCTCCACTCAAGCGACCCCATAATACCTCGGCGGCTATAAAAATCCTCCACGCATTTGGAGCGATTTGGCTGACGGATATACCAAGAAAGTCAGCCAACTGACGGTGTAAGGCCGTCAGGGGCAATCTCAAACCGGCAGCAAACATGGCATCATACATGCCAACGTCTGCCGTCCTCCCTGTATAACACTTCTCGCCTTCCTCAGGAAGACGGATAGGAATGTGGTCGGGGATTTGGAAGCGAACACGCAACTCTCTAAAAATTTTTGTGGTCATTTTTGGTTGAAATTTATTTACAGCCCACTCTTTGGGAAGGATGAAGGGACGGTTGCCTCCAGGACTCACGGAAGTCCCTTCACTAGACCCGTCACCACTTTCATCCCCGTCACTATATCTCCCTCTCTCCACTTCGTCACTCCCCTCACCTACCACCCTTTCCTGGCCATTGTCTCTGTGGCCTCCTGCCTCCTCAATAGGAGTTTGGGCTGACGTTTCCCTCTCCGAAGACTGGGACGAGCTCCCTGACTCACTACCTGAGCCAAATACCTCGTCGTAGCCCGCTCCATCGCGGACCGACGACCGGTCACTCGACGCGTCACTCGACATCTGACTACCTACAAGTGACGGGTGTAATCTAAGCACCTAGGATGACGACCCGGCTTGAAAAGAAATCCATCAAAAGAAATAAAGCAGGTACAAAAGGAAAAAGAGAAAACTTACAAGTCCCTCGAAAGCGACGGCCGAAGAAGTGACGAAAGGAATGTTAGCAAGTACTGACGGAAGATAAGCGACGGATGTGCTCTCCAGGAATCGATGAAAATGAAATAGTGAAAATGGGGAGGGGTGGGCCATATATATATATAAGAAAAACGCACGGAAGACGAAGCGACGCCCACAACCAGACGCGGGGCCAACCCGAGCACGCCACGTGTCCTAGCATTTAATGTTGGGGTATCAGCTTTTTGTTATTTTCTCTCTCCTGGTCAAAGCAGCAGGTAAGGACGAATGAAAACTCCATAACCCGTCAGTCATGGCTGACGGAGGTATGGAGTAGGTAAGGAATAATCGTAGCAGCACCACAGGCTTAACCCGTCAGCCTGTACTAGGACTGACGGGTCACTGTGCGACGGAAAAACGAGTAGTGACGGGAATAGCAGCCCTTGTCGGGCTCGAAGGGCTAATCGTGTTCAAGAGGCTGACGGCCAACAGAAGCCGACGGTTATGAGGCCGACGGCTCTAGTAAATCCTTTACTTGGCCACCAAGCTCAATGATAGAGTCCTATAAGGAAAGGGCTCTGCAATCTACGCTCACATAAGATTCCTATATGGAAAAGACTTCTGCTCCAAGGAAGGAAGGTCAACTCCCTACTACTATAAAAACCCCAATACCCTCACAAATCGAGGTACGCATAATTAACCCCTCTCTAGCACTCTAGAGTTGAAACAAATCCTAACTTGACCTTCGGAGGGTATTTGGCCGGCACCACACCGGTGCTCTCTGTTAGGTCTTCTCCTTTCTTGCTGTGCAGGTGTCGTTTCGAGTGTGCGAGCATCGTGTGACTCACTGGTGAGATTTTCGGCATCATCATTAATGTTTCGTGTTTTTTTGTAAAACAACATTAACTTGTAATGTGTTTAACTGCAGATATTTTTATTTTTATTTTTATTTTTTAGGAAAAACCACAGTCATGTTGATGAGTTGAGTAATAAGATTTAATTAAGGTAGGGATGGACCAAGGATTTCAAGCAGAGGGCCCGGAGATAAGTGAAAAAAAAATTTCAAAAAAATTCAAATACGCATCCATATAATATTAACAAACTATCAACTAAGACAAATACACAAAAACCACTGTTTCTTAATATATTATAATACAATCACCTACCAAGAAAAACAAAAGACACAAAATACTATTGTTTCTTAATACATTATTTATAAAAAGGGCACTCGATGCTCTTTTATAAATTTATCTAATTTCAAATTACTAGTTATAGTATTATGAGTTAACAATAGGCATAAGTGAATCACTGTTATCTTCTTGAATTTGTGTGACAATTTAGTGTATTATATGATTTGTCTTTTTCTTTATCTCTTTTTTTTTCTGTCACTCATCCAGTCCCACTATCAACGCTATGAATTTATTATGCACTACCAACAAACATTTTTCCTAACTTTACCATTTTTATTCCTTGAAAGATGAATCACTGTTTAGTCTATTCCTATTTCTGTCACTAGTCCCAATTTTATTGCCCAACTACCAAACAATAAACAGTCAAACACTAATATATTTTCTAATTTCTACAGACTCTATTCTCTCTCTTATGATCTTTTCTATATAATATAAGAGAGAGAATCACAAACACAGAGAGTCACAAGACTCACAATTCACAAAAACAGAGTCACAAAACCAAAAAGCCAAAAAAAAACACCACAAGCACAAATTCATATATTCAATCCACAATCACCATCATCACTCATTAGTAAAAACTGAAAATACAAACACCACAAGCACAAATTCTGAGATTCACAAACACTATATTAGGTTTTGAAAGATAGATTAAATACTTGAGTGTGAAGTGTGAACTGTAAAGGTTGGAGCAACGAAGCTAGGCTAGGCAAATCGAGCAACCAATGGCAAAATGCATATGAGTCTTGCTGCGTTGTGGCCAGTGGCCATTTGGGTCTGTGTCTGCAAGATGGGTCTCGTGGTGGCGGCATGGGAAGTGAGATGGTCTTGTGTGGTGGCGGCATCACGGCGTGGGCAACAGCAAGATGGGTCTCTCTCGCCTCTCAATTTCTCTTTATCTCGAGTCTTGACTACCCTCGACTCTTTCGGTCTCTCTCGCCTCTCACTTTCTCTATCTCGCACTCTCTTCTTAATTTTTCTTTTATTTTTCTCTTTTGTTTTTCCGTTTGGACCATTGGGTTTACATTTTTTTGGATTTATTCTTTCTTTTTTTAAGATTCAAATGGGCTATCCATTGGATTAATGGTTCACGGGTGCCCAAGCTGCAAAGTAAGGGAGCCCAAGATACAAAGTAAGGAGGGCCAAAGTCAATTTTTTTTTTTTTTTGGGAAAATTAACCTGCTATTTTTTTTTTACCCAAGGGGCCCAGGCCCCCTGGGCCCCCACCTAGGTCCATCCCTGAATTAAAGGTGACACATTTTACACCTTAGATATATTTTAAATAGATCTTGTCCATGAAATGGATACTCCCCATTTCTCTTTGAAACGGAGAGGATCCATATCCCTACAAGGCTACGCACTCTAAAATTTTGTCAAAGAATTTTTTAATTATTTTATCCAATCATCCCTTTTTACCGTACGTTTGTGTTTGTTTCCATTAAAAATATTTTCACCAAATTTTGGTGTTTAGTTGCACTGAAAACATTGGCTATTTAATTATTCAATACATGAAAAATAGTGCTATCTTTTCTAAACTATACAAGAAAATCTAAGATACGAGTATGACGTGTTAGGTCCAACGGATTAGGTGTTGGTAACCAATGCAAAAAGATTGAGTTTTGTTGAGTTCTTAATGTAAAATTATGAGTCCAAGATGAAAGTTATTTGTGGAAGAAAACTAAGTTTTTGTAAGTTTGATTGCAAGTTCAACCAATCAAGAGAAGAGTTCAAACCCTGTTTGATTCGAAGTTCAACTGATCAAGAATTGCAATTTCAATTTTTTTCAAGTTTAACGTGATTTATTTAGTTGACTGTGCATGTGGGTTTTTCAGTTTTTGTAACCTTAATGAAGAGTCTATATAAAGGCCCATTAAGCACGACTTATAAAGAGGTTAGAGAGATAGAAACCCTAAGTTTTTTAGAGAGTTGATCTGAGCCTCCACTAACAATCAACAATGTTGTAATAGTGCAAATTAAATTTGATTGTCCAAACCTCAAAGTCACAAACGGAGAGTTTTAGGGTTAAGTCTGTTTTTTTAAAGGGAAGATTTAGGATTAAGTCTAGTGTATAAACTTCACTTCTATTCTAGTGGGCCAATTTACCTTGGAATTGATAGGTTAAATCCCTCCAGATTATTACTATGAAACGGTACGTTTCATAGGTTTTGTTGGGTTACCCTATTGTTGTCTTATGTTATTTTTTACTGAATTTACTATTTTATTGCTTTATTGGTGACATATCTAATTTGTGGCAATTAACCTAGAAATCAATTTCTGAATCTAGCGTTTTGTTTGTTTCAATGGAAAATTTTGTGTAAACATAGTTTTCCATGTTTTTTACTATTTGGCAATATTAGAAAAATAAGTCAAAGGAAAACTATCTTTGGTCAATAGAAAAAAAAAAAAAAAAAAAGGCTTTTTTTTTAGAGATTATTTTCCACTTATTAATTCATAACGGATTAATTATTTGAAGTTGATAATTTTGCTGTAAAATCAAGGGATCTTAAAAACCTAACTTGAACCCCCCACCCCCCCACCCCCCCCCCCCCCCCCCCCCCCGAGAACATTTATTTTCCTAAACAAGAATATTTTAAATTTTCTGGAAAATTAATGATCTGATCTTACTCCTAGTCCTATCCAATTGTGATATATTTGTGCTTAAGTTAAATGATAATTAGATAATAATTATTTTTTGCTAAGGTTAAAGGTGGACGGATTCAAACCATAGAAATTTAACCAACAATGGAGGAGGCAATCCTTAGGCCATAGGCTATTGGTAATCAAATAATTATTAATTCATTGAAGTCATATTTCACATTCTTCATATATCAATGAAATAATCATAAATCATATAATTCTTATCATTTTACATTGTCTGTTTTTTTTCCCCTCATGACATATAATATAATTGTAACTAATTTTTCTAATTTTTTAATGATATTATATACGACAAAATAAATTTCATATGGCCCATATAAAAACTTCTCTACGAATTATTTTAATATGAAATTATAACAGACCCGCACAAGACATTGGCTAGTCACAATAATTACAATACGAATGAAAAAGTAATGCAAGTGAGCTCATTGTTTCATAACAGAGCATGATAACAATTATTCAAAACCAAACATACCCATACACATAGGTGTTTATCAGTACTACCACAAAAGGTTTCTACAGAAATTGAGTACATCTAATGACACATACGGCTTGACAGCTCTTTTAGGGTATTTAAAGCAAAAAAATAACACCAGTACATACGATCCTCAACCAAGTTGAAGCATCGTTGCCGCCAATGAGGATTAATATAAAGAACACTGACGACACCCAAAAAGAAAATAATGCAAGATACCAAAAAACTTGTAAAGAAGGCTGGAAGATCAACTTCATACCATCTGCCGTCACTTGCCTCTGAAGATTTTTGTGATGATGGAGGAGATTCATCAGTATCGAGGCAACTTTTCTTTAGTGGTGCACCACAAAGAAATGTATTTCCTTCATAGCTGCTCTCTTCAAATGTTGAAAATTGTTGTTTGCTTTCTGGAACTTTACCTGATAAGTTGTTGTGAGCTACAGTAAAAACTGCTAGAAATGTCAGATCAGTCAATGCTAAAGGAATTTCTCCGCTCAAATTGTTGTGAGAAAGGTCTAAGCTCTCCAACTGAGTCAAATTTGAGAATGTTTTTGGAATAGAACCATTTAATTGATTGTGAGACAAATTTAGTGCATGAATTGAAGATAGTTGTCCTAGCTCTGGTGGGATTTCACCTATTAGGTTGTTGAATGACAAATCCAATCCAGACATAATATCAAGGATGGAATTCTTGTACAAGTTAAAACGATTTTTTGTCACAAACTCAATCTCAACTTGTACATAGAAGTCCAAAGATGAGTCTTCAATTGGAAAATCCCTACCTAGAAGAGATTTATATGGGAAGGAAAACATTACCATCGAAAAAAAAGCAATATCGACAAAATCACTAGTAGCTAGCTTCCCAAAGGATATGTTGTTAAAGCAGTACGGTATTGACCCAGAAAAAAAGTTATTGGAAAAATCCATTATGTCTATCCTCTTTAACCGACACAACTGCTTTGAAATCACACCACTAAAATGATTGCCACTTAACGAAAGCAGTTTTAAGTTGGAAAGTCCAACAATTTCATCAGGGATGCTGCCGGTAAAGCGATTATCTCTAATGTCCAATGTCACAAGAGATGATGAATTGAGAATAGCTTTTGGTAATGACCCTGTGAGTTTGTTCCCTTGCAAAAGTAGGTGCGTAACATACTGTAAATTCAAGCAAGAAGGTAACAATCCTGAAAGCAAGTTATGAGAAAGGTTTATTGTATAAAATAAAGCAAAGTTCATTGTATAAGATGAAGCTAGTCCACATGGAATCTGGCCTTCGAATGAGTTGCTACTCAAGTCAACAAAAAACGCTGGTGTCGTACTGTGATTTACTATCCATTGAGGAATTGTACCTGTCATGTGGTTGTTGCTAATATTTAGGCCCCCGTACACTTTTAGGGGTACAACTGGAAGAGCACCTGTGAAATTATTATTTTGCAATTCTAAAGATATCAAGGATTGGTTGAAGTGCTTTGAGAAAATTTCACCGTGAAAGTTATTATTAGATAACCTCAAATCTTGCAAGGAAGTGCAATTGACAACCAATTCCATTGGTACCTCTCCAGAAAAATTATTAAAGGACAAGTCCAAAGCCTGCAAATTACTCATGTCACCTATTGAGGATGGAAGATTACCTTCAAATTGATTTTGGGATATATTTAGATATTCTATTTTTGGAATCCTCTTTCCGATATTTCCTTGAAGTTTCCCATCAAAGTGATTGTCTGAGAGATCCAACCAACGAAGATTCATGTAGTGATCTGATGGCAAATGAAACTCACCCGTGAAAGAGTTACTTCGAAGATTTAACTGTTGTAGTCCAGTTTTGTTTTCAAGCAACCATATGGGGAAGCTTCCATTCAATTTACTGTGAGAGATATCAACGACTTCCAATTCATGTTGGTCCAAGAGAAACTTAGGAAAGTTGCCAGTAAGCTTGTTGAGATTACAATTAGATAGTACTAGGACCTTTAATTGAAACAGAGGGTCCCAACTGTGATTCTCAGTTTCAATATCAAGTTTGTTGTTATCACTCAAAAATTGAATCACCTTAAGCTTGGAGTGATTAGCAAATAAGCTGAATGAGAATAAACCTTCAAAAAGATTATAACTCAGATCAATGTACTCAAGGGATGTTAGGCTGGCTATTGGAGATGAAGACAAGCTTCCACTGAACTGGTTCCAAGATATATCTAAGTAGGAAAGAGATGTCAAATTGTTTAGGCATGGAGGAAGCATCCCTTCAAAGCCATTACCAGCAAGCTCTATCTCTTCAAGTTTCTTCAGCGCACAAAACTCTATCAAAAGCAATAAAAGATTAGCGGTGTCTATCCTAAACTTGTGCCACCGAAAGAATCAACAACACAACCTAATTAATATATGAAATCACGCTATTGCCTCAATAAGATTTGAAGCTTAAGAAGACAATTTTAAGTCAAATATTCTCTTATATTTCGATATCAATTTAATATTATTTATATAAATTTCTATATTATAAGTTTTAACTTCAAATTCATTACTATTGTTTTTTAGATGTAAAATTACTAATTAAATTTTTGTATTCAAATTTTTTCTTTTGAGAAGAATTGTATTCAAGTTTTGTTAAAAACTTATTTATTATTGATATTATGTCTAACGCTCCTAATTTTATTGTTATAATTGATTTTAGGTAGGAGATAAGTTTAGATGTGAAATAGAAAAAGAGTGGCTAAGCTTTGTCACTTTTCAAAAAAAAAAAATAATAATAATTAGGTGACATAATTTATTTAAAATTGTTACAAAATATAATATTGCACTACTATAGGGCCAAAATTATGGGACCTTATTCTATACGGCTGCCTAAGGCAAATTGGCTCAATTATGAATTAACAAAGGGTAGAGTCGGTCCTGTGGGATTAAAATGATTTTTTTTTTTTTTTTTTTTTTTTTTGGGTGGGGGGTGGGGGGGGTGGGGGGTGGGGTGTGTGGGGTGGTGAAGAGGGGAGTATAATAATTTCTACATTCAGAAAAAGTGGATGGTCAAATGTTATGCTTCCAAGGTGCAGCAAATAAGGATTGATCTATATCAAATTACTAACCATTCTCTTTCAATTGTTCTCACACTCCTAATCAAAATTGTAAATGACTGATTTCATTGTACATTCTCACCTGGAGTGTTTAAAGTTCCATTGAGTCTATTAAAAGATAATGATATAGCCTTGAGAGAAGAGAAGGCTCCGATATATGGAGTAATGCTTCCAGTGAAACCGTTATAACTCAAATCTAAAATCTTCAAATTGCTGAAATTTGTCATATCTACCAGGAAAATTGATGACAGTATGTTAGGAGAAAGTATTTAAAATGGCTTCCATTAAGGAGATTAATTGAGGGAAAATCAATAAAAATAGATGTTGGAATGTTTACCCTTGAATGGTAGGCTTCCATTAAGGCTACAATTCTGCAAGATAAGGACCTCCAAGTTGCTTAGATAAACCAGTTCTACATCACCGGTGAAGAGATATTCAAAATTTCATATATAAGCTTGAAACCAATAGTACAGAAGAAAGATCCAGTAGAACTAAACACTTTTATATTGGAATGGACAAAAATTTCGGTTTAAATGCTCTTTGAATATTGAAGGCATACTACTACTATCATTTGTATATATCAAAAGGATTAGTTATTGCACTGAAGCATTTTGTGCCTTTTAACATGAAGAGAGTAAATTTTGATAAAGGTGAATATTGGTTATTAGATTTCAGTTTTGTGTAAACTTTTTCATGGTATTCTTGCGAAGAAGATTCAGATATACACGTACCTTTGCTAGAAAGAGGCCAGATATTATTGATACTTAGATCCAGAGATTTAAGAACTGGAAAGGCACCTAAGGATCTTAAAATTTTATTGTCAAAGTTGTTCCTCGCTAAATTTAAGTGTGTTAGCTTTCTCAGTTTAGACAAGCAATCAGATTCTGAAAAAAAAAAAAAAAAATTTGTCACATCATGTTATGCGAAGTTTTATGATTGTGCTCTTATCATATAAATATGAATTTTTGCAAATTTTGCATTGATTGATGCAAATACCGTAATGGTAGCAATTAGTGAGAAAGCATAAGTAAAGGACAATATTAAAATAAGTAACAATTTACAATCTAATTTTACGTACATTTATTTGTAAGAAAAAACAAGTAGTGAACCATATAAAATAAAATTTATTAATGATTGGCATTTATTGTCGTCATTTCGTGTTCTTGAATTGGTTTGTTGATCATAACACACAAGTAAAAGCAATAAAATACTAAAGCAATTATTCAATAACGAAAGACAAACTAAAATATTTACGCATATGTTTTGACTCCAAAAAAAAAAGGAAAAAAAAAAAAAGTTAGGCCTTTTTGAATAAAAAAGAATTAAGAAAAAAAGATTTAGGCCCTTTTGACTTTTTAAAAAATCTGCTTCCCTGATCCCTCTACCCTCTGTGCATGTGTTTATCGACCATTTTGAGTTTAGGCTTAATCGTATTGTCGAACAAATGAAGATTTATCATTAACACCAGATACATTACTTGGCTTTGCTTGTTTCAAACATGGTGAGACTTCCTAGAGGACCAATTTATCAATTAAGAATAATCTGTCATAACCTTCAAAAATTTATAACTTTATCTCCTAGCAAACGAATATAACAATAGCCATTCCCATGCTCTAACAAAATTAGCCAAAATAATTTTTTGACAGGAAAAATGATTTCCTTAGTTTAAAATTTTGGTTCATAATCATTGTATCTATGAATGAGGAGAACTCATATCAAGTTTAGTACAAATTTCATCCAACGTATGGCATCATTGGAATGCAATACCAAAAGAACATAAATAATACACTGAGTTTTTAAATTGACCAAACATCTCCAAGTAAAGTTATACACATGGAGTTCTGTAATCTATTACGATAGCGGGTATATGTGAGTCATGTATTTCGCAGCCGCTGGTCCTGGATACTTTAAATTAGAGCTCATCTAAACAGAGCACTCCCACATTTTTGGCGCTACAACACTGTTTATTTAAGATGCTTCATTTCTAAACAATGCTTGGCGCAAACTGGGTTTGATGGGGATAGAAAGGGTCGAGAGAGGAAGGGATGAAATCAAATATAAACTGGGTTTGCGAGGACTGTTGCACCTTTTTATTTGGTTTTAACAAACGTTGAGAGAGGGTAATTAAGAAGCCAGACGGAACCATTTTATGTGTCCCTTAGTCGATGCATACGGCAATAACATGTGTTATCTTTTAGAGTGATATAAACCTATGTTTTTATATGGAAAACAACAATTTGTATACGTCATAAAAATTTGACACATCATAATGAGGCTCCTTAAATACTTCTAAATAAATTACCGTTATACATTTTTGACATATGCTTTTTTTTTTTTTTTTTTTTTGGAGGAACCACATATATGACATATGTAAAGTTTATAGTCTAAATATTTGTATTTAAAGTTTAGAGTAAATGAGACTCCCAAAAAAAAAGTTTAGAATAGAGAACTTATATCTAATCTAATGATTAAAATGACTCTTCCTCTAAAATAAATTTAATTAATCAAATTGAGAGCAGATGTCGAACTATTATATTTTTAATTTGATTAGGGATATTTAATCGAATCTTGCCATGTTCCCAAGCCTTTCCTATTAAGCATAAAGTTCTTTTGTGGTGTGTGTGTGTTTTAGGAGTGGGGTGTATGATAGTAGGTGCAAGAGCTCACGTACCTTCATTTCCTAACCAACCAGCAATTCCATTGCTAGATAAATCAAGAATTCTTAGCTCCTTGAAAGGCTGCAACAATGACACGTTGAGGAACCAAGTCCCCCGCCAATAGTCTTGCCATTTGTTTATA
Source organism: Quercus ilex subsp. ballota (assembly GCA_032727855.1). Taxonomy (NCBI): domain Eukaryota; kingdom Viridiplantae; phylum Streptophyta; class Magnoliopsida; order Fagales; family Fagaceae; genus Quercus; species Quercus ilex. Next base: position 14,617,066 of record CM064912.1, on the reverse strand, counting down.
TTGGAGAGTGTGAGATTGATCACGTGACCAGTATTGGTGCTACAGTTGACCCACTCCCAACTACAACACCCACCCTTTGTCTCATAAACCCATGTCGGAAGAAGGGGCTTGGTATAATTAGTGTGGGATTTTAGAAAGGCTTTCAATTCTAGGAGACCCATCCTCTCTTCCTCAATACAAGCTCTATGCTCATGAATTTGAACAAAGAGTAGTAAAGACCACAGCAAAGATTTAACTAAAGGCCACCCCATTGAGAAATTTTGCGAAACTCCTACTTTAATTTTCTAGGTAAACCAACTTCTGTGTTAGTACCCAAGACAAGAAAGTTATAAGTCCACGAGCCTTTATATAGAGAAAGTTAGAAGTCTTTCTTATTTAAATCCATATAATATGGTAAACTTCTTTTTCTTTTCTTTTTTGAATATGGTAAACTTCTGGTTAAGTCTTTGGGCAAAAGAATCTCATGGGCTACGTGGTGTAAGCCGTGTAATTGGGTTCTACCGAATCTTATTGGTATCTTTCAACTTGATATGTGGGCTCTACTTTTTGTTTAGTCATAAATCACTAATTGCACTTTCTATTTTATTATATTCTGTTTTGAATGGGCTCGCACTCAGAAAAATTTATGTTATACTTTTTGTTTTATTAGCTTTATTTATTTGGAAAATGATAATTAAGATATTCTTCTTGAACATAACGATGATAGCAGCTTGACATTGTGGGTGATTGGCACTTCTTTTGAGCTTTGTAATCCTTAATTAGTTCCTTATTGATAATAAGTAATTATTTTATTAATGTTAATGTGATTAAATTTTATAGTCATTTTATTTAGAGTAATTAAATAGTTTGTCTCTAGCATTTTTTTCTTTCATTAATAATGAGAAAAAGTTATTAGAAATAATTTGATAATTAAGGATACGTTTGGTTGGGAGAGTGAAAAAATAGGAGAATAGAAAATGGAGAGATGATAGAAAAGTAGAATGATAGGAATGATTTAGTTTTCTCTCATATATGTTTGGCTGGAATGGTAGAAAACTGGAGGGATGAAAAACTCTTTTGCTTGATCGAGAAGAAAAGTGAAATGATAGAAAATAAAGTTTGTATAAAGTTACCATTATATCCAATTTAGGTAAAACAAAAATAATACATTATATTTCTATTAAAAAAATATGTATGAATGATTTCTTCATTAAAAAAATAAAATAAAAAGATGATAAGAAGTTCAAGAACCCAAAACCTTTTTTTCAAAAAAAAAAAAAAACCAAAACAATTGAAAAAAGAAAGGGTGTTGTACGAACACAAAAGAAAAGAATTATAAAAAAAAAAAAAAAAAAAAAGGAAGAAAAGACAAGGAGTCAAGGACCTGACTCACAAGCACGCAAGTTCTCATAATAAAATTAAAAAATAAAAAAGGGAAAAAACTTACATATAACACATCAACTTGGAGGGGGTAAATATGTAATTCAAGTGCAAAACGGGTTGTTTCATCCACCCTTCACTTGAAAGTGAAATATCCGTCCGGGGATCAGATTGAAGAGCTGGTTGGGAGCCAGTTTGTGGCTAGGCTGTGCTTAGTGGTTGCAATTATGCATCAGCCTGAAACCGGGTCCTCGAACGAGACAGCCGAGGGGGCGAAGTGTGAGGATTTAGAGAAGGTTGTTGTAGATGATGATTCAAAAAGTTTTTTTAGGTCGGAGCCTAGCTGCCTCCTCAAGAGAAGGAAGAGCTAGTAGAGTTTCTCAAAAGGAATATTGACGTGTTCGCATAGAGTACTTACGAAACTCCTAGGGTGGATCCGAACTTCATCTGTAATCATTTGAATGTCAATCCATCTGTCATACTCAAAAAGCAACCACCTCGGCGTTCATCTAAAGACTATTCTGATGCTATCAAAGACAAGGTGATCAAACTTAAGTAGGTCGAGGCTATTAAAGAGGTGTTTTACCCTAAGTGGCTATCCAATACTGCGGTGGTGAAAAAAAAAAGTGGGAAGTGGCGAGTGCATGTAGACTTTACAGATTTGAATAAGGCCTATCCAAAAGATCCTTTCCCCATGCGTAGGATAAACCAGCTAGTTGATGCAACTGTAGACCATTCTCAGATGAGCTTTTTGGATGCATTCCAAGGATACCATCAGATACCACTGGCCTTGGGTGATCAGAAAAAAACAACATTTGTTATTCCTACTGGAAATTACCACTATAAGGTGATGCCTTTTGATTTGAAGAATGCAGGGTCTACCTATCAGAGGATGATTACTAGGATGTTTGAGCCATAATTGGGCAAGAATATTGAGGTTTATATAGATGATATGGTGGTGAAGAGTAAGGTAGAGTCTGAGCATGTGGGAGACCTTGGGGATATTTTCGAAATACTGAGAAAATACAAACTGCACCTTAATGCTTCCAAGTGCTCTTTTGGCGTGGGATCAGGTAAATTTCTGGGCTATATGGTCACTCATCGTGGAATTGAGGTTAACCTTAATCAGGTTAAGGCAATTAGTAGTCTGCAACCACCTCAGAATCCTAAAGAGGTCCAAAAACTAACTGGAATGACTGTTGCACTAAACTGGTTTATCTCTCGGTCAGCGGGTAGGTGCAGATCTTTCTTCCAGCTGTTGAATAAGTAGAAGAGATTTGAGTGGACCGAAGAGTGTGCCTTGGCCTTCCAACAGCTTAAGGAATACCTTTCTCGGCCACCTGTCATGTCTAGGCCTGAGGTGGACGAGGTCTTGTTTGCCTATATTGTTGTGGCTTCCCATACTGTAAATTTGGTGCTGATATGAATTGATGATAGTGTGCAGAGGTCAGTTTACTATGTAAGCAAGTCTTTGCATGAAGAAGAAGTTTGTTATCTACCATTAGAGAAAGCCATTTTGGTAGCGGTACATGCTACACCTAAACTCCCTCACTACTTTCAATCCCACATAGTTGTTGTTTTAACCCAACTTCCACTTCGATCACTACTTCGGAGTACTGACTTCACAAGGAGGATTGCCAAATGGGGTAGGATCTTAGGGGCTTTTGATATTAAGTATATGCCTCACACCTCTATCAAGGGTCAGGTCCTCATAGATTTGGTGGCTGAATTTGCTGAATCCCCATTAGAAGAGGAAATAGAGAAGCAAGACATGGATGGAAAATCAGTGGGCGTGGTCACCTTGTAAGAACCTTTATCTTGGAAGGTATACGTTAATAGAGCAGCAAATCAAAGAGGATCTAGAGTGGGGCTGGTTTTAATATCTCCTGAGAAGATCACTATTGAGAAATCCTTAAGATTGGGCTTCTCGGCCACAAACAATGAGACTGAATATGAAGCTCTATTAGTAGGGATGACCATGGTTCAGAAAATGGGAGGAAAAGTAGTGAAGATCTTCTCGAATTCAAGGTTGGTGGTAGGCCAAGTAAAAGGAGAGTTAGAGGTCAGGGATGTGAGAATACAAGGATATTTAAGTCAGGTTAGGCACTTGCGATCAGGGTTTGAGTCTTTCAACTTGCTGCAAATCCCGAGAAGTAGAAACACACATGCTGATTCCCTAGCCACTCTTGCAACCTCCTTGGCACAGGGCTTGCCTCGGGTTATCCTTGTTGAAGACTTATGCAAACCTACTGAGATGAAGAAGGAGATGGTTCAGATTCATCAAATTAGGGTAGGACCTAGCTGGATGGACCCTATAGTGCTATTCTTGAAAGAGGATATCTTGCTCGAGGGGAAATCTGAGGCTGATAAAGTACGAAAGAAGTCTCCTCGGTTTTGGTTGTTTGAAGACCAAAAGTTGTACAAGCATTCTTTCTCTAGGCCATATTTACTATGAAGGGATTTACGGCAGCCACATAGGATGCAGGGTCTTTGTCTCACAGAGCCCTCACTCAGGGATACTGGTGGCCGAACATGTAGAGGGAAGTGCAGGAGTATGTGAAGAAGTGTGACCAATGCCAAAGATTTGCACCAAATATTCACCAACCAGGGGGAGTCCTTAATCCTCTGTCCAAATCTTGGCCATTCGCTCAATGGGACTTGGATATTGTAGGACATTGCCCTAAGGCAGTAGGGAATAAGAGATGGTTGCTGGTCGGCACGGATTACTTCACCAAGTGGGTTGAAGCTGAACCATTAGCAAATATCAACGACGTGGATGCCAAGAGATTTGTTTGGAAAAATATTGTCACTCGGTTTGGGATCCCTTATAACCTTATCTCTGACAATGGTCTTCAGTTTGATAGCAAAGCTTTTAGGAGGTACTGTTGTTATCTGGGAATTGCGAATAGGTATTCCACCCCGGCATATCCATAGGGGAATGGATAGGCCAAAACTGTCAATAAGGTCATAGTGAATGGACTCAAGAAGAGATTGGATGATGCGAAGGGAAAATGGGTGGAAGAGCTGTCACACGTCCTTTGGACATATCAGACCACCCTTTTCAGGTCAACAAGGGAGACACCCTTTTCAATGACTTATGGAGCCGATGCTATTATTCCTTTGAAGACTAGGTTCCCAACACTGAAAACGAGTTCTTTCACTCTGAGCAATAATGATGGGCTGTTAGGGAAGAGTTTAGACTTAATTGAAGAGCGAAGAGAGAACACTATGGTCCAACTGGCATATTATCAACACAAACTGAAGCAAAGGTATGATGCTAACATGAAGCTAAAGCCATTGGCGCCTGGAGACTTGGTATTAAGAAAGGTTTTGGGTACTGCAAAGAACCCAGTATAAGGAAAGTTAGAGCTCAATTGGGAAAGGCCATATCGCATCACCTCAGTGGCTGGAATAGGTGCATATTATCTTGAAGATCTAGATGAAAATGTTGTACCACGCCCCTGGAATGTAAACAACTTGAGAATATATTATTATTAATGAAAGTTTTCTCTGCCATATTTTGGTTTATTACATTATGCGTCATGCGTCCTACTATTTATTTGAATATCAAACAGAACTTTGGTCATACTTGGATCCTTGGACCATATACCTTGGGTAAATTGATATTTTCAATCATTTTTTTAAGTATTAAATAGAACCTTAATTATGCCTGACTCCTCGAACCACATGCTTTAGGTAAATTAATGCTTCATGACATTTTTCTAACTGTTAAATAGAACCTTAGTTATGTTTGGCTCCTCAAACCACATGCTTTGGGTAAATTAATACTTCCTGACATTTCTCTAAATATCAAACAGAACATTGGTCATGCCTGACTCCTCAGACCACATACCCTGGGTAAATTGATATTTTCGACTATTCTTCTAAGTGTTAAACAGAACCTTTATCATGCCTGGTTTCTCTTATCACATGCTTTGGGTAAATTAATACTTCATAATATTTTTCTAAGTGTTAAACAAAACCTTAGCTATGCCTGGTTTCTCGGACCACATGCTTTGGATAAATTAATACTTCATGACATTTTTCTAAATATCAAACAGAAATTTGGGCATGTCTGGCTCTTTGGACCACATACCTTGGGTAAATTGATATTTTAAATTATTTTTCTAATTGTTAAATAGAACTTTGGTCATGCTTGGCTCCTCGGACCACATACCTTGGGTAAACTAACACTCTCTATCATTTAACTAAGTGTTGAGCAGAACTTGGGACATGTCAGGTTCCTCGGATCACACACCCAGAGGAAATTAACACTTGGAAAGCTTACCTTGGGTCTTGATTAAAGGATTCTAAGGATACATTAATAAGATACTCTTAAAGGGAAAAGCCTCAGGTGCCCTATTTCCCTATTAAGTATTTCATTTGTCTCTCAGGACTTAGTCATTTTTCTCACCATGTACACATGTTTAATTTATTTAAGTTAACGGCTAGTTATGACTGCTAGCTTTGGTCAAAGTGTGGGTGTTCACCTTTGGAGGCATCGTCAGTTTAAAGGTCTCAACAAAGAGTAAAACAAGGATTATAGTCAACCAGAAATAAGTAGCGCAAGAAAAATAAAGATTCAGAAAATAAAGTTGAAGTCTTTTCATTAAATAAAGGAAAAATGCATTATAGACAATGGCAAACTGCCAGTACAAAAGAAGAACTATAAAAGGAAAATAAAATCCTAAAGCTATGTCTTGGAATTGGGAGGAGGGTCGTCTTTGTTGCCCGGCTGGGAGGCAAGAGCATCTTTGGTCTTGGGATCAGCCTCCTTGGACTTGTCCTTGGCCTCCTTTGCCTTGACAACAACGTCCTTGGCCTCAGTAGCATCCTTGGCCTCTGACAGGGGCTTGACCTCCTTATCATTACCCTTATCCATGGCCATCTTAGCCCCTAGGCCTTTGTCACTAACTTGGCCGGGCCCCTTGGGGACCTCGGGAGGGGGAAAAGAGGCCTAGGAGATAAAGGGCGGCTCAATTGAGAGTGGTGCAAGAGCAGTGGAATGTGGAAGTTCGGCTAGAACCTCACGAATATCAAGAGGGTAGTAGACGTTCCCAGCCTCCCTCCACTCCGAGGTAGCGGGGACTCTTTCAAGGTTGAGGGCCTCCAGCCATACTTCCTTGCAGTAGTCCCTGCATACCTCGACCAACTCATCCGCCAGTCGGACCTCGGCCTCCTGCACCCTAAGTTCATAGGATGCATGCTTTGAGACCTCCGCGGCTTCCTTGGTCATCCGAGCGGCGGCCTTAGCTTTCTCTAGATCAACACACAGCTCTAGGACCTGCTGCTTTGCTGTGGCTAGCTCTATCTCTGTATGATAGAGCCTTTTACGTTGGTCCTCAGCTTAGTCCCGGGCATTCTTCAAGCTCGCCTTGGCACTCATTCGTGCCCTCTCCTCGGCGGTCAACATAGTGGTAAGCTTTTTATTCTTTTGCTCAGATGCACCCAAGGCCTTTCTAGCCTCGATGCGGAGGTTGGAATTAACCTTGGCATCGTTCCGGGCATCCTTGACCCACTCCTCGGCTACAAAAATCTCCTGGATAGCCTGCGCAAAAATGACAAGGGAATACCATGTAAATATATATATATATATATATATATATATATAATGAAATAATAATAATAATAATAAAAATGGGAAGGGCAACTTAGCATTTAATTAAAGGGTATGACTGTGAACCTACCAAGGCTAGATCCTTTTTCAGGGACATGAATAGGCCTGGCTGCCTCATGTGCTTCAGAGCAGCCATATCTTTCGGTAAGAGAAGGGGCTACTCTAGGGCCTCAGACACGTAAGAGGAGTGCCCTCTCTGAAACTCCCTAATGGAAGAGTTCCATAGAATGGCTGCGCCGTCTAACTCCAGCCGAGGAGCCCAGGTGTGATGTTGTTGGCGCACCTCGGCTACACCCGAGTCTTCCCTGCTCTCCATTGAGGAGGCTCGTCCTTTGTCTTGAGCCGTCTTCTACTGCTTAGCCTCCTTCTGGCGGACCACCTTACCCTCCTCCACTTCTTGCTTATTCCTTTTCTTCTTTAAGTTAGGGATGGGGAGTAGGCCGACTGTAGTAGAAGAGGGGGAAGAGTAGGAAGAGGCTGAGACCTTGGTGTTGACACCCCACTTTGCAACCCGCATTTAACCTCATTTGGAGGGTAAAAGGGTAATTTCGCCTTGGGAATATGCATCTTGATTCTAGTCATTAGATCCTTAATCTCATTTCATCAAATGATCTTGATGTTGTAACGATCAAATCAACTGGTCATAAGCCCTAATCGGACCACCAGATTGAAAGTTATCATCAAATCAAGTTTTAATGACTGAGATGCACTATCACAAATTGAGTCCGACTATATGTGATTATGAACAATTGATTTCAATTGGTTATAAGTGTAATCAATTGAAGATCAATGATGTGTCATAATTTAATTGGTTAGGACTACATTTTATGGTGAGGTTGCATACACGTAATTAATTAGATAGTTAAACATTAATTATTCAATGAGTAATTTGTGCAATTATCTTTTAATTAGTGTAAATTTGGAACCAATTAAGTTTGAAATTGGAGTGATTGGAGCCATTTAATGTTAATTGGGAGTTGATTTGGGACCTATTAATGTTAATTGTGCTGAAACCACTTTCTAACAAATGACCTCTGCTCACCATTTCATCAATATCTCTCAGAATATTTTGAATCTGTGAATGAGATTAATTTTTTCAGAAACTAGACATCTGGGGCTTCAGTTTGAGCACAAGAACGAGATAATTCCGATCAGAATTGGGTTAGATATGATTTTTCAAAATTGGCTCTACAAGCTGTTACAGCAGCTACGGGAAAACCGAATTTTGGCTTGCTCCCCACTCCCACCAATCTCTCCATTTAATGCACCAGATTTTTCCCAAGGCTAAAATGAGGTCTAGGTTCATAATCCTTGTCAACCCTCATTAAATGGCCTTCCATTCATATTCCCTCCACTACTACTATATAAACTCTCCCCCTCCTTCATTCCAAAGACACCAAAAACCCCCTCTCTTTTCCTCTCTTGAATTCTAGTGAAGTTGAGTAGTCTTGTCATATCTTGGTCTTCCTGAGACTCAAGGTATTGAGTGAGACTCACTCTCCCTCTCCTAGTTCTTCTTTTCCTCCACCCTTAAGATCTCCCTCAAGAATCTCCTCCTCCACCGTATGAATCTTGCATGAAGGTATAATCTCTTTTCCTAACTTGTTTCTTGTATTTTCATGATGAGAATTTAGGATTAAAACATGATAGTGATTATTTAAATTCTCTTGAATATGTTTGAATGCTCTTAATTGTTCTTATGTGTTCTTCACATGTTCTTGGTTGTTCATCACATGTTCATGCATAAACACTAGTTTTGATCTTAAATCCATATCAAAAATATGAAAAACATGTTTGTTTCATAATTCTTTCAAGTCCTTGAATCTAGGATGTCACTATACACACACATTCACTAGAATTTATTTTTCAATCCAAATGCAATACTTAATAAATTGAATTAGGGTTTATCACATGCACACACTTCAAATTCAACATGTAAATTGATTGATAACATATTTGATGATGTGATATGAATGTTGGCCACCATAGTCTAGAAGACCGGTTTTACCGGGCAAGGTGGGTGCTTAACACCTTCCCACCTTGTAACATAGCCTCCGAACTTAGATCAAGAGTTAGTAGATCAAATGCTTATCCTTGTAATTTTCAATTTCTAGATTGTAACTAGGAAACAAAGCCATGTACTTTATCTTAGATTGTATCTAGGACCAAAGCCATGTAATTTCCTATGTTCAATGTAAATTCAATTTCAAATTAATAAAATGATGAATTTTTCAATTATGGTTTTCTTATTTATTCCAACAATTAAATAAGTGGCGACTCCATTGTAAAACCCTTAATCTAAAGGGGAAAATATAACTAGTCGAACCTCCATTTTGAGAGGCAATAACACGACTCCACCCATTCACGTGGGTTTGGCCCAACTTTCTAAAACGGGCCGGGGGCGCGGTCTCTTACACTTGGGGCCTCCTTGGATGACGACCCCTTATACCTCCCCGCGAGGAGATCCTTTAGGCCTTTCCTTAGGTTCAGGTCCATCTCTTCTTCTTCTTCCTCAGAGCTGTTATCTCTACGAGCGACCACGAGGCCTGAGGTGCAAACACCTGAAAATCTATCAAACTCGTCCTTTGCGTACGAGATATGGATGACAGGATCTCCTTACTCCTCCCTCTCTTCCTTGAGTTGGAATCGGTCTATTTCTTCCTCGAATGATAAGCATGAGGAAGCAGTCCCTTCCCTTAGAGCTGTTGCTTTAGGGGGAGCACGTTAAAAAGGCTGATCAACTTGCACAACGTCTTCTTAGGCAAGGAATCCAGGTACAGTAACGTCTATTCTATGTATCCGAGGATCACCAGCCCTGATTGAGTGGCCCACGTCCTGGAATTTATCTGATAATGTTTCAAAGTCTAGAATGAGGTGGACCGCTCTCAGCTGCCTGTCCTCGTTCACAAACACCTCAGACCTTAGGACTTTGTTGATGTTTGTGACATTGACCAAGTTGAGATTGGGCGCTACGTGCCTTTTATCTGCAAAAACGGCCGATGAGCAAAATCATGGTCAGAATGATGAAACCCATCATCAAATAGAAATGAAATGCTAAAGGGAAGAGCAACAAAACTAAAGAACTAAGTCCCGTGTCAAAGGGCTTAACCCTAGGGCGCCCCACTTGGCTCTCCCTCCTGAGTTGGGTAGTGAAGACTGTCGTGCCATTCCCCAAAGGCAATTAAGTAGTCGTCTTTCATGCCCTTATTGGACTTGGGAAGACACGATACGAGCCTAACAATCGAGGACCTAGACTTGAGGTAATACCCCGCGTCAGTGAGCGAATGTCATTCGTACATATAGACGACGTCGTGCCAGGTGAGTCTCAAACCTATTTGCTCATTGAAATTATTGATACTACCTAAGACTCTAAATAGGTTGGGCGCACATTGGTGAAGGCATAGCCTATGGGCAATTAGGTAGTCTCTAGTTACCTTATCCATGGGAAGCATCATTCTTTCTTCTATGAAGGTGATCATGGGAATGACGACCTCCCCTTCGTTCCTATGAGTGAGCACCTGATCCGGGGCACAATACTACAGGGAAACTCCTTGAGGAATATGGTATTTGTCCCTAAAGCCCTTCATACCGGCGGGAGAATCTATAAGGTGCTTGAATCTACCCATCTAAGCAAGCTAAGGGGAAGTGTCTTTGAAAAGGGAGTGAAGGTTAGAAGATCAAGGAGGCTGGCCGAGAAGAAAAGAACTTAGGAATGTGAAGACTTACGAAAATAAAAATAGGTGACACTTCAGGAGTTTCTTGAGAGTTGGGAGATTTGGGAAGTCTTGAAAGCTTAAGAGTTTGAGAAGTCTTAAGAGTTTGTAGATTTGTGAAATGTAAAAAGATAATAAACCCATCAGACGCCTTATATAGGAGGCGGAATTGAGTAGGAGTTATCCCGCTCAAAATTTGAGGAGAAATGCCAGCCATAGGATCTACATCTCATCGTAAGATGCAGGGAACAAAGCGCCGCTTGGAGCATTTAATGAGACATTGCAGACTCCGAAGCGTCTGGAACAGTTACGGGACACGCGAAGTGACATTCTCACGTGTAGAAATCAAAGGAACATATGAAATTAATTATTCAACGACAAAACCCCATTTTTCTCCTCAGATAGGAGGGGGAAACCGAAGTTTTAAAGGGCTATTGTAGGGATAAGGGGCCCTAGGCCTTGGGCCTTGTCTGAGGACACTTCGTGGTTCGAGGACAGATCAACAATAATGAAGATGTAATACTTTGAACTTCAAGAGCAAGCTAGGACTGAGAAGGCTGGCGGAGGTAGGCCGAGGAGGAGTATCTCCTCGGCTAGGCGAAGCAGAGGTTAGAAGGTGCATACTATCATCCAGAGTAACATTCCAGGAAATTCTATTGATAAGGATATGCATCATGAACGTACATGACGAATGAGAGCTGTGAAATATTTAAAAGAAAGCTGCTACCACCGCATTGAATGCTCTGTAGTTAACTTTCTGGCCGTATTAATGAGGAAGTGATCTCTGAACAGTCATTTTCAGCCTTACAGCTAATCCCAAAGACTTCAGGAATGTGCTGATGGGACAAGGATCTACACTAGCAATCTAATGAAAAAGTGGAGGGCGAAGATGAAAGAGGGAAGAGAGTATAAAATAGAAATGAGACCTAGACGAGTGGGGGATTAGAGAATTGAAAGAGAAATACTGTAGCAACAAGAACTATGCTTGTAATCAATTTCAATTATATACAAGAACTGATCTCCTCGGACTGTGCCGAGAACAATTTTCTTAGATAAAACTAGTTTATTTTTACTTTATTGTCATTTGGATCCACTATAATCGTTACCCAACTCATTAGAGCCTAGTTTTCCAACCCACTCTCTACAAATTCATTGTATTGAGCTCTTTGAACCTAAATCCTTTTAACATTTGGGCTTAGAACCCAAATTGCGTTCTTACAATAGAAATATGTTATTTATTTGATTAAAATAATTCTATCAAACTTTGATAGGTTTCTCACTATTGTTTTGAATATATAATTTTTATGAATATATATAAAAGTAATCATAATGATGTGATTTATCTCAAATTTTAATATTTCATTCACCTCAAATTCTGTTAAATGTTTCAAGTAATTTAAAATAAATTAAATATTTTGATTATATATCATAATTTTATGTTTTAATATGTAAAATTTATATACTACACACTATGTATGCACAAAGTGACTCAATATATGCATGTATATATGTTGCAAAATTAATTTGTTTTTATCGTGTGACTCACAAATTATTAATATAGTTTTAACATATATAACTTTTAATTAAGGACATAATACTAGCATATATAAAATCATATTAGAGAGTTTGAGATTGTGCCATATGGCGCATTCCTTGAAGTTCTTTTTATTTAGGGTTCTAAATCAAAAAAAGTTTGCATTTATATTAAAGTATTAATTCATTAAATTAGACAACAGGGTAAATGCATATATTAATTATTTATAGTTGTGCATTAATTATTTATATCAAATGAATTTATATGATTATTTTTATAAACTCTATATAAGAGATAATTTTTAGTTGGAATAATAATAATAATAATAATAAATTTAGAATATGATATTCTTACTCATGTTTAGTTTCTTTGACGACAATTGACACAAAAGACATAAAAAATTAAATATTCGTAAATTCACTAAAATAAATCTTAGTCTTTTAAATTTCCTAACTCTTTTCAGTCATATGTAATATGTGTGTGTGTGTGTGTGTGTGTGTGTAATAGAATAAAAATATTATTTTGTTATAGCATAATGAAATGTGGGACCCAATCAATAGGATTCAGTTGGGAACTAGCTTCATATCAATGATTATTGGTTGGGTTTGTTGTTGGTTTGGGCTTTGAATTGCAAGGTGTTGAAGGCCAAAATTTCACAAGAAAGCCCATTCTATGAAAAGTAAGGAAAGACCATGGGCTTTAACAAAAGAAGGCCCAATTCATGCAGCAAGAAGAATCGACATTGAGGCCCTATGCATGTTCAAATTTCCAGCAAAAAAGGCCATTAAAAATCTAGCAAGATCCAGTGAAAGAACTGGGCCGGGATCCCCAGAGGCTGCCAGAGGCTCGGGATCCTCAGGACGTGCGCAGCTAAAGTGGGATTGAGACAACTCAAAATGAGTACCACGAAATACAAGAAATGAAGAACAGATATGTCTCTCTCAAGCACCCAGTGGTGCAGCAAAAAATCAGAAAGCTTGGAGAGTAACAATTCGTGAACAAAAGGCTGGTACCCCGGGAAACCCAGAATGAAGAACTATAAAAGGAAGTGGCTGGAAAAACCTTCAACCCAGCAGGAATGGGTTCTACTCACTTGGGAAAAACGACAGCAAGATGGACAGCCAAAAAGTTAAGTCCAAGAGGTAAAAGGACTTGAAAGAACAGAGGGTAAACGTCAGTTATCCAAAATGGAAAGTCAGTAAGTGGCTTTTAGGAAAACAGGACTAAAAAATGAAAACTATAAGAAACAGAGAAAGAATCAACGGTCAGAAATGGTTGGCATAACAGAGGCTCTGGTACCCAAGGAGCCAAGGGGGAAGAATCAATGGTATTCAAACCCTAAAATGACACTATAAAAAGGGGGAAGTAGCCAACATTAAGGGGCATGATGCAGAATAGAAAAACCAGAAAAGAATCTTTAAGATAACTCTGTAAAACTCAAGAAAAACAGAGGACTGTCTCCCGGTATCCCAGAGACAGCCACTATAGCACATACTCGGATTCAACAAATTCAAACTTTGCAAGTCTTAGAAGCTTGAATAGCTATCAAAGTCTGTAATTTTTGAACTTAGTTGAACCTTGTATCACGTGAATATAGAACTATAGGAAAAGCTCTGTAAAATCAAAAGAAAACAGAGGAACCGCTCCCGGTATCCCAGAAACAGCCACTATAGCACATGCTTGGATTCAACAAATTCAAACTTTGCAAGTCTTGGAAGCTTGAATAGCTATCAAAGTCTGTAATTTTTGAACTTAGTTGAACCTTGAATCACGTCTTAGTGAGCGTATTGTAACCCACAATCAAGAAAATAATGAAATACCTCATATTGATTTGAGGATCTCTAACAATTACTTTGTGTATTTCTTTATTACATTGTCTTCCTTTACTGTTTCTTGCTAAAATCCCTTTCACCTAACTATCTTGGAAAGCAAAGCCCAAGCAAAGCCACTCGGACTTGAGTTCCAAATCTCACAAGTCTTGTGCAAAAGCACCAAGTCTGTGAGAATTGGGGCCAGGATCCTCGTGGCAGAATCATCCTCATGAAACTCATTTACATATATGTATATGTATTAAAATGTATATCCTAATCTAAGAAACTAACAATTATTTGGAGATATGTGTATTGTATAGAGTGTTTTTTTATGTAGCACCCATAGAGGTAAAGGGAGAGGACAAAACTCTATTGCATAATAAACATGGTAAAAGACCATATAGTTCAGAAAACCAGAGATTCTGGGTTCTTACAGGCCTAGTACGCCCCGGGATCCCACTACAGTATGCCCGGAATCCCACGACAGTAAGCCCCAGGGTACTAAGAGGAATTGCATTTTTCATCTTGAGGAGCTTTATATGACTTGCGCACAACTTGGTTCGTAATCAGCCCCATTTAGCTGCGGTGAATCAAGCCCAGTCCACCAAAACAACAAGTATTTGGGCTCGGGATCCTTATCTCTACTTGGGCCTGTGTGCTAAGAAAAAAAGCACTCTCACACAAGGTATTTTCTAGGTTTCGATAAGGCGATTGACCAAAAATGCTGAGCACAACAATGTCGGGCTAGATTTCGAGTTGCTGTTGTGTTTATTTTAAATTTCTGGGTTTTTTTTTTCATGTGGATTTTATTAATTTATTCAGTGGAGGATAGAGATTTTAAATTAATTTTTGCATGTTTATTTGTTGAGAAAATGTAACAAAAAAAAAGAGAAAATATTGGTTATTTTAATTTTCTGGGCAACCTTCATGTTCTTTATCGAAGAACACGAAGAACATGTTACTTTGTTGTTCTGAAAATAATTAAAAGAAAAAAAGAAAAAAATTTAATTACTCTTTTGTTTGTTTTTTATTTTTTTTACAATTAAAATTAAAATTGAAAAATTAAAATTTTTTTGCTTTTATTTTTAATTAATTTATTTGCTTATATGGCGTTTTAAAATATTTTTTAGTAACCACGTTAACTCTATAATTAGCCATGTCAGCATTTAACATGCCAGTAATGCGCTCTATTTGTCACGTCTAATTTTTCTGTTACTTAGTTGACGATAGAGACTAAAATAGTATCATTTTCTAAAATCAACAACAAACCTTAGCAAGTCATTACTGAGGAGATGAACTTCATGCTCTCATCCGAGTTCACTCGAATGGAGGTCAAGCAAGCCATTAACCAAATGGCCCCGCTTAAGGCCCCCGGGCCTGATGGTATGCCACCTCTCTTCTATCAATATTACTGGAATTTAATTGGAGATGATATTTCTGATACTGTGTTGCATTACCTTAATTCTGCTACTTTACCTGAACAACTTAATCACACTTTTATTACTCTCATTCCAAAAAAGAAAAATCCTGAATTTGCCTCTGAATTTAGACCTATCAGTTTGTGCAATGTTTTGTATAAAATTTTCTCCAAAGTCTTAGCAAATAGACTTAAGAAAATTTTGCCTGATATTATTACTGAGAATCAGAGTGCTTTCACTAAAAGTCGCCTTATCTCTGACAATATTTTGGTAGCTTTTGAGTCTTTACACAGTATGCAGAGACACAAAGGTAAGGAAGACTATATGGCCATCAAGCTTGACATGAGCAAAGCATATGACAGAGTAGAATGGTCTTACCTGTCCTCAATCATGGAAAAAATGGGGTTTACAGAGCACTGGATCAATCTCATAATGCTTTGTGTCAAAACTGTGACATATTCCATACTGGTAAATGGGGAACCCAAAGGCAAGATCACACCAACAAGAGGCATTCGTCAAGGAGACCCACTCTCTCCATTCCTGTTCTTACTTTGTACTGAAGGCCTCAATGGACTACTTAATCAAGCTTCTCATCAAGGACACATTAAGGGCTACTCTCTTTGTAGAAATAGCCCACGACTAACCCATCTTTTATTTGCAGATGATAGCCTGTTGTTTTGCAGGGCCACCATAGAGGAGTGCCAAAGGGTTCTGAATATCTTGGAAGTGTATGGGAGATGCTCAGGTCAACAGATTAATCGAAGCAAGACAACAATCTTTTTCAGTAAAACTACCAGTGATGATATCAGAAATCAAATAAAGTTGGCACTTGGGGTACCAGAAATTATTCAGTATGAAAAATACTTGGGGTTACCATCCTTGGTGGGAAGAAACAAGAAAGCAAGCTTTAATTATATTAAGGAACGAGTATGGAAAAAATTGCAGGGCTGGAAGGAGAAACTCCTATCACAAGCTGGAAGGGAGATCTTAATAAAAGCTGTCGTCCAAGCTATTCCAACCTACACTATGAATTGAGAGCTTGATAAGAAGATTTTGGTGGGGTCAGAAAGGTGATCGAAGAAAGATTCATTGGGTGAAGTGGGATACACTTTGTCTCCCAAAGAAGGAAGGTGGTATGGGCTTCAAGGATCTATCCAACTTCAATGATGCTCTCTTGGCCAAGCAAGCTTGGAGATTACTTCATAATAAGGATTCTTTATTTTATAGAGTTTTTAAAATGAAGTTTTTTCCAAATTGTACCATTTGGGAGGCCCAAGAATCTAGTTCTGGCTCACATGCTTGGCATAGCATTCTTAAGGGAAGAGATGTGTTACTAAAGGAGGCAAGATGGAGGGTTGGGTGTGGAGAGGCAATTAGTATTTGGAATGATGCGTGGCTACCATCACAAGATCATCCACGAGTCCTCTCTGACATGGTACCAGGTTTTGAAGATGGAAGAGTATCTGACCTCATCAACCCGATCACAAGAACATGGGACTCAGATTTAGTGCATGGATTATTGTCACCTGATGAAGCTGCCTTGGTCCTCAGCGTCCCTTTAAGCCGCACCCCAGTGGAGGACAAGATCATTTGGCCCTTCACCCCATCAGGTATTTATACTGTAAATTCGGGCTCAAAATTTCTTGCAAAACTAACTTCTATGCAGGTCTCTTCAGTCAACACGCAGCAGCATAATGAAGTGTGGAATCAGATTTGGGGGCTCAATGTTCCCAACAAGGTGCGAAACTTTATGTGGCGTGCATGCAAAGAAGCCATACCAGTGAAGCAAAACTTAATGAAGAGGAGGATTCTATTGGAAGATAAGTGTGAGCATTGTGGGGTTGAGGCCGAAACGGTATTCCATGCACTATGGGGGTGTGCCATGCTAGATGATATTCGGGAAGATGTTCCAGATTTTGAAGATCGAAGACAGCTTGGCATCTCAAATATTAGAGACTTGATCATTTTGGTCCGTGAGAAAAGAAAAAATGTAGAACTCATGGCCATGGTGATGTGGACAATATGGCATAGGCGAAACCAAATCCGAGTGAACACAATTGACTTCCCCAAAGCTCAGGTTCTCCAACAAGCATCTCAGACCCTTACCACTTTTCAACAGAGCCAATATTCCCTTGGTCAATCTTCAGCAGTCATTCGACCCCAACACCGTGCTCATTGGAGCCCACCTCCGGCAAATTGTCTCAAACTGAACTTTGATGGGGCAGTTTTTCCAGAGTTGGGCAAGGCAGGTCTAGGGGTGGTAGTTCATGATTGTCAAGGAAAGGCTATAGCATCGCTGTCAGAGCAAGCTCCTCTACCATTTTCTCCGGTCATAGTGGAAGCCATGGCAGCTGCAAGGGCGATGTCCTTCGCACAGGAACTTGGTATTTCAGAGTTCATGCTCGAAGGTGATTCGGAAGTGGTAATAAAGTCTCTTCAAAGTAAGGAAGCCTCCCTTTCTTCTTTTGGCCATCTTCTGGAGTCTGCCAAATCCTTATTAGTTACCAGTAAATATATTGCTTTCTCTCATGTTCGTAGAACTGGTAATAAAGTAGCCCACAACCTAGCTAGACATGCAAGACATGTTAGAGGTTTGTCAGTGTGGGTGGAGGATGTTCCACCGCACCTCTATGATGTACTATTTGCTGATCCCGGCTGATTTTCAATAAAAGTAGCAATCTTCATTCTCAAAAAAAAAAAAAAAAAAAACCTTAGCAACAAAATTAATTTAAAAATTAAATTAAAAATTTATTCAAAATATAAGAACTAAAAGTAGGACACGTTTGATGAGAGTCCCATCATGGGACACGTTTTTTTTGCTACGGTAGGATTCTTTTCTGCCCCTCTCGGACCCTTTTCTGCTATGATAGGACACGTTTTTTGCTTTAAAATTTAGCCATAGGATGATAGAGTACAGGCTGGACACTGGACGCTGGACATCTCACATCTGCTGACTGCTGACTGCTGATCTGCATTGCTGTACAGGCGCACAGGCTGCACAGTGCGCAACTGTGCGTTGCAGCCCATCGCCATAGTTATACAACACGGTTTTTCACTTTTTTTTTTTTAAAAAAATATCTGAACACGGTTTCCCATTTTATCAATTATTAAACCAATTATTTTTTTAATTTGTTTTACTGCACAATTGTTCGATGAGTCTCATCATGGGACACGTATTTTTGCTATGACAGGATCCTTTTCTGCCCCTTTTTTAATTGGACCCTTTTCTGCTATGACAAGACACGTTTTTTGCTTTAAAATTTAGCCATTGGATGATAGAGTACATGCTGGACTCTGGACATCTCACATCTGTTGACTGCTGATCTGCACTGCTGCATAGGCGCACAGTAGCACAGTACGCAACTGTGCAGTGCAGCCCATAGTTATGCAACACGGTTTCTCACTTTATATATATATTTTTTTTTTTATCTGAACATGGTTTCCCATTTTATCAATTATTATAGCAATTAATAATTAATAATTTGTCCAATCAAAAAAAAAATTAATAATTTGATATATATTATATTTACTCATTTGTATTATAATGACACTAATTTATTGAATTATATATTAAATTAATTTTTATTTACATAGATTTAGACTTTAAAGTAAATACAGATTTAAAAAAATTGTAATAACCTAATTTTATTATTTTATACTTTAAATTTTATTTTTAGTTAAATTATCATTTTTAATTATAAATTGTATTTTATTTATCTATAAATATTTTCTCATTATATATATTATTTTTTCATTAAATAAAAAATTTAATATATATATTATTTGATTAATATTTAAATATAAAAATGTCCTAATTAACATTTTCGTGTAAACTTTGAGCCGCCCTGTTATTAAAATTGTTAATTTCTTACCATCATGATTCATGGATACGCAAATTTTCATATAAGTCATCAGACTGATACAATTAATTCCCCTACAACACGTTAGATAAAATTCGAGCCATTCAACTAATTCTGCCAGTCAATTCCGCGTGTTTGGAGTAGCAGGACAAAAATCAAGTCTTCTATTTCTGTTCTTTTCCTCTTTTTCTTTTTCTTCTTTGACCCACTGTCCATGCACATGATCTTCATTTTTCTCCTCTGTGTTCTATCATCTATGTCAAATGGTTGGTTGGTGTGTAAATGTATCATTGTACGATCTTTCAATTTCTTTCTCTCTCCCTTCACGTTGATTGATTAGGGCCACATTAGTTGGCCAATAGGGCCACATTAGTTGGCCAATATTTTATTGGCCAAGATTCTGAATATATATATATATATATATATATATATTATTGGTCAACATATTTGGCTGTGACATGGATTTGAATTTATATTCTTAATAAATTAGATGAGTTTTAATTTTAATATATATATATATATATCAGAGACAGAGAGTAACTGTTATTAAAATAATTCATTTTTCATTCCGATTATCAAATTGAAATGAGGTTGGATATGAAATTCACTATATGGTTAATAAAACCCTGTAAATTTTCTTAATATTAACGCTTAACAATTGTTGAGGTTCAAAATTAAATGGCCACAAATAGGCCTAAAGAAGTAAAAAGTGTTGGGCCCATTTCATACAAAAAAATAAATGAATAATAAAACTAGGAAGGCTGGGCTCTCACAATAAAGAAAAGAAAGAAGAAAGAAAGAAAGGGGAAGAAGCCCAGAGGATCGGAATCCAGAGTTCCACGAAAAAAGCCAAAAAAACAGACAGAACCAGCGAACCGAAGAAAGCCCAGAAAGAAGAATTGGGTCGGGATCCTAGAAGCCCCCCCAGAGGCAGGGGATCCCTGGACGCGCGAAGTGAGATTGAAGCAAATTTAAAGAGAGATAAGAGACAAAGGGCACGCATACCTTATGCCCCAGACACACAGTGGAAGTACAAAGCAAAACGCAGGAGCCTGGTTCCAACTATTTGGAGAAAGAGACAAAGAAGAGTACAACTGGAAAAGCTGGAGCGCTGAGAAGAAAAAGCCAAATAGCCTTAGGCTAGCCAACGGAAAATCTGGAAATAGAAAGCTAGCTGAGGCACTTTCATCTTGTCGCAACAAAAAAGCAAGAAACTATGAAAAAAAGGAAACGACATGACCCTGAAGCAACCTGGCACAGCACGGACTCTAAGGGGCAAAAGGGAGAAATTGTTAGTACCCCGGAGCCCGAAGCTGTGCTATAAAAGGAGGAAGGGGTCCATGCTACAGAGGGGGGGAATTCAGATTAAGGAATAGAGAATTCATTTACGATTAAGATCATTTGAGGCGTTCACAATTGCTTTCTGAAGTCTCATAAAATTGTAGAAAAGACTCTGTAAACTTAAGGAAAAACAGAGGAACCATTCCCGGTATCCTAGAAACAGCCACTACAGTACATGCTCGAATTCAACAAATTCAAACTTTGCAAGTCTTTGAAGCTTGAATAGCTATCAAAGTTTGTAACTTTTGAACTCAGTTGAACCTTGCACCACGTCTTAGTGAACATTGCAATCACAACTAAGGGAAATTAATAAAACACACCTCACTAATTAGAGGATCCCTAACTTGTTCTTACATTATATTTCACTTGTTATGCATTTCCTTTACTGTTAAAATGTCGTTCAATACGAATATTCTTGTTTGTTAGCTATTTGTATTGTAGGAAGTTTGTTTTGTGCACCAATCGGTTCTTAATCAACCCTTTAGCTACGGTGAATCGAGCCCAGTCCACCAAGAACATCTTATACGGCCCAGGATCCTTGGGCCATAGTGCTGAAGAAAAAAAAGCACCCTCACAACAATTAATTAATATCACTTATATCTTCCTCTCAAAAAATATATATATCACTTATGTCAATAAAAAAAATATATGGATCAAGTCGTGACAGAACCCAAAAGAAATGCCATCACCCTGTTCAATATTGGTCAAATTACTTTCGTCATTATCATCAATAATAATACCTGCATCATCACTCTTTTCCAAATTTCAATAATAGCTAGTTAAACAAAAGGTGTAACAAGAATTTGACTGAATCTATTAAAATAGAAAAGGATAAGGCTGTGTTTGTTTTAGAAGAAAATATTTTCCAACCACCAAAAAATGTTTTCAGGTGATAATATTTGAAAAAAAAAATTATTTTCAAGTATTTAGTTGTGTTTCTGAAAATGTTAAGAAACATAACTTTTTTTACACATACCTTCAATATTTTTCTCTCTACGTTTATTTTTACAAAACGAAATAAAATAAAGGAAAAAATATACATGATTCTTTATAGTTTTCCCATAAAACACAAAAACTTTATGACATTTTGATTATAATTTATAACGTAACACTTAAACCTATAACTATATATATATATATATATATATATTAGTGGCGGAGTTAGGATTTCAACTCGGAGGGCAAGATTAAATGACACCTCGATACTCATTATTATGATCATGTTTCTTCATAAGCTCAATTAACTACATGTATCTATATATATATATATATATATATTTCATATCATTCAAATAAAGAAAACAAAAATAATCAAATTATAGTAAATAAAAAAAAATCTAAATACATAATGTTTAAAATGAAATAAATTGAGAAAATAAATTAATGTAGGAGTGTTAGGAATATAATAATATACCTATAAAGTTGTATTAATGTTTTAGTGCCTTGAATTCTTTTAAAACATTTTGTAGAATTAAGCATATGTTTCTTTATTTGTTTAAGTAGTTAAAATTAAGATTTAGAGAAAGAGTATGAAATTGTGAAAAATTAAAAGAAAATATGACTCATATCAAGGACACAATAAAAATTTACAACAAATTCACAACATTTGGTGAAAATAGCCAAGTACCACATTTTGGCAAAATTTGTGGCAAATTAGCACTGTTTTGGAAATATTAAGCAATCTACTACTTTTTTAGTACTCGAGTTTCACAAAATTGAGTTCTAAATAGTACTCGAGTTTAGTGAACTTGAGTTCCTAGTGAATCGCCAGCGTGACACTACTAACCTGAAATTTGTGTAATTAAAAAAAAAAAAAATGTGATACTCGATATTACTGAAATTGAGTATCTTTTTATAGTACTCGAGCTTAGTGCAGTCAAATACCTTTTTTTATTTTTATTTTTATTTATATATATATATATTTATTTATTTTTTTACTTTTTGTTTATGTTGGAATGGCTTGAATAGTCAAACTTAGTGACTTGACATTAGCCAACAAACCATTAAATGGCTTGCATGCCCATGTCAGGAAGATGCATGATATTCAAGAAGTTTCATGCGTGAAGAAATGCAAGAGCTTGCATTAAATGTTCTTTATGAATTGTCAAAGAAGATGGCTAGGAACAACACTTGACATGCAAACCAAATTCGTGCTTCTTTTCTTTGGCCATAAATGCTTGCCGACTTGACAAGTTTCTTTGACTTGCAAGAGTGAATTCCTACAGGAGATAAAAAAAAGAAAAAAAAGAAAAAAGAACAAAGAGTGCCTCTACGTGAGATAGAGAGATAGAAAAGAACTCGACTGTATGTGTTGACACCCCATTTTGCAACCCGTATTTAACCACGCATGGAGGGTAAAAGGGTAATTTTGTCTTGGAAATGTGCATCTTGATTCTAGCCATTAGATCCTTGGACTTATTTCACCAAAATGATCTTGATGTTGTAACGATCAAATCGACTGGTCATAAACCCTAATCGGACTACCAGATTGAAAGTTATCATCAAATCAAGTTTTAATGGCTAAGATGTACTATCACACATTGAGTCCGACTATATGTGATTATGAACAATTGATTTCAATTGGTTATAGGTGTAATCAATTTGAGATCAATGATGTGTCATAATTTGATTGGTTAGGACTACATTTTATGGTGAGGTTGCATACACTTAATTAATTAGATAATTAAACGAGTAATTTGTGTAATTATCTTTTAATTAGAGTAAATTTGGAACCAATTAAGCCTGAAATGGGAGTGATTGGAGCCATCTAATATTAATTGGGAGCTAATTTGGGACCTATTAATGTTAATTGTGCTGAAACCATTTTCTAACAAATGACCTTTGCTCACCATTTCATCAATATCTCTCAGAATATTTTGAATCTGTGAATGAGGTTAATTTTCCCAGAAACTAGACATCTGGGGCTTCAATTTGAGCACAAGAATGAGACAATTCCGATCAGAATTGGGTCAGATATGATTTTTCGAAATTGGCTCTACAAGCTGTTACAGCAGCTACGGAAAAACCGAATTTTGGCTTGCTCCCCACTCCCACCAATCTTTCCATTTAATGCACCAGATTTTTCCCAAGGCTAAAATGAGGTCTAGGTTCATGATCCTTGTCAACCCTCATTAAATGGCCTTCCATTCATATTCCCTTCACTACTACTATATAAACTCTCCCTCTCCTTCATTCCAGAGACACCACCAAAAACCCCCTCTCTTCTCCCCTTTTGAGTACTAGTGAAGTTGAGTAGTCTTGTCATATCTTGGTCTCCCTGAGACTCAAGGTATTAAGTGAGACTCACTCTCCCTCTCCTAGTTCTTCTTTTCTTCACCCTTAGGACCTCCACCAAGAGTCTCCTTCTCCACCGTATGGATCTTACACGAAGGTATAATCCCTTTCCCTAACTTATTTTTTGTGTTACCATGATGAGAGTTTAAGATTAAAGCATGATAGTAACTATTTAAATTCCCTCGAATATGTTTGAATGTTCTTAATTGTTCTTATATGTTCTTCACATATTCTTGGTTGTTCATCACATGTTCATGCATATCACTAGTTTTAATCTTAAATCCACATCAAAAATATGAAAAACATGTTTGTTTAATAATTCTTTCAAGTCCTTGAATCTAGGATGTCACCATACACACACATTCACTAGAATTTCTTTTTCAATCCAAATGTAATGCTCAATAAATTGAATTAGGGTTTATCACATGCACACACATCAAATTCAACATGCAAATTGATTGACATATTGAATGATATGATATGAATGTTGGCCACCATAGTCTAGAAAACCGGTTTCATCGGGCAATGTGGGTGCTTAACACCTTTCCACCTTGTAACATAGCCTCCGAACTTAGATCAAGGGTTAGTAGATCAAATGCTTATCCTTGTAATTTTCAATTTCTAGATTGTAACTAGGAAACAAAGTCATGTACTTTGTCCTAGATTGTATCTAAGACCAAAGCCATGTAATTTCATATGTTCAATGTAAATTCAATTTCAAATTAATAAAATGACGAATTTTTCAATTATAGTTTTCTTATTTATTCCAACAATTAAATAAGTGGCGACTCCATTGTAAAACCCTTAATCTAAAAGGGAAAATATAACTAGTTGAACCTCCATTTTGAGAGGCAATAACACGACTCCACCCATTCACGTGGGTTTGGCCCAACATCTCCATAAAAATGGGCCGGGGTCGCGGTCTCTCACAGTATGAAAAGTAGAAAAAGGAAAAAAAAAAAAAGAAAAAAAAAAGAAAAAGAAAAAGAAAAACAAGGTACTTGACTATATGAAGCTCAAGTACTATAAAGAAGTACTTGATTTCAGTAATATCGAGTACTACATAATTTTTTTAATTACACAAATTACAGTACGTAATTTTTTTAATTACACAAATTTCAAGTCAGCAGTGCCACGCCGGCAACTCATTAGAAACTCGAGTTCACTGAGCTCGAGTACTATTTAGAACTCGAGTTGTTAGAATTCGAGTACTAAAAAAGTGGTAGATTGCTAAATATTTCCGAAATAGTGCTAGTTTGTCACAAATTTTGTCAAAACGTGGTATTTAGCTATATTTGCCCTAAAGCAAGACACGTGAGATTAACGATTGATTCCGCTAATAATAAATTCTTTTCACCAACCCTTTGGAAAAATTGGATCTTTTTGTAGGAAGAAATAGAAATAAGCCAATTACAAGTCATTTTGTCAACTATCATGCAATTCGGTCTTGAAAATGATATTATTCACTGAATTGAGCGCTCAATCCTAAATTCGCATATACCACTAATTAAATTGACCCAATGGGAGACTAGATGGCTTGCATGCCCATGTCATGAAGATGCATGATATTCAAGAAGTTTCATGCGTGAAGAAATGCAAGAGCTTGCATTAAATGTTCTTTACAAATTGTCAAAGAAGATGGCTAGGAACAACACCTGACATGCAAACCAAATTCATGCTTCTTTTCTTTGGCCATAAATGCTTGCCATTTTTTTTTAACTTGACAAGTTTCTTTGACTTGCAAGAGTGAATTCCTACGGGAGATTAAAAAAAAAAAAGAAAAAAAGAAAAAAGAACAAAGAGTGCCTCTACGTGAGATACAAGATAGAAAAGAACTCGACTGTATGAAAAGTAGAAAAAGGAAAAAAGAAAAAAAAAAAACGAGGTACTTGACTATATGAAGCTCGAGTACTATAAAGAAGTACTTGATTTCAGTAATATTGAATACTACATTATTTTTTTAATTACACAAATTTTAGGTCAACAGTGTCACACCGGCGACTCACTAGAAACTCGAGTTGTTGGAACTCGAGTACTAAAAAAGTGATAGATTGCTAAATATTTCCGAAACAGTGCTAGTTTGTCACAAATTTTGTCAAAACGTGGTATTTGGCTATTTTCACCCTAAAGCAAGACACATGAGATTAATGATTGATTTTGCTAATAATAAATTCTTTTCACCAACCCTTTGGAAAAATTGGATCTTTTTGTTGGAAGAAATAGACATAAGCCAATTACAAGTCATCATGTCAACTATCATGCAATTCGGTCTTGAAAATGATATTATTCACTGAATTAAGCGATCAATCCTAAATTCGCATATACCACTAATTAAATTGATGCAATGGGAGACTAAATGGCTTGCATGCCCATGTCAGGAAGATGCATGATATTCAAGAAGTTTCATGTGTGAAGAAATGCAAGAGCTTGCATTAAATGTTCTTTATGAATTGTCAAAGAAGATGGCTAGGAACAACACTTGGCATGCAAACCAAATTCATGCTTCTTTTCTTTGGCCATAAATGCTTGTCATTTTTTTTTGATTTTACAAGTTTCTTTGACTTGCAAGAGTGAATTCCTATGGGAGATTAAAAAAAAAAGAAAAAAAGAAAAAAAGAAAAAAGAACAAAGAGTGCCTCTATATGAGATAGAGAGATAGAAAAGAACTCGACGGTATGAAAAGTAGAAAAAGGAAAAAAGAAAAAAGAAAAACAAGGTACTTGACTATATGAAGCTTGAGTACTATAAAGAAGTACTCGATTTTAGTAATATCGAGTACTACATGATTTTTTTAATTACACAAATTCCAGGTCAGCAGTGTCGCGCCGGTGACTCACTAGAAACTCGAGTTCACTGAACTCGAGTACTAAAAAAGTGTTAGATTGCTAAATATTTTCGAAACAGTGCTAGTTTGTCACAAATTTTGTCAAAAGGTGGTATTTGGCTATTTTCGCCCTAAAACAAGACACGTGAGATTAACGATTGATTTCGCTAATAATAAATTCTTTTCACCAACCCTTTGGAAAAATTGGATCTTTTTGTAGGAAGAAATAGACATAAGCCAATTACAAGTCATTATGTCAACTATCATGCAATTCGGTCTTGAAAATGATATTATTCACTGAATTGAGCGATCAATCCTAAATTCACATATACCACTAATTAAATTGACCCAATGGGAGACTAGATGGCTTGCATGCCCATGTCAGGAAGATGCATGATATTTAAGAAGTTTCATGCGTGAAAACATGCAAGAGCTTGCATTAAATGTTCTTTATGAATTTTCAAAGAAGATGGCTAGGAACAACACCTGACATGCAAACCAAATTCATGCTTCTTTTCTTTGGCCATAAATGCTTGCCATTTTTTTTGACTTGACAAGTTTCTTTGACTTGCAAGAGTGAATTCCTACGGGAGATAAAAAAAAGAAAAAAGAAAAAAAGAAAAAAAGAAAAAAGAACAAAGAGTGCCTCTACGTGAAATAGAGAAATAGAAAAGAACTCGACTGTATGAAAAGTAGAAAAAGGGAAAAAAAAAAACAAGGTACTTGACTATATGAAGCTCGAGCACTATAGAGAAGTACTCGATTTCAGTAATATCGAGTACTACATTATTTTTTCAATTACACAAATTCCAGGTCAGCAGTGCTACGCCGGCGACTTACTAGAAACTTGAGTTCACTAAACTCGAGTACTATTTAGGACTCGAGTTATTGGAACTTGAGTACTAAAAAATTGGTAGATTGCTAAATATTTCCGAAACAATTCTACTTTGTCACAAATTTTGTCAAAACGTGGTATTTGGCTATTTTCGCCCTAAAGCAAGACACGTGAGATTAACGATTGATTCCGCTAATAATAAATTCTTTTCACCAACCCTTTGGAAAAATTGGATCTTTTTGTAGGAAGAAATAGACATAAGCCAATTACAAGTCATCATGTCAACTATCATGCAATTCGGTCTTGAAAATGATATTATTCACTGAATTGAGCAGCGATCAATCCTAAATTCGCATGTACCACTAATTAGATTGACCCAATGGGAGACTAAAAAGCAATCACATAGCAGCAGTCGGAGAATGTGAAGTAGAGGAGAATAAACTTGAGATTGAAAGGGACTTGAACCATTTTTATTACTGCATAATTTGAATTTTTTTATAAAAATTTTGTTGACACCATTTAGGTGACAAATAATTTTGATCAAGACTCCTATAAATTTTAGAAATAAGAGGATCAAAGTGTAAGTTTACCAATCCTCAAGGAAGTTTTCGTTATTTTCTCTAAACTTTTTCTATATAATACCCTTGACCTGTGAGATGTAATAATTTCTCCCTAATCTCTATCATTTTATAAGTTTGAAACTCACGGCACTTTTTGTTTGGCTTATCACTCTTTTTTTCTTTAATAACTTCCCACGGCACTCAACTTCAAGGCCTTTATTTAAAAGAAAATCAAGGTTTAAAGAATAATAGAAAAAAACTTAAAAGTCTTAAATTAATGGGGCCCATATTTTACCACGAAATAATTTTTTAAAATTTAGTTAAGTACTATACGATAGAAAACCTTGAAGTTTTCTCTATTTTTTCCATTTTTTGAATATTTTATAGCTTTAAATTCTTGATTTTTACTATAAATCCCAAAATTTAAGTACTTAGAAGAATAAAGAAAGAATGTTTCATTTTAAATATTTTTTTAAAAGAAATGAAGGTAGTGAGATTAGGTATATTACTATACTTTTAACATTGTTTTATTTTCTTAATTTATTAAAAGGAATCATATTAGATGTTTAAACTTTATACATTTAGATTAAGCTCTTATTTTTAAGTTAATTTTTCTTTTATACTTCATCTTATAATCTTAATTTTTACTCCCCTAAATAAAAATTCTGGCTCCACCACCTCCTTACCCAAACATATTAATTGTGAATCAGATGCAATGAATAATTTCAAGAAAAAATTGATAGGAAACAAATGTCAAAGCAGCATCAATTTTCCATGCTTTTTTTCCAACCAGTTGGCCCTATCATACTACAAATGGAGGGAGATGAGAGAGAGAGAGCTAGATAGCAGCATTTCATTAATAAAAACAGATCATTTTAATGGCACTAACAGTTACAGAAATGGATAGGCAATAAATGGCAAAACACCATCACTTTCATCGGAATTTCTTTTCCAATATGTTGGCTGTTGGCACCCATTATCAGAGAAAGAGCTGGTTTCTTTTCCAATGAATTGGCAATGAAACTAATTTTCAAAGTGGTCCATTAGCAAAAATTGATATTAAAAAAAAAAAAAAAATCAATAAAATTCGTTCATGAGAATTTTTTTGATTTCAGTCTGCCCACATAAACAGACTCACGCCCAATTTTATAACATATTTACACATCAATTTGTGATGATTACAGTAACTGCTGGAAAAAAAAAAGCATACTAATTACAAAATAACACTTAAGTATGTTGTGAATTTAAATATATAATTAGGTGTTCCTAATATTATTATTATCATTATTTTAAGAAAACTAGCATTATTCTTTTTAAAATGTTGATAAATTGTTTGATGGTTGAATAAGAGATCTGAGGTTCAATATCTGTCTACACTAAAAGTTGATTAGTGTCTTGACCTAATGATAAAAAGTTATCATCAAGAGCAAACGTTATAGGTTAAATCTTTCTCAAAAAAGAAAAAGAAAAAAGAAAACTAACCCTAATACACGTTTTTCAAGTCTTGATCGAGTACTCCTGTAAGATCTGTGAGATTTTGTACCTTCTAACTCTATCAAGCACCTACTGGAGATCAAATCCATATTGTTAGTACCAGCGAAGTAAAGTTGCAGCCAAGTCTTTAGCTATCAAGTGTACTAAAGATCAAGGCATGAATAGGTGGTTTATGTGAGAACAAATCCAGATCAAAGAAGTTTGTGGAGTTTAGAGCCTAGTTTGGTAACTGTGTTAGATTTACTACGAATTGGTATTCTTGACTGTAAATCTCAATTTGATATATTGGATTGTTCTCTTGGGATAGTTGTCCCAAGGTTTTTAACCTTGGAACATCTTGTGTTATTTACTTTTCCATTGTGTTTGACACGTGTTGAATGTTTAAATTAAATCTGAATAATTAACTTAAATAACTACTTGGACTATAAATTAGGTTAAACATATTGTGTTTTCTAGGGGCATAAATCCTTATAGCTTCTAATCCTTCCTTACTTCATAGTGATGATAGTCATGGCACATTGCTATTAACACAGCCACTTGCTAGAGGAGAAAATTATCCAACTTGGACAAATAAAATTATATTTGTAAATAGATCCATTCTTATTCCAAATTGCCTTCTCCATAGTTCAATTATTGGACCACAGTTCAATTCATGATATACATTCTCCACATATTAAAAAAAATATTTAACAAAAAGAAAATGTGCCATCGTCATCAAAATTAATGGATTTGTATCGTATCGATTGGTAAGGTCAAAGGATTCCATATCAATCACCAAACAAGTATGATTATGTTCCTTGCACCATTTCAAATATTCGCCCTAATTTGTCTTGTATTGTTCATTTCCACGCAGTTTAACAATTCTAGATGGTAAACACAATTTAGATTCTTTGAAATTTCAGCTCTTGTACTTCTTTTCTTCTGTCTCTCTTCCCTACCAATCACGTCTCCTTTTATATTTCCTTTGTCCCACCATCCACCCATATGAACTTTACTTTTTTAATTTTTATTTATTTATGTTCTTTTGCCAAATGATTCGTTGGCGTGCTATATCTTGGTATGATCTTTTTAATTTCGTTCATTCTCCCATCATTTAAGATATGTAAATTGATGCCAAGAGGTTAATATCTCAACTGACTCCTTTTATTATTTCTAGTGGGGATATCTAAGTTCCCAATCCCCTTTCTTCTAATTATCGAATTATTTATAAAACAAAAATAAGGAAAGAAATACACGTATGATTGATTTTTTTTATTTTTATTTTATAGAAACAATGTATGATTGATTAAGGTTGTAATTAGTGAATACATTATCTGCTAACATATTAGGCTATAAATTAGTTTACATTTATTATGGCTCTTATAGAAATAATTCTAAAATAATATACATGTATTAATCGTTATTAAAATATTAATTTTTTTTTTTTTATACAAGATAGAATTCTACTCTAGCCTAATCTAAGTGTATATGTGTGTGAAACTCCCTCCTGGAGACTTAAACCCCGGCTCTTGCCCCATACACTCTACAAGCACTTATACTTGTGGAGTGACCATCGCACCAAGGGTGTGCGTGGTATTTAATTTTCTTAAATTGAAACAACTTTTGCTATGATATTCACAATTTTGCTTATCATTAATAAATGCCTACAAATTTTTATTACATTAACATTAAAAACTTATCCGAGTTACAAAGGCCACCACAAACCGGCTGGGTTTGACTTGGTTAGACTAGATTTTGTGTATAAATGGTCCATTTAAACACCCAACCCGATCTAAGTGTCAGTTCGCTGGATTTCCAATCTGACCGGCCAGACCGGTCCAAGTTTAATAATCTTTTGCTATGGTATTTATAATTGCAATATCTCCTCTATCATTTATTCTTTTGCAAATTCTTTCACTTTGTGCAGAAGTGTGTAATGTGTTCTATTGAATATTTAAATTACACAAATCACACAATCTCTCGTTTCAACTAGGTGTTGGCCATAACTTTCCACGTCTGGTCGTGTCTTTTCTTTAGTAACCAATAACATCGACTGATGATTCTTCTATAATGCCTACTAAAAGTCCTCCACGCAATATTTTATTGAATAAAGTTAGAAATATTCTATAAGATTATTCCGCTGCACTTGATTACCCATATAATTTATTTAACTGATGCAAATGCTTTTCCGCTGCATATGTTTTAGGCTATAATGTTACTTAATTTCGTAAACTTGTCTCATTTTTTAGGATGTAAATGAAAACATAATTCAAACAGCAATTGGAAATCTTGAGATTTGTGATAAAAAATATTTTAAACATAAATAATGCATGTGTTGTAGCTTCATAGTATTCAATATCTAAATTTTTGAGACCTGTGATAAAATTGCTTAACTATAATGAGTGTAGTAGCTCCATAGTATTCAATAGCCTCCATGGTAGATTAAGCAACAACTGTGTTTAGTAATTCTTTAAGATATATCACCTCCAAAACATAAAATATAAATTATATGCTGTAGTAAGACTTTCTTGTGTCTACACATCCGGTAAAATCGGAATTTGGGTAACCAATCACCTCCAATTGATTAATATGCATGTAAGTCAACCTGTAATCATTGGTTCTTTGTAAGTATCTCAACCTTTTTCGCAACTTTCCAACTATCCAAACCAGGGTTGCTTTGATACCAACCTAATGAGATGCTTAGTGTTGAAGTATACTTTCTTTTGTGCATACTTCCACTACTTTAGGACAAAGCAAAATGAAAATACAATTGTTTATCTTCTTCCTCAAAACCTTTAATGATATAAACAAATGTTTTATCTTACATAGTCCAACACTAACTACAGTTAGTCCTCTACGTAATTGAACAAAAATTCAACATAAACGAAAAAAGACATTTAAACTCCTATCGTCTAATCATACATGTTAAATGTTTCCCTCCAAAATACAATGTGAGAACCGGTTTACCTTAAATAGTTAGTTCCATGAGCGACCACTACCATGACCCCTCCCACGATCTCGAAAACCCCCATGACCTGGTTGGTTGATATTCATTGAAACAGTCAGTTTTAGTAATCAAATTCATGCACTCATACATGTAAACACCACGACAAGCGTGCACATGTGTATGCGTGCATGTGTGTACGCCTGCAAGCGTCTAAGAATATTCAAGCTAGCCAACTAACCTGACAGGGGAGGAGGTGCACCACGCCCCATTGCAGCCAAATCAGGACTGACCTTCTGTCCAGCTTCCTCAAGTATGCTGATGAGTTCCTTTGCAAATCTAGCATTTGCAGCAGTGAAGAAGGTGTATGCAGTTCCTTTTGCCCCGGCCCTTCCTGTTCGACCAATACGGTGAACATAGTCCTCAAGGGATCCAGGGAAGTCATAATTTATCACATATTTCACGTCCTTCACATCTGCCACAAAACAAAAGAGCATTATAAGTTATAAGAAATGCATTAGGCCAACGATCTCTCACATCAGAAGCTTATTTAGATCAGAGAATCTATGATCTCAACACATTTCTGCGTGTATGCTAGTGTGTTGTTGTAGCAAATAAACACAAAATGTCAGATGAATACCCCAGAAACCATATTCTGGCAACAATTATGCACAGAGGGGAAGTGTTCAAGGGCAATATCCAATATCCATAGACATGAAAACAAGTGGCTCAAACAAACATACAAGTAGGATCCATGTGACAAATAACACCAATTTAGGTAAAAAAAGGTGTTCATGAGACAATTTAGAGACCACTAAATATAGCAAAGCAATAACAAAAAAAATGAATCTTTCAAAATAACAGAGTACGAGCATCAGGATAGAAAACATAACAAATGAGTGCAAATAAAAATAAAGGTAAATATCCAACATACGCAGCAAAGAGCTGAGTGAAATGGTTTGCATCTGTTTTATCAATGAAAACATGATTAATACTAAAAATGTTCCTTAAAAAAAACCACTTGAAAGATAATAACGTAAGATACAGCTCAAAAGGAAGAAATCCAATGGTGGATTATACCATAAAGCCCATCCAATAAAATTAAAAGAAGACTTAAATTAGGGACAACAAGAAGATCAGATAATAATTTCCTTCCAAAATGAGATGCTGATGATGAGTGCTATTAGTAAATTGTTTACCAACACAATTTCCTGTACTAAAATAGAATTTCTATCAAGTCTTTGAACAAGCTTTAAGAGTTTTATCTCCATACCTAAACCACGAGCTGCAACATCCGTAGCAGTCATTATAGGACTCTTGCCAGCTTTAAACTCTGAGAGGACCCAATCCCTCTCTGCTTGACTTTTATCTCCATGAATTGAAAGAGCTGGCCAGCCATCCATGCGAAGCTGCCGGGTAATCTGATCACATCCTTTCTTGGTATCCATGAAGATCAATATTCGGCTGCCATCCATGATATCCTCCAGCAATTTAACCAATCTGGAAAATCAAACCTATCAGTAAAATGACCCCATCAAATCTCATATGATGAGATCTTGAAGAAATTAGAATATAGAAGAACAAAATAGAAATGGGGCCTACTTGTTATATTTCTGGTTTTCAGAAACAATGTCAACGTGCTGGCGTATAGCATGGTTAGCTTTCAAATCTTGAGATCCTATTATCACCTATGCAAAGTCCAAGATAACAGCCAAACACATAACATAATTGCACATTACAAACAGACACACATACCACAAAAGCAGGAACTTTCAAAAAGGGCATATGCCCTTTTTTGGGGGGGGGGGTGGGGTTTGGGGGGGTGGGGAAGGCCATATGCCCTCCAGAACTCTAGCAATTACAAACCAAGCCATTAAACCTGGGAAATTACCCTCAGTTTCAAGAAAAAGGAAAGAGGGGGAGGAGTAGGGGAAAATTCACAAAAAACAAGCTGCCTCAAAACGAGTAAAATGACATATGAGTTAAAACTGGCAACTACACACATCAAAAGTATAAAATAAAAATGCAACACAGAAAAGAAAATATCCTAACAGAAGATATCCCACAACTGCGGTAGGCAGTAGCAAAATTAAGTTAGAGCACCTTACTTTGTACGGGTTGTAAAGAAACTGTCTAGCAAGTTGTTCAACCTCTTTAGGCCAGGTAGCACTCCAGTACAAAGTTTGACGATCTGGGCGAATCTGCATTGAACAAAACATTAGGAGGGAAGTAAAGGACCCATTGCATTGCCATCAGTGATACTTAACAGTGGATTAGCTGGCATCTTCAAAATACCACATTTGTACAACTTGCAACTGGGCATAAACATTACAAAGTGATCATTAAAGCAATCAGTATCCCAGGACCAGGGTCAATCCTAGAATGAAGCATTTATTAAATCTAAACAATTATAAAATTAAATTAAATTTAAAATTAAAAAAAAAAAACTCCATAGACATTATTTTATTGGCCTCAACCAAGTATCCCATAATTGTTTGTTAAAAACAAGTCCAATCACTAGTTGGACTCAAGTCAAAGCACAAATTTTAACAAAAAAACCCAATTTAAACTCACATGTCTATAAATCGTACACAATCAATATGATTCATACAATACATATATATGTATCATCAGATTCATAAGCATCGTCAATACACACCTATGACACCTACTACTCATATTATACGTATTGCACAATACTAACAAGTATGTGCATGTATATAATTAAATGTTGGTAACTTTAGTCTTTAAAGCCAATAGCTTTTCAAGTAGACAAGAGTATATGGCTAATATTATGAATAGGCAACAAAATTAAGCAAAATACTGGAGGGTAAGCAATGTTTAGAGATTTCCCCTTGTTAGTGAAAATTTGAAAATTCAACCAATGATTTACACTCTCTTAGGTAGGTTTCAGTAATAAAAATATTGGATTTTGAATATGTTTGATGGCTGTTAGGTGTTAAAATAGTGGGTTGAACAAGAAATAAGATAAACACTACACAACCACATAGGCAACCATACCTACGTTGTTCGAAACAATCACAAGGCAATCACACCCTCAACACTCCTTAAACCTTAAAATAAGCTTCTGAAATTTTATTAAAATCAATCTCACTATGAATGCTATTGACTAAAATAAGGGAAATTACTAAATCCAAAATCTTTTCCTAAAACACTAGGACTCCTAAAAAAACACTATGACTACTTATAACACAAAAAGTCTTGTTCTCCTTAAAGACCCCATTTCTTGTGAAAGCCTAAATGAAAGTTATTCTTTGAGTAGTGTAACATTAACCAAAGTTTATGATGGTTTCTTTTTCTTCCTTCCCACCCCCCCCCCCCTACCCTCCCTACCACACAGCCAACACCTTTCCCTCCTCTGATCCCCTCTCTACCTCTGTCTCTAAACCAGCCACTTCATCCTTTCCCTGGATTCTTCCCATCACCGTTCCCATTCCCATCCTCTTTTGGTTTTCTTCCTTTTCATCCCTCTTGTCCTCCTCTTTCTTCATCCCTGAACATCCCATCACCTTCTGACCTGCCTTTTAAACCACTGTTATGGCCTAGACCAACCACTACAAGTTCACCCACACCCCTTCCCAATATTGTGCCTCCCCCTTCCTCAGCTCTTAAACCTTCTCCTCAGGGCAGAGGGGGCAGTATTGGTCCTTTTCACATAGATTCCAAAACTTTTTCTTTCTCTTTTGATGGCGGGTGGGCTGATTCTTATGCAATTCACGAATGTCGTCGGAATATTAATAGTTCCGTGTGGATGAGTCGTAAGGGATTGGAATGGATTCTCGCATGTTTTGCCGATATTCGAGACTGGGTTCCAGGAAAGGATTTCTTGTGCAAACGTTTTAGAGCAAATAATAAGTTTTTCGAATTCCAGGGAAGGTCGAATAAGGCTGGTATTTTTGTGGAGATAGCAGTGTATTATGGTGGAGCTCGTCGTGGTTGGGTTTTGGTACTTGCGAGCTCAAACCGGTCTGGGTGGCGTTTGTTTTCTAAAGAATTAGATAGTTTCCTATTTGGTTCAAACTCTGCGAGGGTGGTAGGGAGGTCTTCTGATGTAGCTGATGGTGGTGGTCCAACGAATGGTGGTGGTCCAAATGGGAAGCAACCTGTCAACATTAGGAACCAGCGGAAGTTAAGGAAATTTGAATTTCCTAGAGCTGTTTTGGGAAATAACGTGTTGAAGGGTGTCTCTGGTGCATCTGTTTCTTCTAAAAATGGCAGACCCGTGCGTGACTTTACTTTTGAGGTGACTTCTGCTACTTTGGCGCTGAGGGTGTCAATTTCTGATGGGAAAAAAAGAGTGGTTAAGTGGATGAACCCATATCCTCAGCACAAGTCCATTAACACTGGGCCTGTGTTGTTTAATATTGCACCTGGGCTTGAAAAAGCCCATTTAGCTGACCCAAATACTAAGGCCCATGAAGAGGTTTCTGGTCCTTTTGGTTTGGGTGCAAGGGGGTTTGGCAATCAGAGTGTATGCGTGGTGGGTGAGAGCTCAAAGCCTCCGATGGAGTCAACGGTGCCATCGGCGTTGCCTGAGGCTCCGACGGTAGGTGGATCGTCGTTTTCCAGCCCCGATCAAGCTTCGGAGCTTCTCGCACCCATCCCGTCGAGAGTTCTTGGATACCCAGTGGCCAGAAAAGCCTCGTCGCCCTGTGGTAGCTCTGATGCGGTGGTTGTCACCTCCGTTAAGGCGGGTTTCTCTATGGGCTCAGTCTCCGATGCCAAGACAACTCTTGGGTTAGGCAAACGTGACTCTAGGTCCACCGGTGTTATGGTGGGTAGCTCGGCAACGGCGACAATTATTGTTCAAAACCGTTTTTCTCCTCTCTCTGACCTGGGCAATGGGGTTGAAGATGAGTTTGTGGTAGGGGAAGATCATGTTGAGGATCAGAGGTGTCACCACCATGCTCATAGGACGCGACAAAGGTCAGTGGTTTCTGTTGGGGATTTTCAGTCAGTTTCTAGGCTTCACCTCTCTCCGTGGGAGTCCAGTGTAGGGTCTGACCATAGTGGTGGAAGTAGAGAAAAAGATTTTTGTGTGTTGGAGTGTGACCCTCTGTCTCGGTGGGAACCCAATGATCTCAGAGAGTTGGTGTTGGTTCAGGACTCTACAGAAGGAACTCGGGTGATGGAGTCTAGATCATAGTCGAACTGGGTGTCACAATTGATGAAAAATTTCTGCAACATGGTGGGGTTCCCTATCGTGAAACACGAAGCTCAATGTTTGGCTTTGTTTTGCCTTTTGGAACAGGAGTGTCTCAAGGTGATTGATGTTGGGGTGCCCAAACGACCGGCTAATACAGGGTCTCGAGGTCTCAGGGAGCTTAAGGGACTTATCTCTAATGTTAATTACGAGGGTGTCTCTTGTAGGAGTAGGAGCAGAGTTTCTTCGA
This sequence comes from Quercus ilex subsp. ballota, assembly GCA_032727855.1. NCBI lineage: Eukaryota > Viridiplantae > Streptophyta > Magnoliopsida > Fagales > Fagaceae > Quercus > Quercus ilex. The sequence goes on along the minus strand of CM064912.1, from coordinate 14,579,069 downwards.
CTGCTGTAGGGGTTGTTGGTAGTTGTAAATGACTCTACAACTACTTTCTTGGAATGTAAGGGGGCTTAACAATCCTTGGAAGAGAGAGGTTTGTAAGAATATTCTAAAAGATTGGAAGTGTGATATTGTTTGTTTTCAAGAAACGAAAGTATCTTCTACTGATGTTGCTTTTGTTCGGAGTTTATGGGGGAGTCCTTTCATTGACTGGGCTGTTTTGGACGCGGTGCAGACTTCGGGAGGGGTCTTGCTAATTTGGGATAAGAGGATTTTTGAACAATTGGACATTATTGTTGGACAGTTTTCTATCAGTGTCTTACTGAGAGGAGTGGTGGATGAATTTGTTTGGGCTTGTATAGGTGTGTATGGCCCCAATGAAGATGGACAGCGGGCTGCATTGTGGGAGGAGTTGTCTCAGGTGCATGCCAGATGGCCCATGGCATGGTGCTTGGTAGGTGATTTTAATTGCATTAGGCACCCAAGTGAAAGGCTTGGCTGTGAGTTGTTTAGTCCTACTATGTTTGCTTTCTCGGACTTTATAGAGAGTAATTCTTTAGTTGATTTACCGTTAGAGGGTGCTTCCTTCACTTGGTTTAGAGACTTTGGTCTTCCGTCTATGTCAAGAATCAATAGGGCTTTGGTTTCTCTAGATTGGGAAGAACATTTTGAGAAAGTATCCCAAAGGGTGCTTCCTCGTGTTATTTCAGTCCACTGCCCACTTTTGTTGGAAGTTGGTGTTGTTTGACGTGGTCGGAGTGCCTTTAAATTTGAAAATATGTGGTTGAAAGCTGAGGGTTTTGTTGATAGAGTTCAACATTGGTGGAATGGGTACAATTTTGTGGGTTCACCAAGTTTTATTTTGGCTCAAAACTGAGGGCTCTGAAAGCTGACGTAAAAAAATGGAATAGGGAGGAGTTTGGTGACTTGGCTCTTAGGAAGAAAAATTTGCTGACTGAACTGATGGGTTTAGATGCGAGAGAGGAGTTGCTAGGGCTTTCGGGTGAGGATCAACTCCGTCGTATTCAACTCAAAGGTGATATAGAACAGTTGGCTTCCCTTGAGAAAATTTCTTGGAGACAAAAATCTCGGGCTTTGTATGTGAAGGAGGGAGATAATAATACTCGTTTCTTTCATAGATTAGCAAACTCTCATAAAAATGCTAATCACATTAAGAGGATCGAGATGGATGGTGTTCTTTATGAGCATGAGACGGAGGTGCGCTCTCAATTAGTTCTCTTCTATCAAGGGCTATATAAGGAAACTGATTTGGGGCGCCCTTCTATGGATGGTTTAGATTTTGCTTGTATTGTGGAGGAGGAGAGGTTGTCCTTAGAGAAGGAGTTCACGAAGGAGGAAGTTCTCCAGGTCTTAAGGGAGATGGAGGGTGATAAAGCCCCTGGTCCTGATGGTTTCACCATGGCTTTCTTTCATCATTGTTGGAGTGTTGTGGAAAAGGATGTCATGGATTTTTTTTATTTTTTTCATCGGCACTCTGTGTTTGAACGATCCTTGAATGCTTTGTTTCTCACTTTAATCCCTAAAAAGTGTAATGTTGTTAACATTAAGGACTTCCGCCCTATCAATTTGGTGGGTAGTGTGTACAAGTTGTTGTCCAAGGTGTTGGCGAACAGGTTGAGGGCGGTTTTGGATAATCTCATTTTCAAGTCTCAAAATTCTTTTGTTGGTGGAAGACAGATTTTGGATTCAGTGCTCATTGCAAACGAGTGTTTGGATAATAGGCTGAAGAGCCGGTTACTGGGGGTGATTTGCAAGCTTGATATTGAAAAAGCATATGACCATGTTAATTGGGAGGCCTTGTTTTATCTATTGGACCGGATGGGTTTTGGTTTGAAATGGAGGGGGTGGATTAAGGCTTGTGTTACTTCTGTCCGTTTTTCGGTCCTGGTAAATGGATCCCCTGAAGGTTTCTTTGGAAGTTCTCGTGGGTTGAGACAAGGTGGCCCTCTATCCCCTCTTGTTTCTCTTGATTATGGAGGTTTTAAGCAGAATTTTGAAGAAGACAGAGGAGAATAACCTTATACGGGGTTTTCATGTGGGAGCAGTGAATTCTGTTGGTGTGCAGATTTCTCATTTGTTGTTTGCGGACGACACTATCTTATTTTGTGATGCCTCTAGGGATCAGTTGCTGTCCATAAGGTTGGCAATGTCTTGTTTTCAGGGTGGAAGCATCTCTATTTATCTAAAGGTGGTAGGCTCACATTACTAAAGAGTACTCTTTCAAGTCTTCCAACGTACTTTCTATCACTCTTCACTATTCCTAAAGCTGTGGCTGCTAGAATGGAACATATTCAGAGGAATTTCCTTTGGGGGTCTTCTGAGGGTAGTTTCAAATATTCTTTGGTGGCTTGGGAAAAGGTGTGTTTACCTGTCAAATTGGGTGGTTTGGGGATAAGAAGTGTGGCGTCATTTAATCAAGCTTTATTAGGGAAATGGTTGTGGCGTTTTGGGCATGAAGTTACCCATCTTTGGCGGAGAGTAATCTCCACAAAATACGGTGAGGGTCATGGGGGGTGGTGTACGAAAGTGTGCAGGAGGACTCATGGTTGTGGTCTTTGGAGAAACATTCATGAAGGGTGGGAGAGTTTTTCTAAGCATTTGTCTTTTGTAGTGGGTGAAGGCACCCGTATCCGCTTCTAGCATGATAGGTGGATTGGGGATAATACCCTAAAAGACCTCTATCCTGAGCTCTATGTCTGTTCAATTGCAAAGGATGCATGCATCTCTGAGGTTTTGTGGACTTCGGAAGGAGGTACTTTCAGAGTGTGGGACTTAAGGTTTTTTAGAAATTTTGAAGATTGGGAGCTAGCTGCATCTTACTCTCTTCTTCGGCTTATCCATCCTCGTATTCCTCAGGGGGATAGGAGGGATACGCTTCGTTGGCGGCTCAAAGGGGATGGTAAGTTTGATACCCGATCTTATTACCAAGAAATTCAGGGCAATCCAAATCTTTTGTTTCCTTGGAAGGGTGTGTGGAAACCAAAGATTCCTAAGCGAGTGGCCTTCTTCTTGTGGACTGCTACACACAATCGGATTCTCACTTTGGATAATCTCATGCTTAGGGATCGCCCTATGGTAAATCGGTGTTGTATGTGTTGTGGTGATGAGGAGTCGGTAGACCATCTTCTGCTTCATTGTCCTGTTACACATACCTTATGGTCCTTCATGCTTCAAGCTTTTGGTATACTTTGGGTTATGCCAAGATCGACGGTGAGTTTGTTATCTTGCTGGCATCAATGGCTTGGGAAGCACAATTCAAATATTTGGAATTTGATTCCAGGGTGCTTAATGTGGATTGTTTGGTTGGAACGAAATCATCGCTCCTTTGAGAACATGGAGAAGACGTTGGATGAGTTAAAGGTCTTATGCCAGTGTAGTCTTTTTGAGTGGGGTCGTTGTTAGGGCTTTACAGATTCTTCGTCTCTTTCAGAGTTTATGTTTTCCCTTAAATTATCTTTCTGATTTTCTTTTCTTTTGTTTTGCTGTTTGGTTCTTCTATTTCTTGTTGTTCATCATCATGAACTACTTGTACTTTTCTTTTTTTTTTCTCATTTATAACATTTCTCTGATTATCTATCCAAAAAAAAAAAAAAAAAAAAAACTTCTAAACCAAATACAAAAATGACTCAAAACACAATATAAGACTCATGGGCCTTTGGTAGAGACAAGAATAGCCATTCCTGAAAAAATGGAATTTAACAGATTGCCCTTATTCTACACCAACAAGCAAGCCTTAGTCCCAAATTTTTTGAGATTGGCTATGGATTCTTAACTGATTAGTCAAAGTAGGCCACATGTATTCTTTTATGAGATTTATTCCAGTAAAAATTAATTAAAACTAAACCAGTAGCTTTCTATCCTAAAGAAACATAATACTAAAACTCAATAATAATTAAAGTAGCCTATGAAATGTTCCAAGAAGGCCCCACATCAAAACGAGACCACAAATCTATCTTCTTCTTTTTTATCTTGCTTTTCCCCAATCTTTTTATTGTCTACATCATATCTTCTCTTTGGTAGGGAAGTAAGCAAGAGGCTTCATTAATGATATGGCCTTCGAAAACTCCAAAAAAAAAATATATATATATATATACAAAAAATAATCTAATAAGTTCTTGTTACAAGTTTAAGTTCTATTGGACAAGACCTGCAATTAAGTACTAGAAGTCAAATTGGGATTCTAAACCAACAATTAGAACTTCCACACTGTTCAAGAACTCAGTTCAGCCAAGCTATTTCAGATCAGACATCTGCTAATCTGCCCTTCTTTTCTAACAGATCTAATCCATAAATGAAAGCAGGAGACAGAAAGGCATAACGAAGAGGAAATATGAGAGCAAGGGGAAACAATCATCTGTTAAAAATTATTTTTGTAACAGAGATAAAAGTACAATAATGATCATGACATAAGTTTCAAACAGCAAGGCACAATTCAAACCTGAGAAACAAGCTTTCGAATCTGAGGCTCAAAACCCATATCTAACATCCGATCTGCCTCATCCAACACAAGAAATGTAACCCTTCGCAAGTTTGTATGATGCGAATCCAACATATCAATCAACCTCCCAGGTGTCGCAATTACAATTTCAACGCCTGGTCCAGAAAAGGAATAAATTTGACATTAACAAAATCAAAAATAGTAAGCAACTATATAAACCTAGACATGAAAGTAATAAAAAATAGCTAAGTCAACTCACATAGTAACTACCTATCACAGGAGAGACAGTTCATGGAAATCAAAATACAGCAAGAAATGAAAAGTTGTCTAAAACTCAATCGACAACCTACCTTTCTGAAGATCACGAACTTGAGGTCCCTTTGGAACCCCACCATATATGCATGTATTTTTAATTTTTGATGATGCACCAAATTTAGTACATTCATTTTGTATTTGAACAGCAAGTTCACGGGTTGGAGCTAATACCAAAACAATTGGGCCATCTCCAGGAGCTGAAAAATATAATGGGGATCAACGAAACATATTTCCAGAGATTGACAAAATAAAAACAGAGGCATATCAAGATCATATTAAGAATAAATCAACCCAAACATTACACCCTTACAAAGAATTGGCTGGGCATTAACATGGACAATGGCAGGCAACAGGTAGGCAAGTGTCTTCCCTGACCCTGTTTCAGCAATACCAATTAGATCACGGCCCCTTAGAGCCATTGGCCATCCTTGAGCTTGAATAGGGGTAGGTTCGACAAAGCCAGCTTTTGTAATCTCTTGAATAACATAATCTGTTGACAAGTAGGAATAAACATTATCTCACTATGTCAAAAAAAGAAAAAATAACTTGCAAGTTGAGGATAAGTCAACTAAATTTCAGCACAACTTTTTTTCTTGATAAGTAAATTTTCAGCACAACTTAGTTATCATAAGAATTAACATAACCAATCAAGAAGTTGGTGCCAACAAGAAGGTGATACAACTAAGCAGATGTGATGCATTAGATGATTAATTTTGCAGGAAACCTCCATGATTAAGACTTAGACAGTGCAATAGCAATCTCAGAAGAACTCATTTGGTGAAATATCCTGATACACAAACCATGTGCTTGTCTAAACAAAGATTCCTACCAAAATTTTCAAAGTGTATTATGAAGTTTTTTTAGTGAAGAAATTACTTTTCACTATGAGGGTTTGTCATTCAATTACTCCATCTTTTGCGTTTTCTTTGGGATCACATCAAGGGACTATCCAGACTAGGTGGTAGAAGTGAAAGACAGATGTTGCAAGTCCGTTTATGTCCAGCTTATTTGGCTAACTTTTAGCTTTTAGCTTTTAGCTTTTATGTACAACTTTTTAAAACCTAACTTTTTCAAAGTACAAGTATATTTTAGCACACTTTCAGCAAAAAACTAAATAAGCTCATGCCAAACGGACATGCAAGATAAAAAGTTATTTGATGTCTTATTTTGAAATTTTGTGCTTCTTCTAACTCATGTATATGCTAAATGAAACATTTAAAAATCCTCAAACAATGAAGAAAGGGTCTTTGTCCTAAAATAAGTTACCTGGAAATCCGACATCACGGAAACTCTTGACAGGCTTTGGAACATCAAGGCCCTCAACAGTAATTTCCCTTCGCAGCCGATACTCCTCAACCTCCCTATCTGACATTTCTGCCACTGCTGGTGACTCAACATAGAAGTTCTTCTCAAAAGGAGTCAACCCATCCAAATCCAACTTCCTTGGTGACTCTACAACTTCATAACTATTTCTGCTCGATGAGGACCGAACTGAGCCACCATAGCCCGTGGACGCACCAAAACCCGAATCACTAAAGGAATATATTTGTAGAGAATTGATCAGTACTTGATATTAACTCAACATACGGGCATATTTATATAAAATTCAATATAAGAAAGAAGTATCAAAACAAAGCAGTTTACAAAAATGGGTTGTTCAACAAAAATATACACAATGGAAAGAGAGCAAATGCAGAATCATTGAACAAAACCTAAAGTTCACAAAACTAGCCAATGATTGTTAATGAGCCACTGACTAAACACTAGATTTAGACAAACTCTAATAAGAACTAAGATAAAGCAAAACAGTGAGCCTTAATTCTGGGCCTAATTGAAAGAGCCACAAGAAGCAGAATCACTAAGTAAACTTAAAACTCCACACTAAAAAAAAAACCTCAATTTCAACAAATATTATGTAAAACAAGTCAAACACACATAACAGAGAGATATAATAAATGGGCAAACTTCAAATTCAAAATAAAATCAAATTAGGCAAAAAGGAATGTAACCCAGATATGAATTTACATACATACACATATGAATGTGTGCGCTTTTGTGTCTGTTAGAGATATACACAGTAAGGGGGCAAAATTTAAGTTCACATGTAATGAAATTTGATACAAATGAATGAAACCCACATGGGAATTTAAGCAAAGCAACACATAATCACAGTTACATATACAAGTTTGTGTCTGTGTCTGTGTGTGAGAGAGAGAGAGATATGGGGTTGGTGAGGGTTACCTTCTGCGGTCACGGTAGGAGGAGGGGTCACCGGAGCGGCTGTCATAGCGGCTCATGATGTGTGGGGATGGTGATACTGCCGGTGAGGTTATCAGGAAAAGGGGTTTTAGAAGAAAGAAGAAGAAGAAGAGAGTAGAGGGAGAGAGACAGAGAGACAGAGAGAGTTGCGTCGGATGATAGAGTTACGCTTTTGTGTATCTTTGTGGCTGAAACCTCCAATAATGACATGCCATCTGTGAGTGGGACTCACATCCCCCGTCACATATTAAAAATAAAAAATTTTAAAAATAATAGTAATTTAAGGTAGTTAACTAGTTTTCAATGGAACTCTTTAAACTGCTCATTTTGAAAATCTAATTGTTAGATTACATGTTTTTTTATGTTCTTAACACTTATATCAATTTTCGTTCAAATTGAATGTTATTTACTATTTGATTGATAAACTTATTTTTATACAAAATTTTATACCACAAAAACTTAAAGTTTAAACATTTAATTGGTGACATAACTATATATAATAAAAACATGTAATTCAATAATTAAATTTTCTAATTTTACATTCAATAAAATTATATAAGAGTAGTTTTCACCTTTGTGTAGGTCAAAAAATTTGTGTCCATATAGTTTATCATTAAGTCTATATATAAATTATAATTTTTTTTAAAATGGTAAATACATAAATTGTGTTGGTGATTGGTTTATGCGGTAAATTAGTATTAATTTACCGCATTAATCATTTTGGAAAAAAGAAAAATATTAACAGATGTCTTTAGGGTAATGGTTAACAATTCATTTATATAAAGTTTTTATAAAAAAAAAATTAATATTTTGATAACTTTTTTCATTTCCTATAAAAATTATGTCAAAACTTTCTTAAAATAGATTATTAATCATTGCCCTAAGGGCATTCGTTAGCATGACCCTTGAAAATATATATATATATATATATTAAAAAATGCTTGTGTATGTCATACTTTATAAAGATTTATATCTTTTGTAAGAATTTATCAACTCCTTGTCATCTAAACCCCATAATTATCGATTGCTAAATAGGTATAAAGTATAAACTGTTATGATCACATACAATGATACAAAATTTAGGAAGACTAAATTTTTTTTTTTTTTTTTTTTGCTTTATCAGTTGCTCAATGGGTATAAGCTGCTATGGCTACCGTGAAATTACATGGTAGGAACAACCATGTTGATGTTTTGGCAATGTGAAAATGTTCTAAAATAGCAAGTATTATATCCCTAAGGAAGTCACTAATTTGTGTAGCAAGTCCAAGGAACAGTTACTTGGTAACCATAATTGACATTTATTTTTTGCATATTATCCCTTAGCTGTTGAAGGTGTCAATAACAATTGTAAGAGGAAAAAACAAAGTGTACTGTGTGGGATATACCCCATAATTATGTGTGCTTTGTAAGCCTTGGTGGTTGAATTTGACCAAGGCATATCCTAAGTGAGTGTTTTAATGCAAGAGAGCCATTAATGTCTTTTGCGATTTATGGTAAAGTGATATAAGTTAAAAATGCCTGTAAATTATGTGCTGTGTGCACGTTGTGATTCACCCAACTATTGCTTAATTCATTCATGTGAGTGTTTGAGTTTTTTTTTTTTTTTTCAAGAGATGAGTGTTTGAGTTATTGGCTAAGACTAAATAGAGCATATTTAACGCCACCAAAGTAGGATTCGTCAATGGGCCGGGCCGGGCCGACCCGGCCCGTTTTTACTTGGCCCATGGGTCTAATGGGCTGGGCTTAACGGGTCGTTGACTAGTCAATGGGCTGAGTCGGGCCGGGCTGGATGGAAAATCCCTAGCCCATGGCCCTACCCATGGGCAATGCCCATTTGGGCCTTAGTGGGCTGGGCTAGTGAGGTGGGTTTAATGGGCTACCCATGGGCATTTTTAATGGGTCTTCAATGGGGTTATAAAAATTTAACTAAAAAAATTATAATTATATATTATTACAAACTATCAAATTGAACAATTAAATCTACTAAAAAGATTCTATTAAAAAAAAAAAATACTAAGACATACATCTTAAAAAGGTACTAAAATAAGATTAATTAACTTGTATTGATAAGAATAAATAAGTACATTGAAATTTTCATGAATATATTAGACTGAAAATAGTTGCATCACTACAAATGTGTACATCCCAACTAGGTTGGCACCCACACACTTGTCTATCATTTGCAATTCCCAATCTATTTGTGTTGAAACATCAAATAATTTTATCTAAGAAAAAAATTGAAAAACTTGTTACATAAATTTTATAACTATTTGCCAAGCATTATCTTGAAGAGGTGGATTGTTGGTCATGTTGATTCTTCAAATATTTCCTGCTTAAAGGAAATATATATATTTATTATGCATATTGTATATTTATTTCATATTCTTCAAATATTTCATACTACTAAACTAATACCAAAATATATATATATTTATTATGCATATTGTATCACAATCACTCCAAATATTTAGTGGTTAGTGTGGTTTTAAAGTTTTTTATAATGTCTAAAGTTCAATCCCTCACCCACCCAACACCAAAATTATTTTGTCATGAATTTTGGGCAATGAGTCGGGCTAATGGGCTGGGCTAATGGGCCGGCCCACCGGGCGCCCATGGGTAAAGAAACCAACCCATAGCCTGTCCCATTGGGCTACTGGGCTGCCCACGAGCTTCAATATTACCGGGCTGGGCTGCCCATTAGCCTGGTGGGCTAGCGGGCTATTGGGCCAGCCCATGGGTCATGGGCTATTTGATGACCCTTACACCAAAGGCTTAAATTTTGGTAACAAATATGCTCTGTTACATATGAATGATATGATATAATTTAAGTGAATTAGGGGTGGGATGAAATGGTGCGCTGCATAGTTAAGGATTATGACTTTTCTTAGAGTTGTTATGATAATTTCATCACGAAATATAATTTTTGTTTAGTTGTTATATAAATTAACAAATTATATTTTATTATGTTAACAAAAATTTAAACAAATATTAACTAATACAATTTAGTGTTTATTTGAATTAGTGATGATGTTTTCTAGGCAACATCAAATAAACTTACTTTATAAACTAATGGGTGTCTCTTTCTTTTTTTTTTGAGTGAAACCAATTAGTATTTTAGCCTTTTTTTTTAGCTGAAAAAATATATATATCCACAGAGATGAATACATATTGTGGGGGGTAAAAGCCCAGATCTACCAATTGGGCATGGGGCCTTGTTTTTTAGATTACTTTATGTCCGAAGAGAGATAACGGGTTGGGATAGAGTTCACCTGAGGGCAACAAACCCAGAGATGGCAGAAGAGTACAATCCGAAGAGGTCACCCTTTGTCCGAGAAAGTTTTACTCCTCGGATACAAATAGTTCTGATCAAATAAACGTACAAAAGGCCCGAATGCCCTTCCTGGCAATTTTAGTGACAAAGATAAGTTCTGAGCATACCTGGAGATGATAAGGATGAAGAAATATCTCAAGGAAAAGCTGCTACCACCGTATTCAATGCCCTGCAACAACTTTTCTGGCCGCATTTATATGGAGAAGACCCCCTGCACAATGCAACTTCAACTACCGCACTCCCAAAAAGTTAGAGAAGATACTTGATGTGACCTATACTCAAGTATGTAAGCAAATGGAGGACAAGTGGACGATTGGGATGATTAGGGAAGAGGCTATATAAAGAAGAAGAACCCCAGATAGAGAGGGACAAATGATCCAGAGAGAGAGAATAACGAAAACAGCTTTACTGTAGCTCTAGGACCTGTAACCTAACTTCATTCAATAAAATGCATCTTCGGACGTTAGGTCTACCTTTGTTTTCACGTGATTGCATGTTAGATTATTCGCAAATACCATAACCAACTCTTGTTTAATTCATATCCGGCCCAGTTCTTTCACCCACGCTCTACAAATTCATTATCTTGGGTTCATATGGCTCATATTCCATATCTCGTGGGCTTGGGTTACAAAAATTGACCCTACACATATAATAATCTCTCTCTCTCTCTCTCTATATATATATATATATATATTACAAATTTTTTATACTTCCAAAAAAAATCATTTTAGCTAACCGAAGTGAATAATAAAATAAATTAAGCACATTTTTCTATTAAAAAAAATAGATAAATAAATTGAAGGACAAAAAATTAAATTTTATTTTAGCTAATAACGCCATAGTCACACTTACATTAAAATAAAGCATATTTTCAAAATAAAATATTGAATAAAAAAGTTTTATTAAAAAAAAAAAATCTATAACTTTAGAATAGGCCTTTTATACTTAAATTACAAGCATTTTGTGATTAGAATTTTAAAATTTTATATTTTTCACTAGAAAATTTTATTTCTTAGATGTTACTTGTTTTTTTTTTTTTTTGGTAATAATATATACTACTATATTTATTGGTGCAAATATAATTTTCTGTAAAATTCTGGATACCCGTATATACTGACTTCCCACTCAGTCTTAAGTCTTATCCCACAAATTTTCCAAAACACTCAGACAGAATGCAGACACTATCATCAGTGCCTTCACTGAGAGTGAGAGTAGCGGTTAGAGCTTCATGGGACACGCAACCGAGGCTCACATACAACCCCAATGCCCCACGAAAATCCCCCAAAAACCCCAACACCACTCTCAAAGCTAAAACCCCACAACCACAGACACCACCAACTGTCACTTTAACTGTCCCAACTGCTGACCTTCTCAAACGCTCCACAGGAGGTATATTATTACACTCTCTACCAAGTTTTCATGTATTTTAATGGGTTTTTTGTTGCATGTGTTCTGCTTGGTTGGTTGCTGAGAAACTTGGAGTTTTTTGGGTTCTGGGGGATGGAAATTTAAGTCTATTAGAGCAAGTTGTCTGAATGGAATTCTGGGTTTTATTGGGTTTTAGGAATTTTTTTTGGTTAGTAAGAAACCAGGGGAAAGTGAATGAGAAGTTGGGTAGTTTTGGAGAAACCCCATGAAATTGAAAAAATCCAAGAAAGTTCTTTGTTTTGTTTATTCCATTGTTCTTTCCAAAAATTGAATATTTTGGAAATGAAAGTGTATTTAATTTTTGTTATTCACATTTTCTTTGAGGGGTATCTGTTTTGTTTGTGCTCTCTATTTGGTTAATTAGAGAAGTGAGGGTTGCTGTTTTTGGTTTTGTGGAAAATGGGAAATTCATTTCCAAGCAAATTTATTGTATGGAGTTTTGTTGTGGTGGCCCTGGTGGGTGCTAAGAATGTTGTTTGGTTAGTAAGAAACCAGAAGAAATATGCATTCCCTCTATTTGGTTTTGTGCTCTATTTGGTTACTGAGAGAAGTGAGCGTTGCTGTTTTTGGTTTTGTGGAAAATGGGAAATTGAATTCCAAGCAAATTTATTGTATGGAGTTTTGTTGTGGTGGCCCTGGTGGGCGCTAAGAAGGTTGTTTGGTTAGTAAGAAACCAGAGGAAATATGCATTCCCAAAAAAACCAAGCCAGAAGAGATGGAATGAAAATTTGGTGGTTTTGGCGAAGTCCCATGTAATCAAAAATATTTAGAAATTTCTTCCATTATTTTAATTCAATTTTTTTCCTACTAAAAATGAAGTTTTTTGAAGTTTGAAACTGTTTTTATTTTTTTATATTACTGGCAATTTCTAGAAAGGAAAAAACAGTTGTACTGGTTTTCTAAGTAACAATAGATTTCTTTGTATTTGATATGTTTTCTCATGAAATGAACTAAAGCATTGTTGTAATGGTTTATTTATTTTTAAAAAAAAATTATTGGAATTCTGATTTGTAGAAGAAAAAGTGGAACCAGATGAATTTTATTTGGGTTACGAGCGATGGTTGCCAAGTCCTCCAAAAGTGCAGAAGCCTCGATCTGTGTTCAATGCAGCATCATTAGCATATATCGGTGATTGCATCTATGAGGTTTGTTTATGACTCAAGTTATGTAGCACCATACTCCACTTGTGAACAACTATAAGTGGACCAGTGGTTACACATGCTCAATGTTGAAGTAGGTCTTTAGAAATGTGTGTTATGAGGAACTGCATGGTGCACAAAGACTGTTGATGACATAAGCTAACAACCATTTGCTATTGTAGAAAATAATTTAAAGGCACATTTAATGAAAATGTTACCTGGAATGGAATTTTGACTTGACTACATCTATAGAACCTTACTGCTATGACTTATTGCAGATTGTTGGTAAATAATATTTTACCTATGAAAGCCTAGTTAGTAATGGCAACAGACTTTTACACTTTCAGCTTATGTAAGCTTACAGAAAAATACCTTTCACTTTGTCCTCCAAATTCTGAACAAACTGTGTGTATGTCTTTTTTGATCAGTTCAAATTGTGTGTATGTTAAAGCAAATGATGTAGATATATAGTTATATAACATGAATGATAAATATGTGAAGAAGCATAGGAACGATGTTGTGCAAAGGCCTTTAGCGGAGGTGGGATATAGAACCACACATCAGTAGATGCATGATAAGGAATTCAACTGGAGGCATTTATGATGTATATTTACCTTAGGAAGTATAGATTGCAATCTTAAAGATATGCGGGCAACTTGATGCCTATGTAACAACTCATCAATGTAAGGGGTCTTAGAGATATATAGTTGAAACCTTCTTACGAAAGCATATGTTGTCTGGGATTGCTTCTATATCTAAATACATAACAATTAGGTTCCTAGTTTAAAATATAATGACTAGCACGATCATTTGTCTAAGGAAACTTAATCTTCCTACATGTCTTACTTCCAATATTTCTGAAAATATGCAGCTATATGCTCGCAGGCACTTTTTGTTCCCTCCTCTGAATATTGAAGAATTCAATGATCGAGTGACAGCAGTTGTACGTTGCGAAGCACAAGTATGAATTTTTCCCGCATCATCTGGACATTTGAGTTAATCAATCATTATCATGGACTCATGGTGTTAGGAGGACTTTGTTCCATATGTTGTCATTGTTGTGATTGAGTTTTTTTATATGTAATTGTTACTTATTTTAAAGACCTTTCTGTGCTGAAGATGATATTGCTGTGTTATGCAGTACTTTGTATCTTCATGGCACACTTTTACTGATATCTTTATTTTTTTTTTTTTATGGGAGTGATATCTTTTTTATTATATACGTGTGTAGGGCTGTTTCCTTAGTCTAGAATCTTTTTGTATGGTTGTCAATTAAGGACGTACAAAGAATATGACTTTAGATAGAATAGAATGGAGGAAAAAGAATACATGTAACCGACCTTAACTAATCTGTGGAGGATTCGTAGCCGAACCCAAAATTTTTGGGACTAAGGCTTTGTTGTTGTTGTTGTTGTAAGCTTTGCCTTTTCTTTGTTAGATGAAAATGGATAATTTTTTTTCTTAACATTTGTGTTTTTTGCATTTCAGGATGCATTGCTCCAGAAGCTTCTTAATGATAATTACTTATCAGAAGAAGAAAGGTACCAGAAGAGTTTATAGTCCTCTTAAATCTTAATATTTATCTACTTTTGTCTCTATGAATCTTCATCTTGTAAAGAATCATGAAATGCAAAAACTTCTTTTATATGCCTTTTGTTCTTTGTGTGGAGGGCTGGCTGAAAGCATAAAAAAGAGGCTCTTTATCTCAATTAGTGAGCTTGCAATCCTTGATTTTAATAATCAAGCATTGGGAGCCATCTTCAGTTTGAAAATTTTACTCATTTCCCAATGCATGTAGAAGAAACGTCCTTTTCACGTGTTTGGTCCAATATTCTAGAACTTTTTTACCCTAGATGTTGCCACTACATCTTCTTATGTTTGTACAGCTTTGTAAGTGCCTTAAATGGTTTTCAGTTTCTGTTCAAGGCTGTACCATTTGAAGGAGAACAGGTGATTCTAGTGAAAATATGGTATGAGGATGCAGGGATGCATTCATGTGAACTTTCAAGGACACAAATATTTGAAACATTAAACATAGAACCTTTGGTAGGTAAATGGTGGGAACAGTTGCGCAGCACAAAAGCACTTTAAGACACATTAATCAGCCTTTCTAGGTCACATAAAAGGCTATTTGACTGATAAAACTTAGGAATTAGTGTGTGCTGAAAAATAACAGCAAAAGCAGTAAGACATCCAATATAGAATATTATTTTCAGTGCTACTTGATAGGATTGATTAGCTGATGTTTCACACAAATGCTGTTAGGGATGTGCATAATACACCAATTGAAGATGGAAGAGTAAATGTTATGACTTCCTTCTATTTTGATTTGATGTTTGACTGCTTAATGAATCTCGAATCTGTAGATATAAAAATGTTGATGTGGGCCGTGTGGCTTGAATTGCCACAAGCCCAAGTTGACCGAATCCTATTTGTAATAGGAAACCTCTTCTGCCGACTTTGACATATATATATATATATATATATATATATATATATTAGGTTATGAGATGAAGAGGGCAGCCGTGTGAATTAGAGAATTCCTAAAAACCTAGCAGCAGCCACATAAGAAGAAGAATAGTGTTTTCTTGTCTTATGGGTGAGAGAGAGTGCTAGGGTGTAATTGGGATTTGGGTTTCTTGAGAGTGTTCTTGTGCACTATTGTATCTCCCTATTTTTTATAGTGAAATTTCTCCATCGTCTCCGTGGAGGTAGGCAGTTTGCCGAACCACGTAAATTCTTGTGTTCCTTGTGTGTGCTTGTTATTTAATTTCCGCTTATTTACTGTTATTGATTGAAGCCTGGGGTGTTATCTGCACAACAAGTGGTATCAGAGCAAGGTTAGGATTCAATCCTTTGAATACAGTAAAGATGTCAAGCACAAAGTATGATGTAGAGAAGTTTTGTGGTAAGGGAAATTTTTCTCTTTGGCAAAGGCGGATGAAGGATCTCCTAATTCAACAAGGAGTTCATAAGGCCTTGCTTGGGAAGGAGAAGAAACCGGAAACGATGAAGGATGTAGAATGGGTAGAGATGGATGAGAAAGCAGCTAGCGCTATTCGTCTCAATCTTGGTGATGAGGTCATTCACAACATCCTAGAAGCAAAGACTGCAAAGGAGGTTTGGGAAAAACTAGAAGGTCTTTATATGAGAAAGAATCTGACGAACAAGTTGTACGTGAAGAAGCAACTGTATAGTTTGCATATGAAGGAGGGTTCTGATCTGTTGGAGCATCTCAACACATTTAATATGTTGAACACCCAACTGTCAAGTTTTGGGGTGAATTATGAGGATGAAGATAAAGCATTACTCTTGTTAGCGTCGCTTCCTACTTCTTTTGATCATCTAGTGACTACGTTGATGTACGGGAAAAAGACTATAGTACTCGAGGAGGTGACTAGTGCTCTCTTGTCACACATAAAGATGAAGCAAGATGGTGATGGTTCTCAGGCTGATGGACTTATTGTAAAGTCTGAGTCAAGCAATAGAGGTAGAAGCAGGTCAAGAGGACGGAACTCCAATAGGAACAGATCACAGTCTAAATCACGTGTAAAGAAAGATGTAGAGTGCTTTTATTGTCACAAGAAAGGACACTACAAGAATCAATGTAAAGAGTTGAAAGAGCATTTAGAGGAGAAGAAGAATGGAAAGAAGCCCCTAGAATCAGCTAGTGTTGCTGAAGAAACATCAAATGACAGTGAAGCTGGTGCAGATTTACTTTCAGTTTCATCAAGTAACAACGTTCTATTGAAATCTTGGGTTTTAGATTCAGCATGCTCTTGTCATATGACTCCAAAGAAAGATTGGTTTGACACGTATAAGCCTTACAACGGTGGTATGGTCCAAATGGGTAATGATGCTACATGCCCGGTTATTGGGATTGGTACCGTGAAGATCAAGATGTTTGATGGAGTTGTGAGAGTTCTTAGTAATGTCAGACATGTTCCAGATCTTAGAAAGAATTTGATTTCTTTAGGAGTATTGGATGATTTGGGCTATTCATACTCATCAAAGGGTGGAATCATGAAGATTACCAAAGGTGCTTTGATGGTGATGAAGGGACAGAAAGTAAGCACACTTTATAGATTGATTGGGAACACAGTTGTAGGAAAAGTTGCAGTCACCACTCCAGTGGAGTCCAGCACTGACGACACAAAATTATGGCATATGCGACTTGGCCATATTGGTGAACGTGGTATGTGGTATGTTAGAGTTGCATAAGAGAAATTTATTGAAAGGAGTGAAGACATGCAAGCTAGACTTCTGCAAGTATTGTGTGTATGGGAAGCAGCATAGAGTCAGTTTCAAGACAGGCTCTCATACAAGTAAAGGTGTTCTTGACTACATTCATTCAGATGTTTGGGGTTCAGTATCAGTTTCTTCTCATAGCGGTGCTCAGTATTTTGTCAGTTTCATTGATGACTACTCTAGAAAGGTATGGATTTATTTTATGAAGCATAAGTCTGATGTGTTTGGCATATTTAAAAAGTGGAAAGCACAGGTTGAGAATCAGACTGGCAGGAAAATAAAATACCTTAGAACAGATAATGGACTAGAGTATAGAGATAAAGAATTCATAAGATTTTGTGAATTAGAAGGTATTACTCGTCACTTCACAGTTAAAGGAACTCCACAGCAGAATGGGGTTGCAGAGAGAATGAACAGAACCTTAGCAGAAAGAGCCAGATGCATGAGATTAAATGCAGGGTTGCCTAAGGTGTTCTGGGCAGAGACAATTAACACAGCAAGCTTCATTATTAATAGATCTCCATCATCAGCCATAGATTTCAAGATTCCAGAAGAGGTTTGGTCAGGTAGACCAGTTGATTATTCGAGTCTAAAAATCTTTGGTTGTCTAGCTTATGTGCATGTGCAGAGTGGAGAGCGTTCTAAATTGGATCCGAAGTCAAGAAAATGTGTATTTCTTGGTTTTGAAAAAGGTGTTAAAGGCTATAGGCTTTGGGATCCAATCTCAAAGAAAATGGTGACCAGCAGAGATGTCATATTTGATGAAGCCTTTATGTTGAAGCAGAATGAAGCAGAGACTTGTGATGATAGTTCACAGGAGAAATTAACTGTTGAGGTGGAGTTTGACGAGAATAGTTCATCCAGTGATAAGGGTGATGTTGAGATTGATCCACAGCAGCAACAAGAAGAGTCTTATTCAATTGCTAAAGGTAGAGAGAAGCGGGTTCACAAAGCACCTCAGAGATATGGCTTTGAAGATATGGTTAGCTTTGCTCTCATAACTAGCAGTGGAGATCCATTGTCTTACAGGGATGTAGAAGAGATGGGGTAACTACAGAAGAATAAGATTTGAGAATGCCTCTGATATGTTAACAAAGCCAGTTCCAACAGACAAGTTCAAGCACTGCTTGGACTTAATTGGTATTTGCAGCTTGTGAGCCCTTAAGGGCTAAGGTGGAGGCGATGGAGGAGTTTGCTCGTGTAGCTTGATCAATTCAAGCCAAGGTGGAGATTTGTTGATGTGGGCCGTGTGGCTTGAATTGCCACAAGCCCAAGTTGACCGAATCCTATTTGTAATAGGAAACCTCTTCTGCCGACTTTGACATATATATATATATATATATATATTAGGTTATGAGATGAAGAGGGCAGCCGTGTGAATTAGAGAATTCCTAAAAACCTAGCAGCAGCCGCATAAGAAGAAGAATAGTATTTTCTTGTCTTATGGGTGAGAGAGAGTGCTAGGGTGTAATTGGGATTTGGGTTTCTTGAGAGTGTTCTTGTGCACTATTGTATCTCCCTATTTTTTATAGTGAAATTTCTCCGTCGTCTCTGTGGAGGTAGGCAGTTTGTCGAACCACGTAAATTCTTGTGTTCCTTGTGTGTGCTTGTTATTTAATTTCCGCTTATTTACTGTTATTGATTGAAGCCCTGGGATGCTATCTGCACAACAAAAAAAATAAAAATTAATTAATTTCTTTATTAAAAAATGGTTCATCATCCCATATTATGCTAGTTTCTTGAAGACCTAGTCTGACTATATTTAGTAGTGGTATAGTTTATTCAGATTTCTAGATTAGGAGAACTGCCACTCTGCAACTCCCTTTAGCTCTAGGTACTTGTTGTAATAGCTTGCTTGTAAAGGGGCTGGCACCTTGGGGGGGTGTTTTGGGACGAAACCAGAATGGATCTGCAGCAAAGCAGAGCTTTCAAAGTTATGGTGGCTTGTGTTGTGCTGTCATTCGGATTCCTGACAATTTTATTTGATTCGATTCACTTCTCACTCTACAAAAGTAGGGTAAGTGATTAGCTATCCGATTCTGACTTCCAGTGGCGAGACCATAGACTGAATTGAATCCTCCACTGGCATTCTGCCATATGTCCTTGCATGGGAGCCTTGTCCACCTTTGGTACTTAAGTAGATCTTCAAAATAAAAAGTGTTAGTACTGATCACGTGGGAAGACCAATCTATTTCATCAGAGGAAGAAGGGGAATTGCCCCAGCCACATGTCATTGTGCCTTTCCACCAAGATTGACTCTAGCCTGCCCAACTGCATGGTGCCATTGTACCCTCAGCCCAGTTTTGCTGCCTTACCTCTCTAGCTAGCTAGCAGTCTGATGCCCAGCTCTAGCATCAAATGGACATCCCTTTCTTGGTCTGTCTTCAATCTCTCTCCTCTCAATCTAACCACTTGGCCATTGATGGTGAGAAGAAAAGTGATGTAGGAAGTGAAGAAGGTGAATCAGGTGTGGACATTCAACCAAACGTGTCTTTGAGATCAGCAATAATTGAGCATTGTGGCCATCATGGGGAGGGGGGGAAAGGAGAGCCTTAGCCCTTAGAATCAGATTTTAAACTGGCACAATGCTGCTGGATGCTTCTGGTCAATTAGAAGGCGTAGGAAACTCCTCTATTGTGTTGCATTTCCTCTGCTGACTTAGCTGTGTAGCTGCAGCCTCTTGATCCATCATACTGGAGCTATCCGAGAAGAACAACTAGGATTATGTTCTATCCTTTCTACAAGAGAACTACTAAAGACAGACTACCAGGAGTGGGAGTAAAGCTCCAGCCCATAACCCAAACTCCTTTGATATTGCACCTACTACCAAAGACTCAGAGATTCTTGTTGAGGTCAAGGAATTGAAAACGAGGAGGATTTGGGTTCTCTTGTGGAAGATGAAAATGAGTAGGAACTGAATGAATGAACAAGTTAGGCATTTTGTAATAGTTAGACTTAGAATTAAGGAGATCATGTAATGCTGAAGTGTCTTGTGGCTTAAGGAGACATGAATAGCTTGATATATGAGTCACCCCCAGTGAGAATTATATATGGAATTCTTCTAGATAATCTGTTTACAAATGCATCTTTCAACACCAAAAATCTACTCACATAAGTAAGTAGATAGTCCTTAACTCATTTAGATGATTCTCAAGGAATATATTTTACCTAGTGACATGATTGATTGAAGTAAACTTTCAAAGACTTGGGTTATGCCAAAATCAGTGACTCAGATTTTTTAATTTTAGCAAGGGAAATTCCATCATCATAGAAGTGCTAAAATATTGAAGGTGGTTCCATTGTATGTTATGTGGGCAATCTGGTGTGAGTGTAATAGCATAATGTTTGAAGGGGTCGAGCATCAGAATCACGTTATCAAAAATCTGTGGTCAGACAGATGTTTGTACGAATGGATGACTGCTTTTGGCTGTTTTCCTTCTTGTCATTTTATAGACTCTTTGAACTTGAGGTTGTAATCCTTCTGGTGTAGTTTGCTATGTGTATTATGCATTCAAACTGCTACCTTTTTCTTATTAAAATTATTTTACTTGTAAAAAAGAAGTGAATCAAGGCTTTTAAGCTCAATGGTTTCGCTTCTGATTTGAGTTCATCAGAAGCAATTTAAAGGGTTTTCATCACTACCTCATAAAGTTAGTGTGCATCTTATGCAAGCTTCAAGTGATTTGCGTGTAATATTTAGATTGTAATTCAACTACTCATGCATTGTTCCTCTTTAAAATTCAATTAGAAACATCTCCAAAGCTGTTCCAGCACCTACTAATTACAAGGACTTCATTAATTAGTACAAGGTTCAATAGAGTTGTTGGACAAATGCCTTTAAGGGGGTTCCGCAGTATTGAACAAGTAAGGTGTGGCAACTTAGATCTGTTATCAATAGAACAAAAATAGCAGCAAATTGTGTGGAAGGTGAATAGGCATTCAAAAATAGGAGTGAATCTCATTACCAGGAAACCACCTGTATTGTCGTATTTGTTCTGTCATAAAAATGTTTGTACATGTTCTGTCCCTTTGTATAATTTTTCTAATAGAAGAGATATCTGCTTAAAGCTCTTATGAATTCACCAATAAAACTTTTCAGGCAGATTCTTTGTGTGCAGAAGTTGCAATTTTAACCCATGGTATTTATGATTTATATTGCAGGAATGTTCTTCGCTGGGGAAAGAACATTGGTTCAGCTAAAACACGTACAAAAAAACGTGCTGGTGCAGCAGTTTATAATAGAGCATCTTCACTGGAGACATTAGTACGTTCAATGCTCCTTTGTGTTCTTCACGTAATGTTGATCTCTGTTAAACTGCACATTCATTTATTCTGGGCTCTATTATATATAAACTTGCCAGTTCAAAGAGGAAGCTGACAATTAACTTGTTTTCACCATGAAAACTTTTGTCGAAATATATCTATTAGTAGCATATTAGATTTTTATTCTCACTCCACACAACTTTGTTAATGAACCCTGATGTCGTCTTTT
This sequence comes from Quercus ilex subsp. ballota, assembly GCA_032727855.1. NCBI lineage: Eukaryota > Viridiplantae > Streptophyta > Magnoliopsida > Fagales > Fagaceae > Quercus > Quercus ilex. Next base: position 14,557,404 of record CM064912.1, on the reverse strand, counting down.
CTTCTCATAGTGAGCAGAAAGGCAAGCATTTTCGTACTTATTTGAAAAGAAAAAGCACATATGAGCCAATGAACTTTAGCTCAATTGGCACCTCCTTTCCTGGCAACTGCTAGGTGGAGGTTGAGGTCATGGGTTCAAGACTCACTAAATGCGTGTGTAAATTACCCAAAAAAAGGCACATATGATCATGTTAGTATGTTTTGAGTTCTAATGTAATACAATATGTTATCTCAGTGAACTTTGACCTTCAGCAGTCCAGCATGGTATTCTATAGACATCTACTTGTTTAATTGATTTATATTATCCAACTCGTATGTATGATATCCTTGTAGGAAGTCATGAATCATGATTTAGGAAGTTGATTTTTACTTCTTAACATAAACTTTTGGACTGCACATTTTGTAGGTTGGTTATCTGTACCTAACAAATGTGAAGCGCTTAGAAGAAATCATGCTAAAGTTGGGATTCTCAATTGATTCTTCTATGCAGTTGGTTTTGGAGGAAGCAAAGAGCAAGTAAAATAGTTAGGTACAGAGCTCAAATTTTTTTTTTTTTGTTAATAGTGGAAAATATATTGTATCCTTCCTATAGTTTGGTACTTCTTTTGCACCATACTGCTAACCTCCAGTTGTTTTATTTGTACATACTGACGCAAGACAAACCAAAACAATACGATAGGAAAATTGAAGAATAGGAAGATAAACATACAGAAGCTAGGAGTCATAATCTAGGCCTTCTTGGAGTCAGCACCAAGCAAAAGAAAACCTCTCAGAGTCAGCACCTAGGGCTGGCTGCAGTCAGCACCACCAATTAGAACAATTTCAATTTTCAATAGAAATTTTATTCAAAATAAACCCCCTCAACATGAGTACAATACTTTGCTTATATGGACGACTAAATCCTAATCCCAACTGACATAGTAAACCCTAATTATTTTTAAACTACAATAATTCCCTTGACTTTAAATAGAAAATCTAATAAAACTAATTAAATACCAGGACCTAAAATAAAATATAATTGAATCTAAAAATAATTTAAATTAAATTAAAATAAATCTTTCCTTGTGCTTCCTGCATCACATACTCCTATATAGTAGCTATCTCTTTCGGGTTTATAATGTTTATGTATCCATTATTTTCTTATGATTTACAGCTGGCCTCATGTTTTTCCTTTTCTTTTCTTGTTTTGCTTTGCTGTTTTTCTTATTTGTATACTTCCTGGATACACTTTTTTTATTTTTAATAAACTATCCTGATGCCGTTTCCTTGTACTGTTGAACCTTAAGCTGTCCTTGTGTCATAGTTAGAGGTATAGACAATGAATATACGGAATGTTCTTATGAAATTATGATTGTTGCATTAGGCAATTCAACTAAAATCAATAACTATTATCTTGAATAAAATCAATTCCTTTTTGTTTTGGTATATGCAGTTATGATTAAACTTCCATTTGTGATAAAGTATGGCTAGCTTACGCAAACATGTAGATCAGCTGAGTGTCTGCCACAACAAATATGGGGCTTTTTTTGCATTATATCTTTCTTTCTTTCTTCCTCTTTTGTCAACAATTATAGAGGATAAATTTTGAAAGTGTCCTTTTATATGGTCTGTAAAGAGAAGTGACTCTTGAAAATGTTTCCCAACACCTTTTTTGGGACATTGTGAAAGTCATTAGCAGATGTTTTGCGAATCAAGATGTTTCAGTGGCAGGTTAACCCTCTTCTTCAATCTTGGTAACTGGTGATAAGGGTTTTTTTGGAGGTTTTTTAATATTGTGTTTTAACTTACAAAAGCTTTTGTGCACATCATTGCACGTATATCCTCATAAGCAGTGTTGTTATTTGTTACTTACCATAGTACAATACTGCATTATCTATTTAAAGTTTATGTTTGTGAGGAGCTGCAAAACTACATTAAATGGAATTTGCACTGTGTTCCTATAAGGTGGATCATGTTTAAGGAATTTCTGAGAATTTGCATGTGTTATTACTCATGGCTGTTCTATTCCATCAGTCTTATGTTTTCTTTTTCAGGTGGTCAATAGTTCTCCAATTCACTAATCTTCAAACTTTTTTCCTTTCCTGGTCCAGGCCAGCCAGGAGTATATGTACTTGAAGATGGCATTGAAGCCAGGCTTACATGGAATGTTGAGAGACGCCATTTTGTGTCTTTACATCTGATGAAGAGGGTCAGATAAAATATTAGTTTGTTTGGAGCTAGAACCTGTTTGTAACCAGCAAAATTGCTTATTAGGCATCAAACTTTCTCTGTGTACAATTTTATCTAAATAAAAGCACTTAATTTCTCATATTACATGAAGTGTTGTTAATGCATTCATGCCAAAATTTATTGGAATTACTAATTGCATTTCTCACAGTTGAAAACTCAAGTTGAATAGATAATACAATTTAATCAATTATACTGGTTTCGCTACTGATTTACCACCAAGGTCCTTAAACTTGGTTTTTCTCTTAGAGAAATAAATAGGGACCTGGAGAACATTTATGTGACAAGAAGTGCAAAAGCTGTATGTGTTACTTTGTTAGCATTAGCATACTGATGGAATAGTTTACAGTGTGCATGCTACATATCTCCTTTATGTTTTTTGGGCTGAGGATATGATATAAATTTTTGGCTAAAATTCAATTTAGTCACTTGACTTCTATTTCAATTTTCAAATTAGTCCTTAAGATATAATTTTTCTTAATTTAGTTCATCACTTCGTCAAAATGAGCCAACAACATGATTTGTTAAACAGCGATTGAATGTTTAAACGATATATTTGGACAAAATGAGAGATTGCATCGACACAAATTAAATCTTAGGAATTAATTTGATAATTAAGGGAAAAATCAAGGGACTAAATTGAATGTTAGCCTAAATTTTAACTTAAGAGTTCCGCTGCAAAACATTTGGGATTGAGCATATATGGAGTTTATTTCATCTAATCAGCTTTCGATGAATGCAATTGGGTGGCATCAAAAGCAAATTAATGGCATGTGGACTAGTGATAATGATAAAAATGTTGGTGGGTTTTGGTATCATTTTAAAAGACAAAGGTGAATTTTAGTTGGAATGGCACAATGTTATCGATCCAATTTGTTATGCACAAGAACACTATTTGTTAGTTGTTACACGTGTTTTATACAAGTTGTTATGCACAAGAGCACTATTTGTTACACACGTGTTTTATAACTAAAAACGTGGGTTCAACTCGCTAAAAAAAACTCACATTTTTAGTTATAAAACACGTGTATACACGTGTAATAAGTTTTCGCTTATGCACAATAGGTATTGTCCAAGATATTATACAAGCAACGATTTTTTACTCAAGTAAATATTTTCAGAATGCGAGTGGGTGGAATGGAAATAGGGCTGCTCAAAGTTAAATCATGTACACTCTTTAAAGTGAACAAAACTAGAATATTTTCCTTACACATTTTCTATTTTTGTTAAACTTATGCTCTTGCCTCTTGCAGTCAAACAAAATGAAAGTGGTCCACCCCAGTGGTTTGCATATTGGATTCATCAACTTTGTTTTGACCATTTTTTTTGTTTTTTGCCTATGGTTTGCATGTTATCATAATAGAATTTTGAGCAAGGCCAGCCTTAGACATTTTGGGGCCTAAAGCGAGAACTAAAATGAAGCTTTTTTTATACTTACATATTAATTAAATTAATATTTATTTAATATTTTTATATTATAATATATTTCATTTAAAATATATTTTTCTTACCTAATGAGATGCACATTGACTAATTAAATTTTTGTATTCAAGTTCTTCTAACATCTCCTTTTCAATTGATAATATAGCTAATCCACTTAATCTTTCTTGGGACATTGTCGATCTTAGATATGATTTTATTAATTTTAATTTTGAAAAACTTCTTTCTGCAGAAGCTACTGTAACAGGTATTGTTAATAAAATTCTATTAGTAATGCATGTATTTGGAAATGAATCTAATCTTTTTATATAATTTAGTATGTCAATTGGAGTGTAATCTTTTATTTGTAAAATTTCTTTTAAAACCTTTAACTCTGCAAATAAATCTAAACCATCAATATCATAATAAATATCATGTTTGAGAAAAGATTCAAGTTTAAGATAGTATTTTTGAAAACTATCATTATCTAGTGATTTCAATTTTTGTAAAATTTCTTGCTCATTTGTGATATTTTCTTTTAAATTTTGTGTTATATTTTGTTTATTACTAATAACAAATTTATCTATTGATCCTTTTTTAGACTCAATTAATTTTTCTTCTTTTTTTTTCTTTTTTTAAGTTTTTCATATCCAGATGCATATTTTCTAGTAGACATTTCTAATCAAACAATATATTTATAAAGACTAAAATAAAAAAAATAAAAAATAACTTTCAAGTGTAGAGCAAATGAGAAATAAAACCTAATTTATATAAAAAGTATTGTTATAGTTTTACCGAATAATAACAAGTTTTTAGCAATCTCAACCTGCATAAATAGAGATTTATTCATTATATTACCAATACCTAAAATATATATATATATATATATATATAAACACAAGATTAAAATTAAAATAAATAAATAAATAAGCATAGCCATAACAAAAGTACAAGTCCAGCCCAGCCAAGAAGATGCCAAGATGGCCACACAAGTCTTATTAATAAGACCCACCCACAAAAAAACATAAAACAAATCCTATTACACCTATAACCAAAAAATAAAAATAAAAAATAAAAACTTGAAGGCCCTAACGTGAAACATCAAGCCATAACTCGATATATAAAGCCCAGTCTTAACAAATCTAAAGTAGAGAAAACCAAGTCTTATAAGTTATACCTCAAAAGTCAAAAACCCATTATGCAGAATCAAAACGCAGCAGCGACGAAAAAAAAAAAAAAAAAGGCAATCGGCTCACCAGTCCTCACTCCTCAGAGTTTTCAGATTAAATGCGATCGGATGATTTAGATCAGAGGAAGCTTGAGCCAAGTAGCCAGCAACAGTGGAGAGAAAGAATGAGAGAGGCAGAGAGTAAGAGTTGAGAGAAAAAAGCAGAGCAAGAATAAGAAAGAGAAACAATAAAAATTTTAGGGATTTAAGGTTTTTTATTTGTTTTGATTATTGATTGTTTTGTGGTTAATTTCTTAGACTGGATTTGTAATTTATCTTGTTGAATTTTGGTTTGTCTAGAGGATAATGATGTTATTTTTGGGACAATTGATTTTATTTAGACCAAAAAACAATTTTTGTGCTACCAATGTTTAACCGGGTATAACAGAAATTTTGTTTTTTGGTCAAAATGATGTGCCATATTTTTTTAGATTCATTTGAAAAAAAAAATTTCCCTACTACCCCATCTTTTCTAAAATTTTGGGGCCCCGCTTCTACTTGGGGGCCTTAAGCAATTGCCTAATTGGCCTAGTGGAAGGGCCGGCCCTGATTTTGAGTAGCTAAGAGTCTTATAACTCGATTAATTGGCACCATATTTTTAATAGAAACACCCAAAGTTCAAATTTTTTTCACTCCAACTATTGAATTATCATAAAAGTAGAAATTTGAGTACAACTCGTGCTTTGGCACATTTAGCTGAAGTCTTGGGGGTGTCAACAATTTGGTTTGCCCAAGTGCCTAATGTAATTGAACCTTATGTACTTGCGGATTTAGCAAAATTTCAGCAATGATTACTACTATCTTTACTCAACCCAAAAAAAAAAACAGTAGAATTTTGAGGTTTACATATTCGTTTATTGATTTTTTTTTTCTTCTTTTATTTTCTTTTATTCTGTCTTTTTGAAAAGAATATTTAAAGTAGAATAATTGCTCAAGTTGACAAAAATTCCATAATCAGTCCATTATTATCTTTATGAACACTGTCCATAGTGTGAAACAAATGCTTGTGGTTTCTAGCACTTACATCCACAAAGATCCTTAATAGAAAAGTGTGATACACAGAAAATTATACACACACGATGCTGACTCTTCGATTGGATCATGTAGGGCCAGCAAAAGAATTATGGCAATGGCTCTTCTTTAAGGGCCCCTGGTTCATATGTGGCAATCCAATCACAAAGGAAGATAGAACTGAACCTTTTTCTACAACTCATTTTTTGCATTACCAAATATCTGGGCTTCAAAAACTCAGCCTGACTTTGAGCTAATCCAATGAATTGGGTGACATGAACTTCTGAATTATTATCCCAACCTTTAACAAAATCTTTTTTTTTTTCTTTTTTTTTCTTTTTTCTGTGGACATTAGAACCTTTAATAAGATTAAGATAGCAAATTCTCAATTGTTTAGTCACTTTTTTCTTCTTAAAAAAAAAATGGATTAAGGTAGCAAAAATGTATATATTTTTTTTTGTTTTGATCAAGGTCGTTTATTTTCTGTTTAAAAACATCAAAAATAAAAACAAAAATGCTAGAGATACAAAGTTTTTTACAAAAAAATTTACAAACTATTGATGTAGCGAGTGATTATTGGTAAATAAAAAAATAATGTTGGTGATGGGTCCATATGAGAACTAATAATAAGTTGACTACAACAACAGTTTGTAAAAATGTTGTAAAATAGTTTGTGTCTATAACGTTAAAAAGATGCTAGTATGCTATATTATCTATGCAAATTTAAACTTGTGTTCCTTTCCAAATTAGAATTTTAGGAAAAAAAATTTATGATTTTCTCACAATAAATTAACTAGTTCTCTATTTAGAGATATATATATATATATATATATTTTTTTTTTAAGAAATGAAAATAACAAAGCTCTCATGCATGCTAGGTTGATAAGGCCTATCATTTAATCCCAATAACTAGGCACCAATACTGAAATCTATGGTTTTCAAATGGATAGCTATCACTATGTTGCATGAAAGCAAAAGCATTGTATTGTTTAGTAATAGAAGTAGACACTTGTTCTACACAATATAGATAAGTTTAGTTGTCATACTCATCCTACAATTAAATGGACCTCATTTAAAGATGTTCATAAAAGATAACTGCCCAGCTGAATTAATTAGTTTCGAAAAATAATAAATAAATAAAATTAAAATTTTTTTAACAAAAAACTCAAGTTTATTTTAAAAATTATTTTGGCTTGGATAATTCCTTTATACTATTGGGAAGAAGTATAAAAAATAAAAATAAAAATAAAAAAATGTTTCAAGGGACAAAATTATCTAATTTGACAATGAAAGGCATGCCCTCTTTTTTTGCCCCTTTCTTCTTTTAAGGTACAAAAGTACCGAAAAGTGTAGGATTGGATTGGGACCAATCAGGGCCAAGAGCTGAATGGCTGGACCCTCTTTGCTCCACAAGGACTTGGAATCTCTGGTGGCCAAGCCCTTAGCTCAGCTGAACTTATTCTTCAACCTTGTGTTGGAGGTGGGGTACTACAATATTGTTTTATTTCAGCTTATTTGTGGTTGAGACCATGTTGCTAAATGGTTTTGACATTGATCAAAAGTTCACAATGTTTTGAACATGGCATGGGATTGGCTGCTGATGACTCCACACCCTAAGCAATAGAAAGGGTAGGAGGGAGTGATGAGAAGAAAGCTGGTCAGTTTGATTAGCATTTATGCAGTTAGTTTAGTCCTAAACTTTGAAGTCCAAAACTTGAAGATGCTTGTTAAATGAGGTATTGGTGGTGTGAAACTACTTTGTACCATTGGTCTCCAAAGGCAACTCACTGGTCTCATAAAAACTTAACTAATACTAAAGGTGTTTTGAGAGTACAGCCAACCTATAGAGTACAACCAAAAAGTTGAAAATAAATATTGAACTCAGCTAGAAGAAGCAAAATCTTGTTTCTCATGAGGATTACCTGGTCATTCAGGACTAGTTAGACTAGTAATACTAATAATACTAATCTTTATCATAGGTAACACAAAGATATTATGAAAGTGGTTTAAACAAAAATAGTGACAGATTCAAATGAATCTTAGTTTGAATAATTCTCTATATGTCAGTGTCATTATAGCTAAAGCAATTATTTAGAGTCAAAATTGGTAAGCAAGTGCTGCTTAGTAGGGAAAACAAAGACTTGGGTTCCTTAGATTTTGAAGAAGATTGGAGAAATTATTTCACACTTGTGGTACTAGTAATTGTGAATCTGATGCATAGGATTCATATGTGGGTTTAATTTTATGTGAGAAGAATGAATAATACACCGAATGCACTGAATAATTTCAAAATCTGTGTAAATTTTTCGATTGGTCTAAAAATAGATGGGTCTTAAGTGAGATTTCATATTTTAAAAAGTAGACTTTTTTTTGTCATGGATAACAAAAATGATGATTCCAAAGTATATTTTATTACAAATTTGCTGTTACTTTATAAAAAAAATTGCACTAAAAAAAAGATGGGCTATAGGTGAGATTTCAAAATTTGGACCACACATTTGAGTAAAACCAAAGAAACTAATCTGCCATAGCCATACTAATGAGCCTTTTTAAGTTGAGTGGAAAAAAAACTAGCAAAAACTTGATGGAGTCATTATGGAATTAATTAAAACAAAAGAGATGGTGAGAGAGAAACTGTACACGAAATGGAGTCTGATATGTAGAACATTTTTCCTTTCCCACTTTCAGTATATTACTGATTATAATTTAGCCCCACACTATCCTAATTAAAGCAAAGTTCATGCATGCACAACTTTAAAGAGAAATCGTGGAGTAGAAGATAATGACAAGGGAAAACACTTTTTTTGAGTTTGAACAAAAGAATCACTAATTGTTGGTCCCCCAAAAGACAATCTTGGCGTTTAATATAAATTTCTCGCTATCATTTTTGTTGACAAATAATAATTAATTAGTTTGGTATGGGTCTATATATGTGTCACTAATGTTATTATTATATAATAATGTGGCAAACACCATCAAGTTTATGGTTTATGACCATTTGATTGCCGTGTACAATTGTAAGCATAAATTTTTTTTTTTAATTGAATATTTGTTTTGAGAAGGTTTTTTTAAATGAAATTGAATGCATAAGTTGATTAAGTATTTAACACTGATAATTTGTTATTAGTATGGTTAGAGACCTTTGGACTAACTAGTATGGTTTATTCACTGGCCAAGAGTGCACTTAGACCAGAAATTTGGCAGTCTCTAGCTCAAACCAAATGTTTGTTTAGAGGTCCTTTTGGACATATACACCACGGTAAGTTTCTTTAAAAAAAACTTTCTCCCCTCTCTCCACGTGTGTGTTAAAAATATTTAGTATTCTAAAAAAAAAATTTGTTTAGTGCAAAAAGTAACATTAGACAAATGAAGTTTTGCTCATAAGTATTACATTTTCAAAATAATATTACTTGGTTATTATTATTTTTTTATAAGCATGCATATAGTAAGCAAAATATTTATCTTTTAAAAGTTAAAACCATATAATAGGCAAAAAGTTAAAGGGCATTTGGGCACTATCTAGAAATGAAATTGTTTCATTTAGATGCACTTCAGCTTCAAATTGTATTTTGGACCAAAAATCAAAACCTATACCAATTTAAAGATCCCTTTATGTCAAAATATATATAGTATCAAATTATCAATTGAATTTATTAAATAAGTAATTAAAATTTTTAATTCTTTATTATTTGCCATCAATTTATTTGAGATCTATGCAATGGAGACCTATACTTTTGAGCATGTATATTTTGACTTAAAGTTTTTGAAAAACCACATTTGAAGAAAGCAAGAATTAGAGCAATTAGATGGAGGGGGGGCATCCATATAGACAGTATTAATGGTGTGGTATCTACCATCTAATTTTTCATAATCTTGCAAGGTTGCATGCATTGGATTTGCCGAATTCAAAAGTCAAAGCTATCTCTAGTATTCTTAAACTCTCATCCAATAGAATGTCTTATAATTGCTCTCTCTTCTATATAATTTTTTTTTTAAAGAAAAAAAAAAGAATAAGAATGTTTTATAATTGAAGGATGATTAGTATTATTTTTTTTAAAATTAAAAGGGTAAATAATTGATCAATCATGACGGTCCTATTTGAGCGTGATTATAATAACTCCCTATATATTAAGGAATCAATGCCTAAGTGTATTGCTCCCTCAAATGGGTTGATTAGTAACTTTAATCTCAATCCCATTTATGTTCAATGGTATCAAGTCGAACCAACCAACATCCAACCAAGGGTCCAAGACTCTTAACTAATGGAGTGGACTATGACACTAGTTGATGATGAAAGGATGATCAATTAATTGAACTAGCAAACTTCCTCTTCATTTCACACATTGTAATTTTTTTTTTTTTTTCTTTTGAGAAAGAAACCGATGACTTTAATTGATCAAAGACTGAAAATCAGCTAGTACAAAAGATGCAATGTCAGTTGGATAGGACTCCAACCAAATAGAAATAGGAAAACAATTTCTCGCTTTCTAGGCAAGGGCATGAGCTACCGCATTACCTGGCCTACAAACATGAGAGAAATATGTACTCACAAAGGAGTTTGCAATACATAAAATACCTTGAAAAAGATGACCACTCGGAGCAAAGTCCCAACCACCCCATTGAAGGGCTCTCATCACCTGCTCCGAGTCCCCTTCAAAAATCACCTTATCAAGACTAAGTTCCTGAGAAAAAAGTGCAGCTCTTCGTGCAGCCAGCAGCTCCAGCACTTCCACTGATGGTGGCTTTTTAATCTTTTCCACCAAAGCAGCCTTTACCTCACCTTTTGAATTACGAACAATCACCCCGACCCCTGCTTCATCAGATTCACCAAACATAGCCCTGTCGAAATTAATCTTCCAATTTTCTCGTGCTGGCGGACTCCACCTCCTACGAGAAGCTTTACGAACAGGGGAGGACCTATGATACAGAGACTTACAATCACAGAGAAAATCGCGCGCGAAACCTGCAATCTGCCCCAGCAGCCTGGTGCTTTCATTTAACCGGGTCTTGTTTCTGTGATACCATACAAACCACGCAGTCATAGCAAACAGAGCTGCTTTCTCTGGTTTTGTGAAGATATGTTATACCAGGTTCCAAAATGAAGTAAAGAACAACCCAAATTTGAAAACCCCGCCAAAATCCTTCTCCCATACCTCCTTGAGACCATTACAACTCCATAATGAGTGGAGAACATCTTCAGAAGCACTTGAGCACCTAGTACAAACTGCCTCAGTGAGGATTTTACATTTAACCAATTTTTTTTTTGTTGCTAGGGAGTTTGTGCAAGCCTTCCAAAGGAATTGTTTAATTTTACCCGATACTTGAATTTTCCAAAGCTTCTTCCAGAAACTCCTTTCTTCAATGCTGACTTGAGGTAAATTTTCAGCAAAATCCTGTGATTCACACAACACTTTGTACCCCGTTTTGACTGAATACTTCTGGACTGTTCAAAATGCCAAATCAACACGTCGGGCTGTGGAGTTGAGCAGAGAGGAAGTGCTTTGATCCGAGCTGCATCAAGAGGATGAAAACAGTGATCAATCAATTGGACATTCCACCAACCCGAGATCTGATTGATGAGCTCAAAAACTGTGGCTTCCGATTGAAGCTCACCCAAGGAAGAAGAAACAACTCCATCTCCATTAGGCAGCCACTTATCAATGAAAATTCTAATGTTCTGCCCGTTTCCTATTCTCCATCTTGCACCAGCTCTAATCAAATGTCTTGATTTCATGATGCTTTGCCACGCATAGGACCCCAAAGATGTGGTAGCTTCAAAAATGGACCCATGAGGAAAATACTTGGCTTTAAACACCTTATAAAATAGTGAGTTCCTATCTTGAACCAACCTCCACACTTGTTTTGCCAACAAAGTCTCATTGAACTTGCTCAAGTCTTTAAAACCCATGATGCCCTCTTCCTTGGATTTACATAACACTTCCCATTTCTTCCAATGAACTTTCCGACGATCCTCTCTTTGACCCCACCAAAATATACGAACAAGCATCTCGATATCTTGACAAAGGCCAACTGGAAGACAAAAGTAGCTCATGGCAAAAGTTGTAATGGCTTGGACCACGGCTTTGAGCAAAACTTCCTTCCCGGCTTGAGATAAAAGTTTTCCTTTCCAACCTTGAAGCTTACCCCAAACACGATCTTTTATGTGATTGAAGCTTGCTCCTTTGTTTCTCCCCACAACCGCCGGCAAACCCAAGTATTTCTCATATTCCTTTATTTCTGAAACACCCAAAAGATTTTGCACTTGCTGTTTGGCCGACTCAGTCACATTACCACTAAAGAAAATTGTGGTTTTGTTTGCATTTATTTTCTGCCCTGAAGCTCTCTCATACTTCCCAATGATCTCAAGGATTTTTGACACATCTTCCACTCTAGCAAGGTAAAACAGGAGACTATCGTCAGCAAACAAGAGGTGAGATATTTTTGGTCCATTTTTACAAAGGGAGAAACCTTCAAGGTGTTTTGTTGCCACCGCTTGTTCTAAGAGGCCATTTAAAACCTCCGAATGAAGAAGGCAAAGGTAGGGGGAAAGGAGTTCCCCTTGACGAATACCTCTAGTTGGGGTAAAGGGATCCGTAGGCGCCCCATTTATCAAAACCGAGTAGGTCACTAATTCAACGCACTCCATGATCCAACCAACCCACCTACTATGGAAACCCATTTTTTCCATCACCTTTTTTAGAAATACCCACTCCAATCTATCATATGCTTTACTCATATCCAATTTTAGATCGAGATGCCCCACTTTGCCCCTTTTCTTCCGCTTCATATGGTGAAGAGACTCAAAAGCCACTAGAATGTTATCAGAAATAGCCTTATTGGATTGAAAAGCGCTCTGAGATTTTGAGATAATATGCGGTAAGACTTTCTTTAACCTGTTTGCCAACACTTTTGATACAAGCTATATAAAATATTATAAAGAGCAATGGGATGAAATTCAGTGACATATTCAGGATTTTTAACTTTAGGAATAAGAGAGATAAAAGTATGGTTCAGACCTGAAATGAGACTACCTAAATTAAGGCAAAACAACACCGCCTCCACTACATCGTCGCCAATATCACTCCAAATTTTTTGATAAAATAAGGGAAGCATTCCATCGGGACCAAGGGCTTTAAGGGGAGCCATTTGATTCAGAGCAGACTCAATCTCCACTCAAGAAAAAAGGCTAATCAAATTTTTATTCATATCCTCAGTCACAACAGATTTAACGGTCTGAACAACCCCATTTACTTCTGTTGGCTTTAAGGAGAGGAATAGGTTTTTGTAATAGTCTCGAACCATACCCGAGAGATTAACTTCACCTGAAACCAACACTCCATTTGAATTTTGAAGCTCTACTATTCTATTATGACCGAAGCGTTGCGAAACTTTAGTATGAAAATATTTTGAATTCCGATCTTCGGAAATCATCCAATGCTCCTTGCTTTGCTGCTGCCACATTTTTTCATCTAAGCGGAGAAGGTCCGCTATTTCCAATTTAAGCTTAAGGAACCTCTCCACATTTTTTCCCTGAGTTGCTTCATGTTCAGCCACTTTCAAAACCTTCTTTTTCTCTGAAATCTCTCGTCTCACATGGCAAAAAGAGTGCTTACTCCATTGCGAAAGACTCTTTTGACAAGCGTCCAGTTTAGTGACTACTACTTCCATGGGAGAACCTGTAACTGATCTATCCCAAGTCTGCTCCACTGTCTCCTTGCAACCCGAGTCCTCAAGCCACATCTGTTCAAAACGCCACGATTTCAAAGATTTAACTTCAATCTTCTCAAGTCGAATACAGATTGGGTTGTGATCCGAAGACACACAAGTCAGAGTATGTATGTTTGTTGACGGAAATAAGTCATATCACTCCGCCGTGCACACTGCCCGATCCAACCGCTCCCAAACCACACCTTCATTTGATTAAGTTCTTGACCAAGTGAACTTATTTCCTGAGAATTCGAGATCCAATAAATTACATTCATCCAACACTTCACGAAACTACTCCATCTGACCATAGGGTCTCAGTCTGCCACCCCTCTTCTCATATGATTTCAGAATTTCATTAAAATCACCTCCATACAACCATGGCAAGGTCCCTAACTATGAAGAGAGCGAATTAGATCCCATGTAACAGATCTCAATTGTGTTTCTAGTGCTCCATAAACTCCTGTGAAACGCCATGCATTGTCTTTTCCTTTGTTAATCACCGCATCAATATGATTTGGAGATGAGGATTCCACATCTAAAGTAAATCCATTCTTCCAAAAAAGAGCTAAGTGGCCCCTACGAGTAATTCTTGACACTCCATGGTAGTGACCAAACTAAAGAGAACCACAAATATTGCTTAGCCTTGCTTCTTCCAGCCATGTTTCGGCTAAAAACATAACTGAGGGATCTTGTGCTCAGACTAGTTCTCCAAGCTCCTAAACTGTCTGCCAATTCCCAAACCCCCAACAGTTCCAACAGATGAGATTCATTGTTCATGGCGGGGCTGGAAACCAGCCTCCACCAATATAATTGCATTTTCTTTATCAACCTGAGAAACCAATTTTGTTTTTTTTTTTTTTTTTTTTGGGGCCTCATTGTTGATTTTTCCTGGATGGAGTAGCCCTTTTTTTCCCTATAAATACCTCTAATTTCTCCTCTGATACATAAGGAATGTGGTTTACACAGGTCCAAGAGGGTTTAGGTGGAAGTGGGGTGCACGTGGGAGAGTCTAATGAATTTGAGAGGTCAACTAAAGGGGACCGTTTTGACCTGTTAACACGTGATGGAGATATGCACATGACTAAGGGCTGAGTTGTCCTTCTTACGAAAGTAGCCTCAGTAACAGGCTTAGCTGGGCAACTAGACTCCTTATTTGGTAAGACTTTTGAGTTCCCATCCACGCCTTCCATCACATCAAACTTATTCAGCTTTGAATCGATCTCTTGCAGAGTTTGCGTAAAGTTTACTTCACCATTGAGTTGTCCCCCAAAACCCAGCAAAGAATCGTCCAAATCCCTAAGAATAGGGTTCGGGGCAGCATTAGAGATATTTTGAGGCAGAGAATCCAGATTTACCTTGTCCAATGAACTCGTCGAAGCTCCATTCTTCGATGAGGGTGCTTGATGAGGCTTCAAAAGATCTGTGTTTTCCAGATCTTGTGAGGCCTTTGAAAATTTTTTCTGTTGGTAGAAACGCGGAACTGCAATGGTGGATTTTCTAATTTGGTTTGATAAAGGAGCTCGTAACCAAGCCCCATAATTCCGATCCTTCACTGTGAGCTTGCCTTCGCTGTTGATCCATAGTTCACAGTCTTTGTCCCTATGGGTTAAGCATCCACACTAGTAACAGATACTAGGCAGCCTTCATACTTAGAAGAAACCCACCCCGTGGTTCCACCTTCAAGGGTGATTTTTTGCCCGCGACATAGAGGCTTAGATGTATCAAGAATAACTTGAACACGCAGGTGATCACCCCCTTCCATTACTGCAAAATCAAAAGGGTAGACTTCACCTAAACCTGAGCATAATCCTTCAGCCACCATTTTATTCATAAAGTTGATCGGAATGTCATATACTTGCACCCAGAAAAGGACTCTCCCAAAGTCCAGGTTTCGCACATGAGTGCTATTGTCGTACCTCTGAAAAGCCACCAAGAATTTGTCAAAACTCCAGGGTTGAGAGGAAAGGATTCTGTCACAGTCAATCTTGTTCTCAAAGATAAAGAGGACAATGGTTACCCTGATCCTTTATCTTAAAATCATTTCAAGTGTGCCACAGTTGGGAGAAGTTTCGAGCTATTGCATCAAAATTAAGAACCCGTTTCGTGAGAAATTTTGCAACCAAAATATGTTCCTTTGTTCCCATGTCAGATCGGAGATTGAACTTATCACCTTCTGGTCCCTGTAGAGACAACTTATTCCACCCCACAGTAATCTCGTCCATTATAGCAAGTGAAAAGAAAAGTGTTTCCCAAAACCCCTACAAGAAAAAACCCACTAGCCCAAAGCGACCAAGAGGTTGCTAACAGGGACTAACTAGCCTTCAAAGTGAAGGGACTGACTCTTCCTTAGCCTAGGAGAAGTTTGGAAACCCAAACTTTCGCTAGCGACAGAGAAAACTTTCAGAGTCACGCATTGTAATTTGTAGATGAATTGAAAAGCTAATTTCATCCTGATAGTGAAAACTAAGCATGTGCACATGCCACTAAGGCCATAATATCAAATGATCCTATTATGAAAAATTAACCACATGTGGATGGACAAGCATGCATATTTCTTTTGCTTTTGTTTTTTTTAAAGCAAGAGGCCCAGATGTTCTAGGAAGCAGTAACACTATTGTGATGGATTGAGTACGAGGGTCCACCAAATCCAGAAGCCAAAGAAGATGACTGTAATGGCTAGCCAAAATGTGTGGCAAACTCATCCATAATTAGATAAGTCCCTCCTTTGGCTTAGGCTTTTGGCTGCCAAAAACCCCATCCTTTTTGGTAAGTTGGAGCATCAAATTGTTCTAATGGATTATTATGTTGTTCCACTTGTTGTGCTGACTTGCCATCCTCATTCTTTTTTTTGGCTAGAGATATGTTATCCCCATTTTATCAAAACCAAATTTAAGTGAAGGTCAGCACAAATTATGAGAATTCCTTTTCCATAAATTCTAGAGTAATGCCATTCCAAAAACAAAAACAAAAACAAAAAAAGTAATGCTACGCCTATACATACTATCTTTTTCACAATAGAACAAGTTAGTATTGATTTTTATATGATTCCCCATTAACAGGAAGCACCATTTTATTACAAATTATTGATAACTTGACACCTCCCCAAAAAAAAAAAAAATCCTAATGTTCAAACTGAATAAAGGCCCAAATAATCCAGGTGAAATATAAAAGTTTATGAGCATGCTTCATTATCAATCTAGAAAAAAAGGACCTATGCCTCGGCCCAGGTGTCTATTGGAGAATGGGGACCATGCAACCAGCTTGCAGTGAAAAATCAAAATACGGTACAGCAATCCAATGTGGATTTAGTCTTAGATACCCACAAAATAACAAATACAGATATTTATTAATGACCCACTAAAGGCAGAGAATATAGTATTTGAGTAGTGAACTGAGATTTCCCAGACAAAAGGTAAGTGCTAAAGTTGCTAAAATCATCAACATGTCATAGTGGCAGTCAAATACTACAAATCTGTAACCTGAAAAATATGTAATTTTTTTATATAAGTGATTGTTGTCAAGTAATTCCATTGGCTAGGACCCTCAACTAGAATTTTTTATTATTATATATAAATCCACTCTCTCTTTTAAGCATTGAGAAAATCAGGTAAGAGTAGAGACCAGAAGGTCATAAATTATGTGGAATATGATTTCTTCTATCACTTAGCTTAAACTAAACAAAAATAAATAAAAAGGGATGGTTCCATATGGTCAATTGACTCAATTCTCCTTCGAATGTTAATACTTGCTTGTTTTTCCTAAGTTCTTATCAATTTTTTTTATATATCATATATTCATGACCAACATCGAGCAAACAAAATCCAGATTGAACACAATCCAATCATTATTTCAATCATTTGCTAAATTCTTCAGCAGTGTCAAATCCACATTTTCACTTTGTCTCCCTCAAAATTTAATATAATTTATCCTATAATTTATCCTATATTATGGCATGGTCCTTGTCAGGATGAAATTACTCAATTGAAGTACATGGGTACTTGAAATTACCCATTTTATAAGGTCATAGGCTTATAGTTACTAGTATAATGTGTAGAAGTCAAGTGACTATGGCACTATTGGACTATCCCTCAACTAAACCACCTAAGAAGAAATAAGTGATATGGGTCCTTTTTCAGGATGAAATTGCTCAATTGAAGTAAATGGGCACTTGAAATTACTCATTTTATAAGGTTTATAAGCTTTTGGTTACTAGTATAATAATGGATAGAAGTCAATATAGACAATGAATATACCTCCAGTTGCTTTATTTGTACATACTAACGCAAGATAGACCAAAACAATACAATAGGAAAATTGAAGAATAGGAAGATAAATATAAAGCTGCGTTTTTCATAGCTGCGTTTCTAAACGCGGCTTAAGTACCGCAGCAACAGAACTATGGCCGCGTTTTCGAAAAACGCAGCCATAGGTTACACCTATAGCCGCGTTTTTCAAAAACGCGGCCACAGCTAAGACCTACAGCCGCGTTTTCCCCTTGGTATGAACTGTTCGATGTGCTAGTCCTATGGCCGCGTTTTTTAAAAACGCGGCTATAGGTCACGCTTGAGCTGCGTTTATAAACGCGGCTACAACGGCGTACCTATAGTCGCGTTTTGAAAAACACGGCCATAGGTCGCACTTGAGCCGCACTTATAAACGCGGCTACAGCGGCGGACCTATAGCCGTGTTTTGAAAAACACGGCCATAGGTCACGCATAAGCCGCGTTTACAAACGCGGCTATAGGGTTTTCTGCTGAAAACGTTGGCTTTTAGTTACGTTTTAAAACCACCTATAGCTGCGTTTTTGAAAACGCGGCTATAGATTTTTTTTTTTTTTCAGCCCCCCCTCCCCTGCAACATCACTACTTCCTGCCATATACACATACAAGTTCTTGCAAGTTCCCACTTCCTGCCATATACACATACAAGTTCCCAACACTTCCTGCCATATATACACACATACAACTTCCTGTTACATCCCAACATCACAAGTTCCATAAACTACTCCCATGGGACACAAACTTGCCAAAAGAGAATATGAAAGTTTATATACATCACAAGTTCCATAAACTACTCCCATGGTACACAAACTTGCCAAAAGATAATATGAAAGTTTATAGTTGTACATCACAAAAAATATACTAAGGCAGCAAGAAGCTTATAGTTTTACATCACAAAAAATATACCAAGGCAGCAAGAAGCTTATACATCCCAAGGCAGCAACATTTGTGTTTACAAAAATATATATATACAACATGCTTAGAATCCAGAGGAGTTGAACGGAAACGCATCCTTGTCCACTTCATAGTAAAACTGCACAAATTATTCTTTGTCAAGTTAAATTTGCCAAATGTTTGTCAAGTTACAATTATTAGATGCACATTTGTATGAAAAGAATATTATGAGAAGAATGTTATGAGGGAATGAGACATAGCATTATTTTTTGCCTATTTATGGAGTGATTTGGCTTTTCAAATGCCAAAATGAAAGAGATAAGTAAAAGATAATATATATGATATGTGCGAGACTACGTACCTAGATAATTACAAATAGGGAGAGCTCATCACTGATCTAATACTGTAATACAATACAAAGAGTAACATAAGAGCTAGGAAGAGTAAAACAATAGTTCAACTATTCATTAAAACAATCTAGTCAAAACTTCCAATTCAGTCAAGTTCAGCAATACAATAGTTCAACTATTATTTTATAGTTCAAACAATAGTTCAACTATTAGTCACCAGCAAAAAGTTTTCTTTCCTCTTGTATTGACTACTGTTTTTAGAGAAATTTTGTTTACCTCAGGATTCACGGTTTCATTCCCATCATTCCCATCAGGCATTGCGATCCTAAAATTTCGTAAACATATTAATATCACATAACAATGCATTGCAAAAAGTACTGTTTCGGTAAATAACATTTGTTCGCTACCTGAGAAGGATATATAGTACGAAACTCGTGGCTCCATTCCTCAAACATGCTTCTCATTGACGCCCTCAGTTCGGACATTTCTGCTTGGTGCCTTGCCTCAGATTGAGCTAGTTCCTCTCTATGCCTCGTCTCAGATTGAGCTACTTCCTCCCTATGCTTCGCTAGTTCCTCCCTAGATTGAGCTAGTTGCTCCCTCAGCTCTTCATGACTCGTCTCCAACTCTGACATCTTTTGGTGAGCTCTGCTTGACGACGGAGTCGAGGTAGACTGGGAAGAGTTTATGGCACTTCTTCCTGTTGGGGTGATTCCAAAACCTACCCCCCATACGCGCCCTGGGCGCTCTGGACGACCCATCACCCGATCATATGCGTCGTCGTTGGACCAGAGGATTCCATCACCAATCGCTCCTTGTAGTCGTATGCCCTGCTGGTCATTCAAAAGTGCTGCCATACTATCCTGTTTTCCCACAAGAACCAAACAACATATTACACACCATAATTAGTACAAACACAAAATACACTAAAATTCAATTCAATCATATTGTGTTTACCATGTTATCTTGCACACGGGCATTAACAGCAACCCCATCTTTGGTGCGGTATACTCGTTGATATACATCCGCGCGTTCGACTGCCGCCCCTTTAGCTTTCGCCTACATGATGAACAAACATAAATACAATAAACACTAGTGCTTACCATGATGTTATGCCACAATTAACACAAATCCAAAATGAAATAGTCATAACATAGCAAATCTGGGAAATAAAGATAAAGCTGAGAGAGTTGTAAATAAATGAGAGGATTTAGAAAATAGGCATCATAGACTTTCTATAATGACACTTTATTTGAGATAAGTTTGAGATGCCCACTTTGCACACAAATTTGTCACAAATTACTCATGGGTCATCTAAAATTTTGGGACATAGTAAACTAGGCATGGTTCTCTATGATTTTCAACAAACAATTATTTTCAATGCTGACCAGATTGCTAGAAAATATGTACACCAACAATGAAAAAAAATATACATTTAGAACTTCCCATTTGAATCACTATCCTTGTTGACATCTTATTCGGTACATGTTCCATTTGTCGCAAACAGTCAGCTATAATGAAAATAAGCTTTTGGTTGTTTATAGCAACCGTTTGAAGTAAAAACTGAATGAATGATCAACTTAACATCAATGAGTTGGATAGAATTTTATTTGGTAATAAATAAATTTAGTTGACATGGATAATTAGATAAGGTGGAGATTATGGGCTCTATATTTTACTAAGTTGAGAAGTGTCAATGACACTGCTATTTTAGGGCATAAACCAAATCTATATAACATCTCACATAAAAAAGTCACCTTCCATCAAATTTAAATCATAAAATGCAATTAGTGTTCCAATGGCTAGTTCTTTCTAATCCAACACCATAAAAAGTACCCCATAAGCATAATCATTATCACACAATCTAGTGGACTTTCTCTCCTTAAGTGGCTGCTTAATATGTACATATTAAGAGGATTCACAAAGTCATCTCCATATAGTAAAAGGATGCATAGAGAGTCATTTATTGCATTTTTTACTTACAAAAAAGACCTATAATATAACTAACTTATCTTTATTCCTATAACATATGAAATGAGGTTAACTCGGTAAATAGGAAAACAAAATATCAAAAACATCATGTAGGCATTCATGAATAAGGGTTTTATTTCTTACCATTTGATTAGAAATTTGAGCAAGACTTTTGGCCCCATTCCGTGCTATGTCTTCCTGCTTACCTCGACTTGCCTTGTTTTTAATACTTTTTGTCTGCAACCACATTACCGTCAAAAATAAAACAACAAAACATCTATTCACTAAATTACCACGAAGATGAGATTGACAAAGAAAGTAGCAGGACCTCAGTTTTGTCATCGAACCAATAATTAACCATCTCAACCCATTGGTCTGTGATAATCTCTGGCGGTTTGCTAGCCACTACCTGTTGCCGTGTCAGCCCTTCTTTTTTGTGATCTCTCTTCAACTTAGTTCTGCGATTTCTCCTTAGTTCCCTAAGTTGATTCATTGCCCGTCTCATTTGATTGGGTTTTGGGACAATATTCTCATTAATTATATACCGTTTCTGAAATGCCAAAGTGGAGATAGAAAAATATTATATTACAATTACAACAACGGCTGAATATACACAGGTAATTAGGACAGCAGTTGTAAAGCAAAATAACTACTATTTTATTTTCATATTACCTCAATTTCCACCCAACATTCCTCTTTAACTTTTTTAGGGACGTTTGGCCAATCAGCAGGCGTAAGCGGGCATAACATGCCATTCTCACAAAAGGAGCCCAAAAACCGAACGAACAAAGACCCGTCGTCGTCAATCGGTTGGCCTTCAGCATTTAACGGCAATTGGATTTTGTACTCACCAGTCATTGCCCATATGTCAGCCAACCGTGTTTTCCCACGTCTTCCAAGCCTATTTCCTGGTGGTGGATTTTGTACCGGGTCTGGATTTTGTACCGGTGCTGAGGTTTGAACATAATCATCTGTATCTACAAAACCACCAATGTTAGGACTTATTTAACAAAGCTCACATCTACTTAAAACTATTAAACCATGAAAAAATTTGGCCCGAAAAACATAAATAATAAAAAGTTTACGATTTCATTTAAACATTAGTTGAAAGCATTAGTTATTAGTTAGTGGGCAGAATTTTCTTCTTATATTTTGCTACTTGGTGACTTTAACTAGTATTCCGTGTGTAATTCTAAAAATTATGTGATTTGCTAAATGGTTTAAGTCATTTACATTAAATCATATACACACACTTTAACTAGCTATACATGTTGAATCGATGGCCTTTAAACCAAATAAAGGGTGAGAACTGAGAAGTGTATTGCAGCCATAGTATACACATCATAACTCATATTAAATAAGTCATTGTATCTTATGTGGTTCTCTCGTGTACATTCTATTTCTTAACGAGGAGTAAAAGTGTTGTAGGCATGTGACTTAAATTGAATTTTACTTACACTAAAAAGAAACTATTAGATTAGAGAACAAAAATTAATCATCATAAAATGGGTGCTATATATTTTAAATCTTATCTCATATATAATGCTCATTTTGATAAACAAGTTACCTAGTTCGTCATATAAAGTTCAATGAGAAATCGTATTCATATATACCTAATTATCAAAGCTCAATTGAAACCCAAAAAGGGGTAGCTGCTTGAAATTATTATTATTATTATTATTATTATTTGCTAATAAGAAAAAAAAAAATTCCTCTATATATAAACCATAATTTTATTTCTGGTGCTACACACAGCATATGGTAACGATAAATTGATAATTAGTAAACAAATGTCGATCCATAAATACAAAATCATTAACCAATATCTTATATGTACAAGGCATTAATGTTTATGCAAATTTGTAATGCCCATTGACTATATATTTGGTTTTAGAAAATGATTTCCTACCAAGTTCAAATTGGTTAAATTTTATTCATGAATCATGAGCTTTAAATAATGTCCATATTAATAGTGATATTTTAAATTTCCTAGAGAGGCCATTTAAAGGGTTGGTATTTATGTGGATTGTAGTTGTTGAATACAGGACATGCGATCAATTCTTGTCTAAATTATCTTGAAACTTATTTGATGTATTGGTTTGATAGTAAAAAATAATAATTATAGAGTTCACGTCATATATTGAAATGTTATCACATTTATTAAGAAAAAAATTAAGATGATATCTAGACCATAGGAACAAAATGACATACACAAATACAGTATACTAAAATATAAGAAATTTTTATTTGTTGCTATATGCGGTAGGATAAGTCTGTAGCCTACGCTGCACTAATAAGATATACATGGAGTTTTAATTTGACTTTTCATATATAATATATATATATATATATATTAAAGTAAAAGAAATAATCTAGGCCTTCTTGGAGTTAGCACCAAGCAAAAGAAAACCTCTTAGAGTCGGCACCTAGGGTTGGCTGGAGTCAACACCACTAATTAGAACAATTTCAATAGAAATTTTATTCAAAATAAACCCCCTCAATATGAGTGCAATACTTTGCTTATATGGACTACTAAATCCTAATCCCAACTAACATAGTAGACCCTAATTACTTTTAAATTACAATAATTCCCTTGACTTTAAATAGAAATTCTAATAAAACTAATTACCAGGACCTAAAATAAAATACAATTGAATCTAAAAATAATTAAAATTAAATTAAAATAAATCTTTCCTTGTGCTAACTGCATCACATACTCCTATATAGTAGCTATCGCTTTCGGGGTTTATAATGTTTATGTATCCATTATTTTCTCCTGATTTACAGCTGGCCTCATGTTTTTCCTTTTCTTTTCTTGTTTTGCTTTGCTGTTTTTCTTATTTGTATACTCCCTGTATGCACTTTTTTTTTTATTTTATAATAAACTATCCTGATGCCGTTTCCTTGTACTGTTGAACCTTAAGCTGTCCTTGTGTCATAGTTGGAGGTATAGAGTATAGACAATGAATATATGGAGAATGTTCTTATGAAATTATGATTGTTGCATTAGGCAATTCAACTAAAATCAATGGGTCCGGTTAATGTATGCCCTTAGGGCATACATCAACAAATCCGTTTCTGGAAAAATTTTACCTGGAATTGAAAAAACTATCAAAACTTTTTCAATTCTCAATAAAACTTTTACCAAAAATGATTTACTATTGTGTGCCCTTAAGGCACACGTTAATAAAATCCAAAATGAATAACTATTATCTTGAATAAAATCAATTCCTTTTTGTTTTCGTATATGCAGTTATGATTAAACTTCCATTTGTGATAAAGTATGGCTAGCTTACGCAATCATGGAGATCAGCTAAGCGTCTGCCACAACAAATATGGGGCTTTTTTGCATTATATCTTTCTTTTTTTTCTTCCTTTTTTGTCAACAATTATAGAGGATAAATTTTGAAAGTGTCCTTTTATATGGTTTGTAAAGAGAAGCGACTCTTGAAAGAAAATGTTTCCCAACACCGTTTTCGGGACATTGTGAAAATCATTAGTAGATGTTTTGCGAATCAAGATGCTTCAGTGGCAGGTTAACCCTCTTCTTCAATCTTGGTAACTGGTGATAAGGGTTTTTTTGGAGGTTTTTTAATATTGTGTTTTAACTTACAAAAGCTTTCGTGCACATCATTGCACATATATCCTCATAAGCAGTGTTGTTATTTGTTACTAACCGTAGTACAATACCGCATTATCTATTTAAAGTTTATGTTTGTGAGGAGCTGCAAAACTACATTAAATGGAATTTGCAGTGTGTTCCTATAAGGTGGATCATGTTTAAGGAATTTCTGAGAATTTGCATGTGTTATTACTCATGGCTGTTCTATTCCATCAGTCTTATGTTTTCTTTTTCAGGTGGTCAATAGCCCTCCAATTCACTAATCTTCAAACTTTTTTCCTTTACTGGTCCAGGTCAGGCAAGAGTATATGTACTTGAAGATGGCATTGAAGCCAGGCTTACATGGAATGTTGGGAGACCCCATTTTGTGTCTTTACATCTGGTGAAGAGGGTCAGATAAAATATTAGTTTGTTTGGAGCTAGAACCTGTTTGTAACCAACAAAATTGCTTACTTGGCATCAAACTTTCTCTGTGTACTATTTTATCTAAAGAAAAGCGCTTAATTTCTCATATTACATGGAGTGTTGTTAATGCATTAATGCCAAAATTCATTGGAATTACTAATTGCATTTGTCGCAATTGAATGGGTAATACAACTTAACTAATGCCAACCTTATGGGATGTTATTGCAATATTTTTGTATGAGCCCTTCGACATCCAATTTGCAAGCAGCCGATTTTCGCTTTTGACAGGGAATCAATTATATACTTAGTTTGGCTACTGATTTACCACCAAGGTCCTTAAACTTGGTTTTTGTAGGGGCCTTTTTTGTGTCTTGGGTTGGGCTGGGCTGCCTCCTGCAGTAATGGGCCCGAGTATTTCTGAGTAGGAGAGTTGAAACCGACCCAACTGTAACTCACCTTGGGCCGGCTTGTGCGCAAACTAAGCCTTGTCTGCCATGAATGTTCTCACGGCAAGCTGAGCTGTCATAAATGGTTTTACGGCAGGCAGGTATAATAATAATGAAGAAAACAGAGTGCAGTAGCCTATTCTTAATGGAAGAATGACCGAGTAATCACAGTAATGGCAATAACAATGATAATAACGGCTTTCACAGAAAAGAGTAATTAATTAAGCAATAATAGGAGTTAATCAGAATAAATATCAAGTCAAGCTTAAGTCCACAGTGGCAAAGAAAACCAAGAAGGAAGAACGCTTCCTCTCAATAAAACTAATCTCCTAGGGGAATATCCTGCCGTGGAGATTAATGACTTTGAGGGAATCGGACCTAAATGACAAGTGCCCAAAGGAATTTCTATTGCTTAATCGTCTCCCAGAGAGTGGGATTTTGAGAGGGAGATATGGGAACCAACCTACTGGTGCATGCCCATTACACACACTCTCTCTCTCTGTTTCTTGTTTACTTTCTTATCTTTTCTTCTTTCTTTTCTTTTTCTTTTTTGTCTTTCTTTTTACTTCCTGGTACCTCTGTTTTTCAATCCCCTCTATAGGGCATGGCAAGGGTCCTTTTATAAGGCCTGCCATGACTGGATTTTACCACCTTACCCTCTAACCGCCTTTGTCTGGTTTGGGCGTACTTGCCTACCACCCAGGAGCTCGTCTGTGTTCCCCAGACAAAGGCTGGTTTGTGTTGTTTGTTAGTCTGCCGTGGCACTTTCTCCTGCCACGGCATAAATGCTCTTTCTCTCTCTCCCTGGCCTGCACTTGACATTTCCTCCCCAACCTTGCCTCTTTTGGGCGATCTGTCATCCCAGCAAGACATACCTCCCAAAAGGGCTTGGGCAGGAACCACAAAATAAATCTTTTCCCCTTTCCCCACCACCAAACCACACCCCCCCTTACCTCTTACCTCTGGCCCATAGCCCCACCATGTCCCATATTGGTTGGGTACAACTTGGTGGTGCTTGGGCCTTGCGCGTGCTTTCCTGTTATGTATGTTCAAAATCTGCTTGTGGCTCATGTATTTGCCGCGATCTGGAGCTTTGTTTGCACAGTCTGCCGTGCTCCTTTATTCTTTTACGTGGGCCGCTTTGCATAATTCACTGTTTCCCTTTGGGGTGGGCTTCTTTTAATACTGGATCTTATATTTCTCTTGGCCCATTTCTTGGTTGCCCT
Source organism: Quercus ilex subsp. ballota (assembly GCA_032727855.1). Lineage (NCBI taxonomy): Eukaryota > Viridiplantae > Streptophyta > Magnoliopsida > Fagales > Fagaceae > Quercus > Quercus ilex. The sequence continues at coordinate 14,530,620 of CM064912.1, read as the reverse complement.
CATGTCCGGCCACATTACTTGGCATTTCTTGCCATGGCTATTTGCTCCTGCTAGGCCTCTTTTCAAGCCTGCCGTTTCATTCTTTCCCCCAGTGGCTTAATATGGCCACTGGTGTTCTTACTTATGGGCTCCAGTGTCCCTTTCTTTTCCTTTTGGACCTGCGGCCCATTTACTTCCTTTGGGCTTCCTCGGCCCATTTACTAACTCTGCATTCCCATGGGCTATTACTAACTTGATTGGGCTTCCCCGGCCCAACCTCCTTATTCTCATCCTTGGGGTTCATGGGCTTGCCATCAACCCCTACTTTCTTTGTTTACATTGTCTTGGGCCTGCCGCAGCCCATTCTCAGTTTTCCATACCATATACTGCCCATGGGTGCCATCTTTCTCCTTTCGGGCCCTTTGGGCTCATTTGTTTCCTTAAGACCCATTTGTTCATGCTATGGGCCTGTGATCCATTATTCCTGCCGCTTGGGCTTAATAGTTTTATTCTATGCTTGTCACTTCTATTTGCTGCCTGTTTTGCTGAGTTGGGCCTATTTTACGAAAACGACCCTCAACAGTTTTTCTCTTAGAGAAATAAATAGGGACCTGGAGAACATTTATGTGACAAGAAGTGCAAAAGCTGTATGTGTTACTTTGTTAGCATTAGAGCATTGCCATCAGGTGTGTCAAATGCCAAATATTTGGCATTTGACACACCAAATACCAAAAACAGAGCATCATGAGGTGTGTTATATGTGCTAAAAATTTAAGACATGCTACAGTACGCTGGTATTTTTGGCACGGTACGGACTGAAATGCCATTTCGTTTATTATTATTTTATTCGTCTTTCTCTCTCATCCGGAATTAAAATATGCGTTTCTCTTTTCTCTTTCACGTTCAGCCATTCCTTTTCAGCCTCACCATCTCCACTCTCCAACACCATTTTCTTCTCCCTTTTGCTCTTTTCTGCTTCACACAGTCATCTTTCTCTCTCGCATGCTCCCTTCAACTTCATCTCTACCATGATTGATCTATAAAAATCAGGTTCACTGGTTTTTTTTTTCCCCTTTTTTTTGCTCTCTTCTCTCTATTTTATGATCTAATACACCAAATCAGAAGTTCATCTTAGAGTCACCGATTCCCAGTTCAATTTGAGCCACCACCGATTTACTCTCTACCATCTCACAAATTCCACCATCACTAATGTATAAAAATCTCCTTCATCGGTTTTTTATCCCCCTTTTTTCCCCTTTTTTTTCGCTCTCTCCCCTCTGTTCTATGATCTCACACACCGAATCGGTTTAGTTCATCACAGAGTTGCCGATTCGCAGTTCAAGCTCGGTATCGCCGATCGGAAGTTCATCTCGGTATCGCCGATTCTCCGATCGGAAGTTCATCTCGGTATCGCCGTACAAGTACCTTCTCCATCTTCTCTGTGATTTTTGGTATTTCGGTGTCTACTGCTGTTCTTGGTATTTCGGTATTTATTAGAGAAAAAAAATAAAAGGTTAAGCAGATTTGTTGTTTGGTTAAGCCGATTCTCCAATGCTTTATGCTTTTTCTTTTTGTTGTTTTCAAATACTGTTTTCGGGTTAAGCAGATTTGTTGTTTGTTGTTGCTTTTGTTTTTCCTCTTGTTTGCATATTTCAAAGACTTTCTTTCGTTTAGGGCCATTGTGAAATTTGGGGATTGCATAGTTTAGCTGTGCATGAATATAGATATATAGTCTGCAACTCTATGTTGTTGTAACATTTACAATAAGGTAGTGGACCATATCTATTTCTTGTATAGACTACAAAGGCTATAAAAGTTCATATGTGCTGTGTGCTGTGTTATTTGTTTTTTTTTTGTTTTTTTCAATTCTAACCATAATTAATCTTAGTAACATATACTAAAATGTATTAAGAAACAATCATTTTTTGTCTTTTTGTTTGCTCATAGTTTGTTATACTAAATTGATGTTATTTTGAATTTTCATGAATTTATTTTTTGTTCATACTTCAGGCCCCTAATCGAAATCTTGGTTCTGATCCTGTTTAGGACTAGTTAATCAAAATATTTAACATGCATTGATGTCCCGCCAAATAATTGATTTACCCACATTAATTAAACCCTCATCCAATAGAACAAATTAAAGGCACTACTAGAGCGCCACCAAAGTGGAGCTTACATACCGATAGCCGATAGCAGAGATACTCAGCAGCTATTCAGCTCACAGCCGCATCTATCTCCTGCTCACCACAGCAACTCTTGCTCATCTTATATCAGATTAGCATTAGTTTAGTTCATTTTCAGATTAGTTGCAGATCAGTTGGGTTTTTATAATTAGTTATTAATTCAGTTAGTTCTATCAAAGATTTGTGAATGAAAAATCTTATTAACTTAGCAAAGAAGAATATAGTCTCTGTTTATATACGCAAAGATAAGAGCAAAACTGAAACTAACAGCTATAACGGCCTAAACATCTAACTAACATTTAATCACAGCATGGACTCAAGACAGTATTCATCGTTCACTGATGTCTTACGGGGGAATATTAATGGTGGGGATGAACTTTTTGGTTTATCTGAAAATAGTTCTCTGTTAGTCCAAGATTCTCCACTAGATGATGAAGTTGCCACTTCTAAGAAAAAATCAACACGTGGTGTTGCCTTCAATCCTGAGGAAGACAAGCTGCTTGTAGCAGCATGGCTCAATACCAGTGTCAATCCTGTGCATGGTAACGAGCAACATAAAACAACATTTTACGGTAACGTTGCAAAATACTTCAAGGACCACAAGACTGACTCTACACGTAGTATTTCATCCCTAACAAGTCGATGGGGAATGATTAATAGGGAAACAGTTAAATTTTGTGGTGCCTTAGCTAAAATTGAAGCAAAGAATGAAAGTGGAACCACTGCTAAAATGAAGGTATAAATTTTGCAATGTTCTTTAAATTTTTTAGATTTACAACACAAATGAAATGTATGAAGAAACTAACTATGTTATATTTATTTAATTTTTTTTAGATTAAGAAAGCAAGGGAATTGTTTAAAGAATTATACGGTAACCATTTTCTATATGAACATTGTTGGCAAATGTTGAAAGATTTTCCCAAGTGGGCATCTACTGTGCCTAGGGAAGATTCAAGCAAAGAAATGCCTCAAACTCCAGATTCAATAGATCAAGGAGGGGGGGTTGGTGACACTATGGATTTCGAGAGGCCAATAGGTAGAAAAGCTGAAAAGGCTAATCGAAAGAGGAAAGATGATGGAAAAGATGTTGCAGCGGAATATTTGAAAAAGAAAATGAAAATGCTTGAAGAATCTTATGCACAAGAAAAAGAGAGAGTGCGTATCAAAGCGGAAAAGGTTCGCTTGAAAGAGTTGAAAGAGAATGAAAGAATTATGATGCTAGACACAAGTGGCATGAACGAAGACCAAAGAACTTTTTATGATGGACTCAAAAAGGAAATCCTTGCAAAACAAAGATCAAGTTGTTCGTTGGGTTGAGAACTTATTGTAGGCCTTTTTGTTTGGTAGGAACTTATTGTAGGCCTTGATATGTATTTTGTGGCATTTTTTGGATGAAGCTGATTGTAGGCCTTAATATGTATTTTGTGATTTTAGGCCTTAATATGAATTTGAGGGAAACCCCATTATTCCTCTGCCCTCATCAAGGCATTGTGTCATATTCATGTACATTATATAAATATTATAAAATATCATTTCTCTTTTCTTCTTTTATCTTTTTCTTCTCAATATATAAAGAATAGGGTGGGATCCCCTGTTATTTTAATTTTCCGGCTACTTTTATGTTTTGGAGTGTATCAAACCCATGTCATCTACTGACATTGTGTGACATGGGTTTGATATGTCTTGTGCTATTGTGTGAGTAAGAGGAAAAAAAAATTCACTTGCTAGGTCTTTTCCAATGTCAAGTGTCAACTTGAAATGATAACAAGACAAACAAAAGGTGACATTGTTTCCTGTACTACAACTAATTTCAATATCATCAAACCAAGCACTATCAAGTAATCCTAACATTTTAGCTTATATAAAATGTCATATATTTTCGTTGTTTGATTTTATATTACTATAGAATTTATATTACTGTCATGCTTAATATTGGTGTTGTGCTGTGCTATGGACGCTGCTGTGCTATTGGTGCTGATTTGGTTATATTTTCTTATAGTTTTTATGCTTGTCTTGACTGTTGGGCTCTTCTAATTGTTTCTGAAATGTATCCATTGGTTAACAGTCTAACCCTCCTTGTTGTTCCTTTTCCTCACACAAAGCGCCTCATCTCTCTGTCTCTTTCTGCAACGAGGGCCAAGCCTCCTACGATCTCAGCCACGGGCGACAGCTTTGAAGTGACTCATAAGTCCGAACAAGTAAAATTCTCTCTCTCTATCTCTCTGTTTATTTTTAATTTGGTCTCTTTTCGAAATATCTGATGTTGTTTGCCGATTGATTGATTATGAGAAACTTATTTCTCTCTTCCGCTATATGGTGGTGATACTTTATAAATTGATTTAATTAAAAAGAAGAAGCACACTTTGCTCTCTTTGCATAATTGATGTCTAAATGTTGTCCTTGTTAAGCATACAGATAATGAGAGAAGAAGATTTTGGGTTGGATTCAATGTGATTTTTTCTTTTATAATTTTCTCTATTGGATTGTAACTAGGATTCCATGCCTTGTAATTTTATTTTTCTTTAGACTGTACTTAGAACTTTAAACCATGCATTTCTTGTACTATTTTTGTGGATTAATATAATTTTAAGAATTTTTCTTAAATTTTATGATTTGTAAAAGTAAGTGGTCACTCCAAGGTAAGTCCCTTAGTGAAGGGAATGTATCCATAGTTAAATATTCAGCATGAGATTCACTGTCGGGGATCCAAATACTCTGGGTCCTCTTGGGTCACAGTTTTCACACTAGTCTATCTTCCAGTCACTGATTATGCATCGTAGAGTGTTGTGAGTTGTGACAAAGTTTACCAGTTGTTCTAATGGTGATAAGTCACTAACTTCTAATTTATATATATATCACTAACTTCTAATTTAATATCCCTATCCATATCAACCAATCTTCTTCTTGACACCGGAGTAATGGTGGCTGATAAGGCTGATTCTTTTCATAAAGCCAGCATCTTAATGTGTGAACCCAACATTGGATTTTGTTTGCTGTAGGGGCATCTGGCTAGTGCGTGGTCCATAGGAATTTAAGGAAGAAAAAGACATTGAGCTTGAGGGAAACATATGGGCAGAACCTAAACATTATTTTAATGATTTAGGGTCTTGATCAATGGTGGTTTCAACAGAAATTTTATCAAGAAAAATGGCTGACAGCCTATCCAAACTTTGTTCATAGTGGATAATTCTTTGAGTATTTTATTGAATTCACCTTCTTGTTCAACTGATTCAAAGACTTCTTTGTAGCTTAATAGTCTTAGCAAAAGGCTTAAAAGCTGGAATCGAATTCTGAGTTACTATTATCTTGGATTAAAAATTTGTTGAGTGGTTGATGGGAAAAAAATTTCAGCAGAGAACTTGTAGTATGATTTTGGGTCTAGTATAAAATTGATGTAGAACAAATTGGGGAGTTGTCTGTATGTCCTTGTGGTGGATTAAGGTTTTAAGGGGGGGGGGGTTTGGTTTGTGTGTCCAGGTTTTACATTTTTTAAAAGAAGAATTTTGTAGGCAAGTGGAAGGATTTGATTTAGGGTTGAGAAGAGGTCAGAAGAAATAGATATCGAATTTCTCGACAATATGTGAAAGAGCACGTGAACAGTGAGCAAATGTCAGAGAGAGAGAGAGAGAGGGGTAACATGCCTCAATACTAAAAAACACTCAAATTTTATTGATTCACTCCTTGCTTGACTGTAATAACACACTTATGTAGATGGTAACTCTTAACTTCTAATAATATTACAATTCTTAAGTGCTAGAAGAAGATAGGAGAGGATCTCATCTTAGGCCACGTTTGTATTTAAAGAAAATTTTATATTCTTTACATAATGATCAAACCTTCTTTTAAAGTTATCGATTTCATTTCATATTATGTTTCTTGCATCTATATTGATAATTGCTTTCCAATGTTTTCTTCTAGTTTATCTCCATGGGTCGTTCTTTTTTTCGTGAATTGCTTGATGATGACTCTAATGAAGATGAGATAATTATAAAACTTCTCATGGGTGAGACATCACAACGTAAGCGTCGTCGGTATATCGACCGTAATCATTTGGCAGGCCATAAACGGCTTTACGATGACTACTTTGCTGAAGAACCTGTATATCCTCCCAAAGTATTTCGAAGGAGATTTCGAATGAGTCGTTCTCTTTTTCTCCGAATCCTATCTAAGGTAGAGGCTCACGAACCTTACTTTATCCAAAAAAGAAATAATGCCAAAAAGCTTGGTTTATCTCCCCTTCAAAAGATGACCGTTGCACTTAGGATGCTTGCATATGGAGTAACCGCTGATTTTTTGGATGAATATGTGAGAATAGCTGAAAGCACTGCAATGATGAGTCTGAAAAAATTTGTTGCAGCAGTGGTTGCTATTTTCTCAGAGCAATACTTGAGGTCACCAAACAATGAAGACATTGCTAGATTGTTAGCTCATGGCCAAAATCGTGGATTTCCAGGCATGTTGGGAAGTATTGATTGCATGCATTGGAGATGGAAAAATTGTCCAACTGCATGGAAAGGGATGTATTGTGGTCATGTTCGTCAGCCAACTATTATTTTGGAAGCAGTGGCTTCATATGATCTTTGGATATGGCACTCATTTTTTGGACTACCTGGGTCCAATAATGATATTAACGTGTTGGAGCGGTCTCATTTATTTTCTGAGCTTGCACAAGGACGTGCTCCTGCAGTTAATTACACAATCAATGGTCAGGATTACACAATGGGATACTATCTTGCCGATGGCATATATCCAAAATGGTCAACATTTGTGAAGACAATCCCATCTCCACTAGGAGAGAAAAAAAAATTATTTGCAAAAGCTCAGGAGGCATATAGGAAGGATGTAGAGCGTGCATTTGGAGTGCTTCAAGCACGATTTGCAATTGTACGTGGACCTGCACGGTTTTTCTATCATGAAACACTACAAGACATTATGAAAGCATGCATAATTCTTCATAACATGATTATTGAAGATGAGCGAGATGAAGCTACAGCAGTGGACTTCGATTATGAGCAAATTGATGAGATTTCATGTACACCAATGTCACGTGAGCCGACAAATGAATTTTCGGAGTTCATTCAAGTTCATCAACGCATTATGGATAAAGAAGTTCATTCTCAACTCCAACAGAATCTCGTTGAACATTTATGGCAATTACGAGGAGAGTTGTGAAAACTTTTGGTTTTGTTTATTTTTCTCCTCTTCTTTTTATGGAGTTGCCATTAAAACTTTTGATTTGGTTTATTTGTTTCATTTTGTTTATGAGGCTGCCATTAAAACTCATTGGCTATGTTGTTTCGTTGTGTTAAGTTTAAGTACTAGCTAATTGTTGTGTTGTCTTAAATTTAAGTACCATATGTGATCAAGGAAGTGGCAAGCTCAACTCTGTTTAATTCAAGTATGTGTGTAAATTTGACAGATTGATGTTATTTCAAGTATGTCTGTTTGTCTAAATTTGACAGGTTGATGTTATTTAAGTACCATTTGTGTTGTGTTAATTCAAGTATGTTTGTTGTTTGACCATCTATGATCAAGGAGTACCATTTAAGCCAACTATGTGTGTAAATTTGAGTTGATGTTATTGGATATGTGTTAATTCAGGTTGGCTTTTGGATTGCAGTTATATAAATATGTTTTTGCCTTTTAATATGAGTCTTGACAGGTTTTTTTTTGTTATTGGATATGTGTGTTTTTTTATTTATTTGAACTTAACAGGTTGAGTTTTTTTTTTTTTTTTATTTGAACGGATCAGGTTTTGAGTTCTTTTTTTTTTTTTTTTAAGGTGACAGGTTCTAAGTTTTTATTTTTTTTAAAAATGCTAAATGGAAAATATGGATTAAAAAAAATATGACAGTTGAATGGGAGGAGTATTTTTAATGAGTCTTGACAGGTTTTTTTTTGGTTATTGGATATGTGTTTTTTTTTTTTTTTTGAATGTAACAGGTTGAGTTTTTTTTTATTTTTTTATTTGAACGGATCAGGTTTTGAGTTCTTTTTTTTTTTTTAGGTGACAGGTTCTAAGTTTTTATTTTATTTTTTTATTTTTTTTTAAATGTTAAATGGAAAATATGGATTTAAAAAAAAATAACAGTTGAATAGGAGTATTTGAAAATGTTACCGTTGATTTAGAACAAGAATATTTGAACAAGAATTACCATTAGAACAAGAGCATGGCTGTTAGGAACAAATAATAAAAAAAGAATAAAAAAGAGTTAAGAAATAATATTTAAATGAAGTTGTAAAAAAATAGAACATCTGATAAATGGTATGTTGTAAAATGATGTGCTAAAATGGTAAAGTAGGTTTTTGGTGTGTCAAAATGGCATTTTTTATGAGAGAGCTGATGAGAATGCTCTTAGCATATTGATGGAATAGTTTACAGTGTGCATGCTACATATCTCCTTTATGTTTTTTGGGCTGAGGATATGATATAAATTTTTGGCTAAAATTCAATTTAGTCACTTGACTTCTATTTCAATTTTCAAATTAGTCCTTAAGATATAATTCTTCTTAATTTAGTTCATCGCTTCGTCAAAATGAGCCAACAACATACATGATTGTTAAATAGCAATTGAATGTTTAAACGATATATTTGGACAAAATGAGAGATTGCATTGACACAAATTAAATCTTAGGAGTTAATTTGATAATTAAGGGAAAAATCAAGGGACAAAATTGAATGCTAGCCTAAATTTTAACTTAAAGAGTTCCGCTGCAAAACATTTGGGATTGAGCATATATGGAGCTTATTTCATCTAATCAACTTTCGATGAATGCAATTGGGTGGCATCAAAAGCAAATTAATGGCATCTGGACTAATGATAATGATAAAAATGTTGGTGGGTTTTGGTATCATTTTTAAAAGACAAAGGTGAATTTTAGTTGGAATGGCACAATGTTATTGATCCAATTTGTTATGCACAAGAGCACTATTTGTTACACACGTGTTTTATACAAGTTGTTATGCACAAGAGCACTATTTATTACACCCGTGTTTTATACAAATTGTCGTCCACTTGAGCACTGTTTGTTACACATGTTTTATAACTAAAAACGCGGGTTCAACTCACTAAAAAAACTCACATTTTTAGTTATAAAATACGTTTATACTAGTGTAATAAGTTTCCACTTATGCACAGTAGGTATTGGTCCAAGATGTAATACAAGCAACGATTTTTTACTCAAGTAAATTTGTTCAGAATGCGAGTGGGTGGAATGGAAAGAGGGCTGCTCAAAGTTAAATCCAATACACTCTTTAAAGTGAACAAAACTAGAATATTTTCCTAAGAGTCAAACAAAATGAAAGTGGCCCACCCCAATGTTTTGCATGTTGGATTCTTCAACTTTGTTGTGACCATTTTTCTCTCTTTTTTTTTCGTTTTTTACCTATGGTTTGCATGTTATCAAAACAGAATTTTGAGCAAGAGTTTTGTAACTCAATTAATTGGCACTATAATTTTAAGGACAAAGTTTAGCTTGATTGTAGCCTTAGGCTACAACCTTATTCAATATCTTTTTATTAGAAGTGAATTTTGACAAATCCACCATTGGATGAAATCTTCTTCTTATATTCTTCATACTTGCAAAATTTCTAGAAAATTAAAAATCAATAATTATGTCATCAATAAATTGTTTAAATTGCAAGTTTTTATATTTTAAAATTATACATAAAATATAAGTTTATAGATCATATAGTAAATAATATCCGATTGACACAAAATTTGACATATATACTAAAAGAATAAAGAACATACAATTCAACGGTTAGATTTTTAAAATATATAGTAATGTTTATTTTATTAAGTAAGTTTATAACCTTAGGCTACAATCAATTTTGTAACTAAACTTAGTCTTATTTTTAATAAAAACCCCTACCATTCAAATCTTTTCACTCTAACCATTGAATTATTAAAAAAAGTAGAATTTTGAGTACAACTTGTGCTTTGGCACATTTAGCTGAAGTCTTGGAGGTGTCAACAATTTGGTTTGCCCAAGTGCCTAATGTAATTGAACCTTATGTACTTGCGGATTTAGCAAAATTTCAGCAATGATTACTACTATCTTTGCTCAACCCACAAAAAAAAACAGTAGAATTTTGAGGTTTAGATATTCATTTATTGATTTTTTTTTTCTTCTTTTATTTTCTTTTATCCTGTCTTTTTGAAAAGAATATTTAAAGTAGAATAATTGCTCAAGTTGACAAAAATTCCATAATCAGTCCATTATTATCTTTATGAACACCATCTAAAGTGTGAAACAAATGCATGTGGCTTCTAATATTTACATCCACAAAGATCCTTAATAGAAAAGTGTGATACACAGAAAATTATAGATAAGGCAATTGGATAAGACAGCCCAAAACAAAAATCTGAGATTAGCAAAAGCCTACACACACAATGCTGACTCTTCTATTGGATCATGTAGGGCCAGCAAAAAGAGTTATGGATATGGCTCTTCTTTAATTCCCCTGGTTCATATGTGGCAATCCGATCACAAAGGAAGATAGAACTGAACCTTTTCCTACAACTCATTTTTTGCATTACCAAATATCTGGGCTTCAAAAACTCAGCCTGGCTTTGAACTAATCCAATGAATTGGGTGACATGAACTTCTGAATCATTATCCCAACCTTTAACAAAATCTTTTTTTTTCCCTTTTTGTGGACATTAGAACCTTTAACAAGATTAAGATAGCAAAATTGTATATTTTTTGTTTTGATCAAAGTTGTTCATTTTCTGTTTAAAAAAATCAAAAGTAAAAAAGCTGCTACAATATTATGCAAATTTCAACTTGTGTTCCTTTCCAAATTAGAATTTTAGACAAAATTTTACATGATTTTCTCACAATAAATTAAGTAACTGGTTCTATATTTATTTATTTTTGTTTTTTAAGAAATGAAAATAACAAAGCTCTCATGCATTCTAGGATGATAAGGCCTATCATTTAATCTTAATAAATAGGCACCAATACTGAAATCTATGGTTTTCAAAGGGATAGCTATCACCATGGCCATGTTGCATGAAAGCAAAAGCATTGTATTTTTTGGTAATAGAAGTAGAGATTTGTTCTAAACAATATAGATAAGCTTAGTTGTCCATACTCATCCTCCAATTAAATGGACCTCATTTAAAGATATTCATAAAAGATAACTGCCCAGCTGAAATAATTAGTTTTGAAAAATAATAAATAAATTAAATTAAATTTTTTTTAACAAAAAACTCATGTTTATTTTAACAATTATTTTGGCTTGGATAATTCCTTTATACTATTGAGAAGAAGTATAAAAAGTGTTTCAAGGGACAAAATTAACTAGTTTGACAATGAAAGGCATGCACTCTTTTTTTGCCCCTTTCTGATCTTGTAAGGTACAAAAGTACGGAAAAGTGTAGGATTGGATTGGGACCAATCAGGGCCAAGAGGAGGTAAAGCTGAATGGTTGGACCCTCTTTGCTCCACAAGGTTATCTCTGGTGGCCAAGCCCTTAGCCTAACTTATTCTTCAACCTTGTGTTGGAGGTGGGGTACTGCAATATTGTTTTATTTCTGCTTATTGGCGGTTGAGACCATGGGGCCAAATGGTTTTGACATTGACCAAAACTGCACAATGTTTTGAACATGGCATGGGGTCCTTGGCTGCTGATGACTCCACACCCTGAGCAATATAAAAAGGGTAGGAGGGAGTGATGAGAAGAAAGCTGGTCAGTTTGATTAGCATTTATGCAGTTAGTTAAGTCCTAAACTTTGAAGTCCAAAACTTGAAGTTGAAGATGCATGTTAAATTAGGTATTGGTGGTGTGAAACTACTTTGTACCATTGGTCTCCAAAGGCAACTCCATGGTCTCACAAAAACTTAACTAAAACAAATGGTGTTTTGAGAGTACAACCAACCTATAGAGTACAACCAAACAGTTGAAAATAAATATTGAACTCAACTAGAAAAAGCAAAATCTTGTTTCTCATGAGGATTACCTGGTCATTCAGGACTAGTTAGTCAGAAGTATTACTAATACTAAGAATAATAATCTTTATCATAGGTAACTCAAAGATATTATGAAAGTGGTTTAAACAAAACTAGTGAGAGATTCAATTGAATCTTAGTTTGAATAATTCTTTATATGTCAGTGTCATTATAGCTAAAGCAATTGCTTAGAGTCAAAATTGGTAAGCAAGTGCTGCTTAGTAGGGAAAACAATGACTTGGGTTCCTTAGTTTTTGAAGATTGGAGAAATTATTTTGCACTCGTGGTGTACTACACCTTTCTTACATAATTTTGGGTCTCATGTGCAAAATTCACGCGTGGATTTACTTTTATGTAAGAAGAATGATTAATACACCGGATGCACTGAATAATTTCACTAAAAATTGATGCAAATGTTTCGATTGATCTAAAAACAAATGGGTCTTAAGTGAGATTTCATATTTTAAAATGGAGACTTTTTCTTGTCATGGATAACAAAAATGATGATTCCAAAGTATATTTTATGACAAATTTGCTGATACTTTATAAAAAATTTGCACTAAAAAACAAAGATGGGGGTGATTGGTGAGATTTTAAAATTTGGGCCACACGTTTGAGTAAAACCAAAGAAACTAATCTGCCATAGCCATACTAATGAGGCTTTTGAAGTTGGGTGGAAGAAAAACTAGCAAAAACTTGATGGAGTCATTATGGAATCAATTAAAACAAAAGAGATGGTGAGAGAGAAATTGTGTACGAAATGGAGTCTGATATATAGAACATTTTTCCTTTCCCACTTTTAGTAATATTACTGATTATAATTTAGCCCCACACTATCCTAAAGCTAAGTTCATGCATGCACAACTTTAAAGAGAAATCGTGGAGTAGAAGATAATTACAAGGGAAAACACCTTTTTTTCGAGTTTGAACAAAAGAGAATCACTAATTGTTGGTACCCCAAAAGACATTCTTGGCGTTTAATATAAATTTCTAGCTATCATTTTTGTTGACAAATAATAATTAATTAGTTTGGTATGGGTCTATATATGTGTCATTAATGTTATCATTATATAATAATGTGGCAAACACCATCATGTTAATGGTTTATGACCATTTGATTGCCGTGTACAATTGTAAGCATAAGGTTTTTTTTTTTTTTAATTGAAATTGAATGCATAAGTTGATTAGGTATTTAACACTGATAATTTGTTATTAGAGACCTTTGGACTAACTAGTATGGTTTATTCACCGGCCATAGGTGCACTTAGACCAGAAATTTTGGCAGTCTCTAGCTCAAACCCAAATGTTTCTTTCGTGCAAAAAGTAACATTAGACAAATGAAGTTTTGTTCGTAAGTATTAAATTTTCAAAATGATTTTAAAACCATATATAAGGCAAAAAAGTTAAAGGGGCATTTGGGTATCATCTAGAAATGAAATTGTTTCATTTAGATGCACTTCATCTTGAAGTTGTATTTTGCAGAAAAAATCAAAACCTAGGCCAATTTAACGATCCCTATATGTCAAAATATAGTATTAAATTATCAATTGAATTTTTTAAATAAGTAATTGAAATTTTTAATTCTTTATTATTTTCCATCAATTTATTTGAGATCTATGCAATGGAGACCTATACTTTTGAGCATATATACTTTGAATTAAAGTTTTTGAAAAACCACATTTGAAGAAAGCAAGAATTAGAGCAATTAGATTGGGGGGGGGGGGGGGGGGGGTGGGTGCATCTATATAGACGGAGTATTAATGGTGTGGTATCTACCATCTAATTTTTCATAATCTTGCAAGGTTGCATGCATTGGATTTGCCGAATTCAAAAGTCAAAGCTATCTCTAGTATTCTTAAACTCTCATTTTTCATAATCTTGCAAGGTTGCATTCATTGGATTTAATTAATTCAAAAGTCAAAGTTATTTCTAGTATTCTTCAACTCTCATCACTTGCCCACATGGTGGACAAGTGATGTGGTCCACCATTCTACTAAAAAACTTTCACTTGTTTAAAATTGTGGTCCACCATTCTACTAAAAAATTTGCACTTGTTTAAAATTGTTAGTTAAAAATTTTTTTTAAACAGAAATTAATTACTGACTCAGTAATTTTAAACAAGTAAAAGTTTTCTAATGAAATGATGGACCACATCACTTGTCCACCAAAGGACTCTATAATTTCTCTTCTTTCTTCTTAAAAAAAGAATGTTTTATAATTGAAGGATAATTAGTATTTTTTTTTTTTAAATTAAAAGGGTAAATAATTGATCAATCATGAGAATCCTATTTGAGCGTGATCATAATAACTCCCGCTATATTAAGGAGTCAATGCTTGAGTGTATTGCTCCCTCAAATGGGTTGGTCAGTAATTTTAATCCCAATCCCATCTATGTTCAATGGTATCAAGTCGAACCAACCAACATTACACTTTTCAACCCCCCAAAAATTCAACTCTAACCTACCACAAACCAAGGGTCCAAGACTCTTAACCACTAGAGTGGACTATGACCCTAGTTGATGATGAAAGGATGATCAATTAATTGAACCAGCAAACTTCATCTTCATTTCACACATTGTAATTTGTAGATGAATTGAAAAGCTAATTTCATACTGATAGTGAAAACTAAGCATGTGCACATGCCACTAAGGTCATAATATCTAATGATCCTATTATGAAAAAATAACCACATGTGAATGGACAAGCATGCATATTTCTTTTGCTTTTGTTTTTTAAAGCAAGAGGCCGAGATGTTCTAGGAAGCAGTAACACTATTGTGATGGATTGAGTACGAGGGTCCACCAAATCCAGAAGCCAAAGAAGATGACGGTAATGGCTAGCCAAAACATGTGGCAAACTCATCCATAATTAGATAAGTCCCTCCTTTGGCTTAGGCTTTTGGCTGTCAAAAACCCCATCCTTTTTGGTTAGTTGTAACATCAAACTGTTCTATTTTATTTTATATGGATTCCCCATTAACAGGAAACCCCATTTTTTTACAAATTATTGATAACTTGACACCTAAAAAAAAAAAAACTAATGTTCAAACTGAATAAAGGCCCAAATAATCCAGGTGAAATATAAAAGTTTATGAGCATGCTTCATAATCAATCTAGAGAAAAAGGACCTAGGCCTTGGCCCAGGTGTCTATTGGAGAATGAGGACCATGCAACCAGCTGGCAGTGAAAAATCAAAAATACGGTACAACAATCCCATGTGGATTTAGACACCCACAAAATAACAAACACAGCTATTTATTTATGACCCACTAAAGCCAGAGAATATAGTATGTGAGCAGTGAACTGAGATATCCTAGACAAAAGGTAAGTGCTAAAGTTGATAATATCATCAAGACGTCATAGTGGGAAGCTTGGCAGTCAAATACTACAAGGCTGTAACCTGAAAAATATGTAAAATTTTTATAGAAATGATTGTTGTCAAGTAATTGCATTGGCTAAACTAAACAAAAAAAATAAAAAGGGATGGTTCCATATGGTCAATTCTCCTTTAAATGTAAATACTTGCTTGCTTTTCCTAAGTTCTTATCAATTTTTTTTTATATATCATATATTCATGACCAACATCGAGCAAACAAAATCCAGATTGAACACAATCCAATCATTATATCAATCATTTGCTAAATTCTTCAGCAGTGTCAAATGCTTCTAATTTGTAAATATGTTCAGATTCTTTCTTAAACATGTATTGTGATACTTTACTTCCACGTTTTCACTTTGTCTCCCTCAAAATTTAATATAATTTATCCTATATTATTTGCCAAATTTTCAATGTTTTTTTTTTAATATAATAAGTGCAAGTACAGTAGAATTAGGTAATACTACCAAGTCACAAGGTTCTTGAGAAAAAGTAAGTATTCATTTGCAGATTCACAAGGTTATCCACTGCATCCTGAGTCCTAATTTATTATAAAATCAAATATAAAATCCCAAATAATAATTTGTTGCTGATGGTTCCACAAGTGATGAACCATGGGCGATACACTTGCCATCTAATAATTTACACAACAGGAGTGGCCAGTGCCTACAATGCTGTTCAAAATATAAATGGAGTTTGGTTCAAAATCAAACATACCATTACGATTGAGACGAAAGACATTAGCTGGCTTTATGTTTTGTTCAACAATTTGTCAAGGTTGTTGATGGTAAGTAGGGTCAAAGGGGCATAAGCCATAAGCAAAGTCCACAAATTTATAAGCTGATAGGCTTATATTTACTAGTATAATGGATAGAAGTCAAGTGACTATGGCACTATTGGACCAACCCTCAACCAAACCACCCAAGAAGAAATAAGATGGCATGGTCCTTTTCAGGATGAAATTACTCAATTGAAGTACATGGGTACTTGAAATTACTCATTTTATAAGGTCATAGGCTTATAGTTACTAGTATAATGTGTAGAAGTCAAGTGACTATGGCACTATTAGACTATCCCTCAACTAAACCACCTAAGAGCATCTACAACAGTGGAACCAAATTTTTAGCCTTTTAGCACCACAAAAAGTCACTTTATCTATTTTACATTTTCACATCCAACAGCAGTGATTTTATTTTAGCTTTCAACACAATAAAATAATATAAACACTACAATAAATTAATATTTCATTCAACCACAAAAAC
Organism: Quercus ilex subsp. ballota; assembly: GCA_032727855.1. Lineage (NCBI taxonomy): Eukaryota > Viridiplantae > Streptophyta > Magnoliopsida > Fagales > Fagaceae > Quercus > Quercus ilex. The sequence goes on along the minus strand of CM064912.1, from coordinate 14,513,864 downwards.
ACAACCACAACCACCATTAAAGCCATAGAAATCACTGCACAGAGACATGGAGAGGAAAAGTAGTGTGAATGCAAAATAAAATGTATAGAAATCACTGCATAAAGACGCGGAGAGAGGAAAAGCAATGTGAACGCAAAATGAAATCAAAAGAAAGAATAAAAAATAAGAAAAGTAGTGTGCACACAATTTTTTTTTATTTTTTTTATTTTTTTACCTTTGAGCTACCATGCACCGCCAAAAATAGCTATGCACTGTAACTGTGAAGCCAAAAAATATTGCTTTGGCTCCATTATTGCAGGGTACATTTTGAGTTTTAATGGTGCTAAAAATAGCTGTATAACTAATTAGCAACACTATTGCTGGTGCTCTAAGAAGAAATAAGTGATATGGGTCCTTTTTTAGGATGAAATTGCTCAATTGAAGTAAATGGGTACTTGAAATTACTCATTTTATAAGGTTTATAAGCTTTTAGTTACTAGTATAATGGATAGAAGTCAAGTGAATATGGCACTATTGGACCAAACCTTTATCAACCCAACTAAGGAGAACTAAGAGATATGGGTCCTTTTCAGGATGAAATTGCTCAAATTGAAGTAAATGGGGACTTGAAATTACTCATTTTATAAGGTTTGTAGGCTTAAAGTAACTAGTTTAATGGATAGAAAACAAGTGATTATGGTACCATTGGACCAACCCTCAACTAAACCACCTAAGAAGAACTAAGAGATATGAGGAGAAATTATAAGATCCATATGGTGGACAAGTGATGTGTTCCACCATTCTATTAAAAAAATTTCACATGTTTAAAATTGTTAGTTAGAAAAAAATTTTAAATAGAAATTAATTATTGACTCAATAATTTTAAACAAGTAAAAATTTTTTAATAAAATGGTAAACCATATTACTTGTCAACCTAACTTCTCAAGATATGGGTCACTTTCAAGATGAAATTACTCAATTGAAGTAAATGGGTACTGGCAAGTAGGTGTGAAGTTTTTGATTGAATGCAAATTGTAATTTTGCCTTTGGAAGCATTCACTAGGACAGTTTAGAGCCACAAACAATGCATTGGAATATTGGATACACCAACAAAACATTATGGAAGACAGTTACAGATCAGATGCTTGGCAACTGGCTTTGACTTCTGTACCCATTGCAGGACCCGTCTATAAAGTTGCGTATTTTCCTGCTAAATAAAAATAATTTCTTATACTAACTCCTACTCTCTCTCTCTCTCTCTCTTTCTTTTTTTTTTCCTTTTTTTTCCTTTTTTCATAATGCCATTAAGATTTGGAGTTTATCACGTTTATTTTATGATGACTATTATTTACCATTAGATCAAGTCTATGGTGAATTTCTTAGGTGTAACCAGATTAATGGTTTTTTTTTTTTTTTGGTTAATGGTGTTGTTTGGTGATGATTATTCTTTATTATTAAGTTAATATTCTTTACTATTTTTTTTAGAGAAATTATATTATTTACTATTAGGTTAATACATCAACAAATTTTTATTTTTATTTTCCGGGTGATATAAATGGACCAATATGTTTCTCTCTTTTTTTGTGCAAGTTAAATTCGATAATTATTCTTTATTAATAGGTAATAGGTATAGCCAACAACAACACACACACAAAAAAATGTATAGCCAATATACCTGTGGATTTTTCTTTTTTCAAAGTGGGACTTTAGCTAATTGAAACTCCCTTTTTTTCTTTTCTTTTTCTTTTTTTCTATTTTCAGAATTTCTGTTCAGGAAATTCCATTGACAAATCTTAATTCTTTCATATCATTGTGATCTTTCAAGCCTTCTTACGTAAATGGGCAAGAAGAGTTAAAAAAAAAAAAAACAAAACAAAACAAAAGAAGGAAATTTTGCTTTTAATTCAAGTGGGTTTTGCAAAAATTTTGACATGATTGATAGATTTGTTTGTCAATTACACCACGTTAACAACTAAAGCAGTTGGAAAACAACTTGATCCCGTTACATCCAAGAGAAATCATATCCAATGATAATAATAAAACAATAATTATTAAATATGATGATCATATTCATGGTTTATGGGGTCAAATAGCAGAAGGTGGAGTAGTAAAAAGAATTGAATTTAGAGAGAGGCTAACAGTTCGAAACTCATCAAACTGTTGATGATTCCAGGTCGAGGTTCTCAATCAACCATTAGAAGATAAGGGTTTTTCTTTTTTTTTTGACATGTTTGAAGATAAAGGCTAAAGGGTTTTCTGCTGCATTAGATGTTGACGTATCAAATTGAAATAACTAAAAGAATTTCATATTCAATATTTTTGAAGTGACACTCCCAAGTCCTAAATTATTGTCAAAGAGATTAATTTTATTAGGGAAGGACCACAATGATTGAAACGTGAATTATAAAAAATAAATAAAGAAAAAATGACTGAAAGGTGAGCATTTATTTGGCCCCAACTTTTAAAAAAAAATTCAAAAATAAATATTAGAATATTAGTTGAATTGGTAGATTTTTTATTGGGTAAACTATGTATTTAGTCTTTATCTTTTACATCATATTTTAATTTGGTCTCTAACCTTTCGATGTCATGTCAATTTAGTCTCGGCTGTTGTATCTTGATGCAAACTGCTAACATAACAAATGGCCAAAATAAAATTTTAGTTTATTCTAACACCAATGGAAGCTAATTTTTTATTTTTGCCATTAGACACGTCATCAATTTTTATCCAAAAAATAACTGCATGGACTAAATTGACATGGTACTGAGAGGTTAGAGACCAAATTAACACAATTGAAATGTTATGGACCAAATTGAAATATGATGTATAGATTCTATAGAATAGAGACCAAAAACATAGTTTACCCTTTTTTATTTTATTTGGGACAAGTAAGTTTTTTTTTAGCCAGAGAGAGAGAGAGAGAGAGAGCCGACTATATAACCCTTTGAGATTAAATTAGTTAGAAAGTTGTTCAAAAAAATTTGTTAGCAACTTAACACTTTGTGACTTGTTAAATTACTGATTGTCCCAAAAATTTAAACTATCAGGAAATTGTGAATTTAATTACTTAATCATAATTCTAATACTCTCCCTCACTTGTGGGCCTAAACTTCCCCTTAATAAGTGGAGGCCCAACCAATTGGGAAATTCTAACACTCCCCTTCACTTATGGGCCTAAACTTCTCTTTAATAAGTGGGAGCAACAAGTGAGAATTTAACATTTTAAATGAAAGATAGAGTGAAGATAGAGATCGAACTCAAAATCTCATACTCTGATACCGTGTTAAATTACCGATTGTCCCAAAAGTTTAAGTTATCAAGAAATTGTGAGTTTAATCACTTAACCATATATTTTTAAAATTTTGAAGCCATGAAAATAAATAAATTAACTCATTTCATAACACCATTTCGAATTTCTTACCCAAAATTTGGGTCAGCTCTATGGACTATGATACAATATTTAAGCTTATAATTTGGTTACATTGCCCCCGTGAGCCCACATGCAAGGAAAAAAAAAACTACATGAATGTGAGTCTTTAGCTACTGAGAGTGAGACAGACGACTTTGCCCAATCTCTGTCACATCTTTATAAGATTGCCCCAACCAAGTATTACTTTTTTGTTACTAGCAACTTGCTGTTAATCCTTTCAATTTTTTAAAGCATAAATCACGCATGCACCTGGATGGCAAAATTCAACATAACCTATGAACACAACATGACACGACATGACACAAAATTAGCCGATTATTAGTTGAAGCTTAATAAGTTTGTGTCATATTTGGGTTGACACGACTAACCCATTTAATAAATGTGTGTGTCTGTGTCTGTGTCCAACTCACAGAACCTATTTGACTCGTTTAACCAAATGTTATTTTACCAATATTTCCTTCAAAACCCTAGATATATAAACTTTTTTCCTTTACTGCATTCTCCTATGCTCCATGGCCACCTCTCACCCTTCTATCACTGTGGTGTCAAGCCAACGTCACCCTTGTCCCTCACTTCTCACTATTACTTGAAATTCTAGTCGCCTTCGTCCTTAACTTTCATTTTTTAGCTCTCTATCACCATTGCATTGTCACCCCTACTTGCACCCACCTTATTTATTATTAACCACATTATCAAATTCAAATGATTTGATTCCTTGATGACACCTTCCAGTCTTGCACTAATTGTGATAAATGCTCTTCTAGTAAATAATTCCCACAAAATTTTGATACATAATATAATGATGTGAAAGTTGTAAAATAATGTAGTACATAGCTAATTAGCTTTGGGGTGAGCAAATAAAAAAATGAGTAGCTCGGTTTAATTCCACCCAAAAAAAATCATCATAATCTCATTCAAATTGAAACTTGATAGACCCAAAACAATATTTAACCGTCCATACCTCGAGTGTGGACGACTAATAAGAACGAGAGTGATTGCCCGGACTTACAAGTTAGTCGTCCTGTCACGACCATCCGTTACAAAATAAACAATAAATATCAATGCCGTTGAAGAAGTATCTGTCATATTTACTACCCCGCACGGGCGTTGCAAGATCAAGGAATTACATCCTCATTATGGCAGAACCAACGGCTAGAAGGATACTGAAGACAACCCATATATATATCCAAAACAGGATCCGGAAGAGGTACAAGAAACACTCACTAAAAATTTCATTACAAAAAATATATTTTGTTCTTCCTTGAGATAAGAGGATCTTTCCTAACTTTGGCATCGGAGACTTTGTGGCTGGCACCACACCGGTGACCATATTCATTTGTATCAGGGAATATCATTTGCAGGATCTGGAGCGAAGGCTGACGATATCATTCTGGACGAACATCTCTGCTGACGATCCTAGCATCATCAGCTTGGCGCCGTCTGTGGGGAACGTTTCCTGAGCCTTCGGTTTAAGGGTACTGTTCTATTCTAAGGAGATGGAGTCCAGCTGCATCCCAGATCCCGCTGCGTTGACCCTACAAATTCAAGCGCTTGCAGCCACGGTGGAAGAGCTCACCAAGCAGAACCAAGAAATGAAACAACGACTGCAACAAGGAGACAACAACACAGAAGTCAATAGAAATGAGGACGGAGACAGTCACGGGAGACGAACCGGCACTCCAGAAGAGCCAAACTCAAGTTTCCTCAGGGAGATGAGGAAAGAGATGGACGAGTTGAGAAGCGCAATTAGAGGAAAAGCGGATCAAGGGCTGGACCGAATCGTCAGAAAAACTGATTCCCCTTTTTCCGCAGCCGTCCAGGAGTGCCCAGTACCCTCCAAGTTCCGTCTACCCCAACTCGAGCACTTCGACGGATTGAAAGATCCGTTGGATCACCTGAATACTTTCAAGACGACTTTGGGTCTTCAACAGCCTCCTGACGAGATTCTATGTCGATCCTTTCCCACAACCCTGAAAGGAGCCGCCCGAGAATGGTTCACAAAATTACCCACATCTTCCATCGATAATTTTGAACAGCTAAGCAGCTCGTTTGTTCGTCATTTTGTTGGTGGACAACGTCCAAAAAGAACTGCCGATCACTTGCTCACGATCAAACAAGGGGAGAAAGAAACATTGAGGTCTTATGTGACACGTTTCACACGAGGAATGCTGGAAGTAGATGAGTCAGACGACAAGGTACAACTTACGACCTTTAAAGCAGGACTGAAATCCCGGGACTTTGTGGTTTCTGTGGCAAAAAACCCTCCCAAGACGATGGCAGAAGCACTGCTGAAGGCGCAGAAGTATATGAACGCTGAAGATGCCCTGGCAGCCATAGACGGGACAGAAAAGACAAAAGAAAAGAGGAATGAGAATGACGATCGAAGGGGGCAGAAGAGAGACAGAGTTGACAGACGTAATGAAGACAGGAATAGGCGAAGGGATGATAAGAATTCTCGGCAAACGAAATTCACGCCATTAGTGATGCCCGTCGATCAAATTTTGGCAGAGATCAAAGACGAACAAAACCTTAAGTGGCCCAGGCCACTCCAATCACCACCCGGTGTACGTGACAAAAAGAAATATTGCCGTTTCCACAAAGACCACGGACACTACACGGAGGATTGCAGAGACCTTAAGGAGCAGGTGGAAGAACTTATTCAAAAAGGGAAGCTTCAAAGGTACGTGAAAAGGGGAGAAGCCAGCAGATACAGTAAGAGGGATCCGCCTGGAGTTTTCCAAAGAACTGAAGACCAGCCACCTCGTCCGCAAAATGCAAAAGGAGAAATAAAAACCATCACAGGAGGACCGTCCACAGGTGGGTCGTTCAGATCCCTCAAAAAGTCATACCAAAGGCAAATAAACAGTGTGCATAGCTTACCTCCCGCAAAGCAGCGACGAACGAACCAAGACATGTATTTTTCAGAGGAAGATGCCAGAGGGATAAGGCAACCTCATGACGACCCACTCGTCATAATGATCATGATTGAGGGATTCAACACGAGGAGAGTTCTGGTAGATAACGGGAGTTCAGCGGACATTATCTATATGTCTGCCTTCCAGCAATTGAAGGTGGACCCGAAGAGGCTTCGTCCTTTTGAATCACCCCTCGTCAGCTTCAGCGGAGATAAGGTGTACCCCCATGGGATAGTGACGTTGACAGTCACAGCTGGCTCATACCCCCTCCAGGTAACCAACAAACACAACTTTTTAGTTGTAGACTCACCATCGTCTTACAATGTTATCATAGGACGACCAACCCTTAACCGTTGGAAGGCTGCCACATCCACGTATTGCCTGAAGGTAAAATTTCCAACAGAGCAGGGGATCGGAGAAATAAGGGGAGATCAGGTATTGGCAAGAGAGTGCTACCAGGCCGTCCTAGCCTCGAAAGAAAACCATGCGTGGGTGATCGAGGACAAGACATCTGAGATCGTGGAGAAGCTAGAAACAGTGGAACTGGTCGAAGGGGATCCGATAAAGACGACTCAGGTAGGAACGGACCTAAACCTGAGGACGAGGGCAGAAATCATTGCTTTCCTGAAAAACAATCTCAACGTATTTGCTTGGAGCCACGAAGATATGCCCGGGATCCCAGCAGGAATCATCCAACACCGCCTAAACATAGATCCGGAAAAAAAGCCCGTCCAGCAAAAAAGAAGGGTTTTCGCCCCTGAACGAAATAAAGCTGTGATGGACGAAGTAAGAAAGCTACTTGATGCGAACTTTATTCGAGAAGTTTATTATCCGGAGTGGTTGGCCAATGTCGTCATGGTCAAGAAGGCAAATGGAAAATGGAGAATGTGCGTTGACTTCACAGATCTAAACAAAGCCTGCCCGAAGGACAGCTTCCCATTACCCAGAATCGACCAACTAGTAGATTCTACTGCCGGGCACAAACTTCTCACTTTCATGGACGCATTCTCGGGGTACAACCAGATACAGATGGCAGAAGAAGATCAGGAAAAAACTGCATTCATCACTAGCCAAGGGCTCTATTGCTATAGGGTCATGCCCTTCGGTCTAAAGAACGCAGGAGCCACATACCAGAGACTGGTAAATCAAATGTTCAGCCAGCAGATTGGGAGAAATGTGGAAGTGTACGTCGACGATATGCTCGTCAAGAGCAAAGAAGAAGAGGATCATATGGACGATCTTAAGGAGACATTCAACACACTCAGGCAGCACAGCATGAAGCTAAACCCCTCCAAGTGTGCTTTCGGAGTCTCCTCAGGGAAGTTCCTCGGGTTTGTGGTCTCACGAAGGGGAATTGAAGCAAACCCAGAAAAAGTAAAAGCCATCATTGAAATGTCCTCACCGAGGACGATCAAAGAAGTACAATCGCTCACAGGAAGAGTAGCGGCACTTAACAGGTTCGTCTCTAGAGCAACGGACAAGTGTCTTCCATTCTTTAAGACCCTGAAGAAGATTTTTGCCTGGACGGAGGAGTGCGAGACGGCATTCCAAGAGTTGAAACGGTACTTAAGCAATCCCCCGCTCCTAAGTCCATCCAAGGAAGGAGAAGATCTGTTCTTATATTTGGCAGTATCTGCCACGGCAGTAAGTGCAGCCTTAATCAGGGAGGAAGACAATGTACAACTCCCTGTATATTATGTTAGCCAAGCTTTTCAGGGGGCAGAAGCCCGATATCCCCGGATCGAAAAAATTACTTTCGCCCTAATAATGGCCTGCAGAAAGCTACGCCCATACTTCCAGGCTAACCCGATAAAGGTAATGACGGATCAGCCAATCAAGAAGGCAATGAACAAACCCGAGGCAGCTGGACGAATGGTACAGTGGGCGATCGAACTTAGCCAGTTCGATATTGAATACCGATCGAGAACAGCCATAAAAGCTCAGGCCTTGGCAGACTTTATAGCAGAATTCACTACCAACGGGCAGGACGAGTCGAAGGAAGATATCTGGACCATAAACACAGATGGATCGTCCACACAGAAAGGGGGAGGAGCAGGCGTTGTGATCGTCTCTCCCCAGGACGATGTCCTCAAATATGGGGTCCAGCTGAAGTTCCCCATAACAAATAACGAAGCAGAATATGAAGCTCTGCTAACAGGTCTCCGACTAGCTCAGGCATTGGGAGCTGAAAAAATTGTGGTCAAAAGTGATTCACAGCTCGTCATAGGGCAAGTCAGGGGGGATTTCGAAGCAAAAGAGACGAGGATGCAAAAATATCTAAAGTTAACAAACCAGCTGGTAAGCAATTTCAATCAGGTGGAGTTTTTACAGGTTCCCCGAGAACAAAATACAGAAGCCGACGAAGTAGCTCGCAGTGCATCAGCCGGTCTTCAGGACAAGAATTCTGACTGGAGATTAGAAGAGCAAAGTCTCCCAAGCATCAAAGAGTTGCAAGCCTTCTCTGTGCATACACACCAAGGATGGACGAGTCCGATCCTTGCCTTTCTCAAAGACGGGCAACTGCCATCAGACACTGAAGAGGCCAGGAAAGTCCGTAGAAGAGCTGCCCGGTTCACTATCTTGAATGATCAACTATTTAGAAGAGGTTTCTCCCAACCGTACTTAAAATGTATAGAAGACGAGGAGGCCAGATATGTCCTCGAGGAGGTTCACGGAGGAATCTGTGGAGATCATATGGGGTCAAAATCACTCGTCAGGAAGATCATGAAGTCAGGTTATTTCTGGCCCACTATGCAGCAAGACGCGGCCGACTTTGTAAAAAAGTGTGACAGCTGTCAAAGATATGGGAACGTTCAACGAGTCCCAGGTGAGATAATGACGAGCATTTCCTCTCCCTGGCCATTCGCTCAATGGGGAATCGATATCGTCGGTCCCCTGCCACAGGGAAAAAGACAAATGAAGTTCCTGCTCGTCGCGATTGATTATTTCACAAAGTGGGTCGAAGCAGAGGCGCTCGCAATGATCACAGAAGCTAAGGTACAAAATTTTGTGTGGAAAAATATTGTTTGCAGGTTCGGGATTCCTAGGACGATCATATCCGACAATGGTCGTCAGTTCGATTGCCAAGGTTTCAGATCATTCTGCTCAGGTCTAGGCATCAGAAACAAGTATTCCTCACCAGGACATCCTCAGGCCAACGGACAGACAGAAGTAACGAACCGAACCTTGCTCAAGATAATCAAGTCTCGGTTAGTGGGGGCAAAGGGAGCATGGCCCGAGGAACTACCAGGCGTCCTATGGGCTTACAGGACGACGGCAAGAACACCAACAGGAGAAACCCCCTTCAACCTAACCTATGGCACGGAAGCAGTTATTCCCGTCGAAGTGGGGCTCACTAGCATCAGGAGAAATTTTTTTGACGAAAAAGAAAACAACGACCAGTTGAGGTTAAACCTGGACTTCGTGGACGAAGTTAGAGATCGAGCCTCGCAGAGAATGGCCAAATACCAGCAAAAGGTGGCAGGATACTACAATCAAAGAGTGAAGCTAAAAAGATTCAACATCGGTGATCTCGTCCTCAGAAAAGTAACTCCCGCGACGAAAGATCCTGCACAAGGCAAACTAGGCCCAACCTGGGAGGGACCCTACAAAGTCGTCCATTATTCACGACAAGGAAGCTACCACTTAGAAGACCAAGATGGGAACAAGTTACCTCGTCCATGGAATGTCGAGCACCTAAAGAGGTATTACGAGAAAGAACCCATGGCCTAATTGTAAGCAGTTAACAAAATTTGATTCCGTACTTTCTGTTTATTCAAATTAATTTTATGTTATCTACCACAAGTTATGTATTTATGCAAGACTATATAAGTAATCGTTCAGGGCTCCATGAGTAGTTATTCAGCACTCCCCGCGTTCTAAAAATTGCCTTCTCGAAATTTAACAGCTGATAGCCCAGGTCAAAAAGACGATTAAATCCTACGAAAGGATGTACATCGTCCAGACCGAAAAGGCCATAAAACTCACTACAAGAGTTTGCGTCGTTTAGACCCAAAGAGACGATAAAACCCTGCGAAAGGATAAGTATCGTTCAGATCTAGCAGGCCCTAAAAAGCCTTGAAGTAACTATCATCGTCTAGATCAAAAAGACGATGAAATTCCCACAAGGAATGCTCATTGTCCAGATCAAAATGACAAGGGAATCTTATAATTGACCAAGAACATTCAAGCAAAAATCATCTAAGTCCACAGACGGACGAAGAGAATGAATACTTCAAGAAACGAAGAAATAATTTCAACTCAAATTCTTCTAAGGCTAAAGGGGAGAAACGATTAAAAGAAGCATAAAAACAGTACTCATATATATAGGCACAAAAATGCAAAGTTGTTCAAAGAAAAACCCCAAAACAGACGGGGACCTGAAGTAGTGTTCGTTCAAAAAAAAAAAAAAAAAAAAAAAAAAAAAAAGGGCACTAAGTGTTTATGCTGGAGGAGCCTGGCCATCACCCTCGTCAGTTGCTGGAAGGTCCTCACCCGAAGTTCTTGAATCTTGAGCTGCCAAAGCAGCCTCGTCCGCCTCAATCTCTTTGTCCACAGCTTCAAAGTCCAGGTCGTCCAGATTGACTCCTTGGCCATGTTTGATCATGTATCTTCTTAACAGCTCAAAGCCCTTGAAGTACCATTGGAACAGCAAAGTGTTGTACTCATCTGTCGACTGGAAGGCAAGGACGGCCTTGGCTACAGCAGCTTTCATCCTTTGGCCCGCGGATGCAAGGAGATCGTCTTTCTGCTTCACCTTCGCCTTTTCAGCTTCAAGATGCTCAGTTAGGACTCTGATTTGCTCCTTGGAAGTATTATTGGCGTCCATCGCCGCAATCAGATCCTTCCTTAAGCCCGAAGCCTCAGCCTCTAAGGCCTCCACCTTCGAGGTGGCCATAACAGCTTTCTCCTCACTCGCCAAGAATTGGGAAGTAAGGTGCATCGTTTCTCCCAACACCTAAAAAATATTAGCTTATGAGTTTCCTGAGAAAATAATAAGATGACGATAATATGATGATAAAGTAAAAGAACATACCTGCACGAGTTTATGGACGTGCTGGTTCACCATTTCATGAGAAGGAACGAGAGAAATCTCCTTTCTCTCTTCAGGAGTTAAAAAATCATTGGCCCTGGCTACGGCGGCCTCTGCATCGTCCCAAATACTGGAACCCACCTTCTCTTTACCTTTGTGCGATGTCTTTCGCCTTTTTGGTCCAGGGACCTCTTCAATTGAGACTGCAGGAGAAGCTGTCCTTGCCTCGTCCTGAGTAGGGGTAGACGACCCCCTTTCCACCGTCTCTTTCTCTTTCTCCTTTTCTCTCTCCCTGTCAATAAACTTCAAAGTTTTCTGACCAATGCTTGAAAGGGGCTCGTTCTTCTTCCCCCTGATTTTCGCATACAGATCTTTGTTGAATTTACTCGTCATTTCTGGAGAAGAGAGCTAAGGAAAGTTAAAAAATATATATATATATATACATATACACATCATACACGCCTACTCACGTTTTTTCTGCTCCCGATCAAGAGCCTGAAGGACGTAGAGTGAAGGATCAGGTCCCAAACAATGACGAGCCAAAGTACGCGGATCGATAAGTTCGTCGAAATCTTCGATCGTCCTTGAGTATTCGATCGCTTCCTGAACTCTCGCTTCAAATCGGCTGTCAAGACCAGGGCGCTTCTTCACTGCACAGCAAAAAGGTAACTCAAGGTCACATTGACGATCAAAAAAAAAAAAAAAAAAAAAAAAAAAGACAAACGCACCAAGGCCAGGGATCTCCCACCGGCGCAGCAACCTGGGGACATTTCCCCAAACTTCATCTGACATGGTCTCCCAACCATCTCCGGACACAAAAAAATATCTTGACTTCCAATAACGGAAGGACGAAGGAAGATCAGCTACCAAACGTAACCTCCTCTCCCAGGGGACGAGCTCATAATACCCAAATTCCCTAGACTCTTTTAGACGATAGAGATTGGTAAGCTCGTTCACCGTGATCATCTCTCCATCTGCTATAGTCGTCCAGATCACCATACAACTTATGACGATTCTCCAAGAATTGGGCATAAGTTGCCCAGGAGCAATCCCCAGGTGATCAAGAAGCTCCATGATAAATGGATGGACGGGAAACCTTAGACCGCACAGGAAGGCCGCCTCATAAAAACAAACCTCTCCGTGGGCAAAGGCACAAGCTTTTTCACCCTTCTTAGGGAGACGAACCCTAGTTTCCGCTGGAAATTGAAACCTATCCCTGAATCTACTAAAAACATCGACCTTCAAATTGCATCTCTCCTTAAGAGCGTGGAATGGACGAGGAACAACAGCGGAAGACGAAGGAAGATTTGACAAAGGAAAATTGGACGAAGGAAGCGCAGAGGTAGCTGTGTCCAGCACAGCCCCGTCCACGGCCGCGCCAGAAGAAGAACTCTCTTCAGGACCATTCGACCTCACCGCGGAACCCATTTTTTCCCTCTCAAAGACCCCGCGAACAGATTTAAACCAAGAAAAAGACTGCTGCAACAATGGGTGCAGTTCGCTCAACGCTAAGTCTAAACCACCCCCCCCAACCACAAAATCACCAAGGTATAGACACCGGTCACCGGAAATCTCTAAAAATCCTCCCAGACGCGCAAAAAGAAAAGTAATAGAGGGACAGATTTGCTGAAATGCTGTGTAATCCACCATTAAAGGAGGAATACACACATAATGAAAAAAGGAAACAAAGCAAAAATAAAGCAAGAAAAAGGGGAAAGGAGCAGAAAAGAAGGGATACGCACCTGAAAAGAAGGAAGAAAATCGGAGGACAATAAAGGCAAGGCAGCCGCGGCAGCAAGACTCAGAATCAAACACAGAAAAGAAGAAACCCAGAAGAAGAAAGAAAAACAAAGGAATATGAAACGAAGAAAGGAAAGAGAAAGGTCAAGCTAAAAGGCATGCCTTGGAAAACCGCGAAAAACCAAAAAGACACTCACCGGAAACGATGTCTCCCCGCCAGTCAGAACTAGACACGTGGCCACGACGCACGCCACGCCGCCAGAAAGCAATTAATGCGGAGGGCACTTTCAAAAAAAAAAAAAAAAAAAAAACCTTTCGTATTCCTAGGACCGTTCGACATATGGACGATCTAGGAATAAGGGGGCAGCTGATAGACCCAAAACAATATTTAACCGTCCATACCTCGAGTGTGGACGACTAATAAGAACGAGAGTGATTGCCCGGACTTACAAGTTAGTCGTCCTGTCACGACCATCCGTTACAAAATAAACAATAAATATCAATGCCGTTGAAGAAGTATCTGTCATATTTACTACCCCGCACGGGCGTTGCAAGATCAAGGAATTACATCCTCATTATGGCAGAACCAACGGCTAGAAGGATACTGAAGACAACCCATATATATATCCAAAACAGGATCCGGAAGAGGTACAAGAAACACTCACTAAAAATTTCATTACAAAAAATATATTTTGTTCTTCCTTGAGATAAGAGGATCTTTCCTAACTTTGGCATCGGAGACTTTGTGGCTGGCACCACACCGGTGACCATATTCATTTGTATCAGGGAATATCATTTGCAGGATCTGGAGCGAAGGCTGACGATATCATTCTGGACGAACATCTCTGCTGACGATCCTAGCATCATCAAAACTGAATCAAGCTCTCCCCAAAAATGTGAGTGGTTAATACAAGAAAACAAATTTGGAAGTTATAAACATCCTTTTGAAATTTGACAAACAATTCTATTGATTGTCTTTTCTCGTTAAAAGGGATTGGCATGATAATTTCAAGATTTCATGATATTTATAAAATCCTAAATTTGAAATTAATTGTCAACATATATTAAAAATTTCTCTTTATAATAATCTAATATATGTGAGACGGAAGATTGCATCCATTCAAAGACATAATCAAATTCTTTAAAATGTTTCGTCCTTTGTTAAAAATAATAATAAATAAAGGATCATTCTTTTTTTTTTTTTTTGTGTGAGAAGTAATATAAACACAGACAAGCCCTCAAAGGTCAAAGCGCCGCCATTTTAATTGACTAATCAACCTTTGCTTTTACTCTTTCATTACTGTTAACCGAATGAAAATAATGTGTACGTTGCTTCAAGGTTCAATTTCAATTCAAGCAAACTGGGCACGTGAACCATTCGTGTCTCATATCTTTGACCTATATATATTCGTGTCTCATATCTTCATGTGACATTGATAGATACCCCGCGCCCCCCGTTTTGGGGGGGGGGGGGGGGGGGGGGGGGGGGGGGGGGGTGGGGGGCGTGATAGTTGTTGGTTTTCATGTTCAAGGAATAAAATAATAATTATTGAGGTACTTCGAAATATAAGGACTAGAACAGAGTGGATAACTGTGTGTCGTGTGAGTACGTGTTGAATCTTACATTAGATGTTTACTTAATCGAATTGAATTATATAAGTAATTACGATGAGTAACAACTATAATTTGACTAATCATTTTGGAATATAACAATGCCTTAAATATTTTGATATTTTCACAAAAAATATGGTCAATTTTTTTTAAACATGCTTTTTTTGTATTCTCAAAATACTGAATAATTAAAATTTACATGCATGTCAATAAAATTGAATTAAAATTAACAATGACAACGAAGCAAAACAAGGTGGGATTATAAGTGCCTTATCCCCTTTTCGAGGCAAAGACAATCATCTCAAGATAATTCTGGCGGATTTGAAGGTATTTTGAATCCCTAATTACAATAGTGAGGAATAGGGTACATGTTAGATTCCAATTTATTGAAAAAAAAAAAAAGAGAGAGAGAGAGAGAGAGAGAGAAAGGAAGTTAGAGTCCAATTCTAATTAAATTAATTTTGAGAATTTGAGTCATTTGACTAGTTGTGATACGCACACTAGAGAATAGAGACTGGAGACGAGTGGATTCTTTGGATTAGCAAGGGTAGTAGAGAGACGAGTGGTACTGAAGCTAGCAATGGTTTCGAATTTCAAGAACTGAAACCTTTGTTGTATTTGTGTCAATTTTGCTTCACACAGCCCGGTGTAGGACTAGGGAGTCGGGACCCAGGCCAGAGTCCAGAGCAGAGCATAATTGGCTGGAAGCCAAAAAAATTTCCGTAACCAATACCGACAACAAATATTGGCAACACAACACATTGGTACTTTCATTTGGTAATTTTTTCACTTTATTCCAAAAAAAAAAAAAAGACAATTTTTTTAATTATTTTTATTTTCGAATATATGATTTAAAATTGATGTATAATAAAAATGATGTCTATAATAAATTTATGTAAAAACTATGTTTGTCATCTCAACAAGAAAATTTCTATTTTCCTAGCATTTCTCTCTTTTTTAGGTCATTTTGATGCTCATTCCTCAAAGCCTCAAAATTCCACTGCTAATCAATGATGTGTTACTAATTATATAAAAAATAAAGAATTGATTATACTCTTAAGGTGTTTGTTAATTGATCATTTAAAGAAAAATTTAATAGCACTTTATGAAAAATATAAAAAAAATGTTAAAAAAATCAGTTGTTCTTTTCTTTTTCTATAAAAAAATTTTAAAAAAATTTTTTAAATCAAAACCTTTAAGATATCTGTTGATATTTACCAAAACTAAAAAGTAAATAAAATTAAATGGACTTTAAAAAAAATGGTAATAAATTATTGTCATTAACATTTTTGTTGGTGGATATTGCTCCTCATCTCGATGAAGATGCAACCAGACACGTTTCAAGATAGAATCAATTCATCAAGACAATTAATTTTGTAACTAGAGTAGTTTGAAACAAAAACTAGAAAAAGAATATAGCGACAGCCTTTTCAACGACATATCATTATCATTATTTTTTGAACGATGGGGAATGAGTTTAAAATTCTAAAAATCTTTATTAAAAACGTTAAAAAGTGTCAATGACAACATTGGCAAGACTCTTGATTTTTTCATGAATTCTTTTACTTTAAAGTATTTGAGAGTCAAATTGTAAGTCACTCAGTACATTTACATTTCCTTTTTGTTAATAATTATAATATTACTTTTACATAGTTCCATTTATAACGTAACTTTGTGTTATATATCATAATATCAATTCCAATATACCATCTTGCAAATGATGTGAAAATTTTTGTATAATAAGACTTTCATTTTCACAACAAATCTATCATCTAAATATAGTAAAGAAAATCCAACCAAAGGTAAAACAAATTAAAGGGCAAAGAGTTCGTGTGGCAAATTTCAGTCACATCCATCCCATTAGGTTTGAGGTTTCTAGATTTTTTTTTTTTTTTTGATGGAAGAGGTTTCTAGATTATTTAGCGACTGTGATGCCAACCCCTACTCGAACAGTCCTTAACTAATAATGCCGCAGTTGGTAATGTCACGGTTGGGGACATTAAAGGCAATGATGACATTACAATTTGTAGGTAGCGCTCTCCCTTGTAAGGTATGTATTAACTTGCCGACTTTAATGACTGCATTAATAATTAATAAACACTTTTTTCACTTTCTAAAGCTTCAAAATACGATTTCCTTATTTCATTGGCTAATTTTAGCTTCTTCTTTTTTCTCACTTTTCGTACACTCCTAAAATGTTCACTCATCTAGCAAAAGAAAGGGAAAAGGAAAGGAAATAAACTGAAAAATCATTAAGATAGTTTTTTGTATTTTAAATTGAGTTAATGAAAAATTATCTTTAGTCAACAAAAGAGTATGACTTATTTTTAGAGATTGTTTTCTATTAAATATTTTTAGAAAACAACTCTATCTCACAACAAGTTAAATAAGAGAAGCTATGAGATTATTTTTCAACTCATTTTAGGCTGTTACCAAACATTGAAAGATGAGATAGTTTTATAAAAAATATTTTTTAGGAAAATGACTCATTTTCTAAAAAAAAAATATCTTCGAAACAAAAAAAAATTAAAAATTAAAAAGTTCAACACATAAATAGAATTGGTAGGAGAAGATTACATCTAACCTATAATAAGAATTTTAAAAAATAAATAAATAAATAAAATCTCTACAGTATCTGAGTGTCCCCATATGTTGAACTATTGTGGAAATTCTTGAATTGTTTAGATATTAATATTTGCATGTAAACAAGCTTTCAAATTTGCCTATATATTTTATTTCTATTCTAAATAATAATAATAATTAACCTACCATATATTTTATTCATTAAGATTGATCTAAACGCGTTCTTCTGTACAGTTTCCTACTCTTTTGTCCATGCTTGATTCTCCTCAACAGCTAACATGTTTGACTAATGAGTCCAACTTTGCATGACACCCAGAGACAAAATCAAATTTTCAATGTATAATATAAAACATGACCAAAATATGTGGGCATTTTAAAAATAATAATAATAATAATTTCAACAGACGGTGCACCACGTCCATCCAATTTATGGAAGTGAGAAGTCAAAGATACCCATTTTTCAAGCAAAAAAAGAAGAAGAAGAAGAAGAAGAAGATACCCTTCATTGTATTGAGCAAAAAATATAATTTTTGAAGATATTATTGCCCTTTTGATTAGTAAATTACTCTTGTAGCAATTTTCAATAAAATAAAAAAGAGAAATGATGATTTTTTTTTAATAAAGTTTTAACCTATGGCGTCCGCTTCTGTAATTTTTGCCCTTTATCATTAAACCAAAATATCAATCAGTATTTTGTGTAGGCGGTGATTGAATCTCAGATGTTTTATTCACTTATAAATGATAATTGTAAAAAAATCTTTAAAATATAGGGATAAGTTAGGTGTTTGTAATCATGCATGGGTTAAGTGCGGGAGGAGTGCATGCAAGCTATTTTATTTGCTTTGCTTTCATAATGGGGCTTGTTGCAAGTGTAACAGCAATACTAAAGAGGAAAAGAGATACTATTTAATAAGCATTCTTTTGTTTTGCTTTGCTTTTCTTTCTCCTCCCGGCAAGTAAGCCATCTCCATTCCCTATCGGTTTCTGAAAGTTAAAGGTTCCTCCATTTTTCTAATTGCTCTATGACAACGTAAAACATGCATTATTATGAGTCCAAATCTTCTGTTCCACACTTTCTGCTCCACTATATGCTCCACAAATAAAAACATGCCAAAGGTCATGATCATTTGAGAGTGAAAGAAAGAGACATAGAGATCCAAGGGTCATGATCATTTGAATGGTTGGTTATAAATGTAGCCTTTTATATGAGCTATAAGCCTATAACGTGTGTCGCATTGCCTACAAGAATATTTACTTTCAGTTTTCGAATCAAACTAAAAGAAAGAAAAAGAATAAACTAGATTTAGTGGATAAAAATTAAAGTTATCATACATATATAATACAAAGAATATGCCTAATTATTCAATACTTGAAAAATAATGTTCCTTCCTCTTAGGCATGTGTTTTATAAATTAATTCATGGTGAAGTACTAAAATTCGCTATTTATGTGAGAAGAAAGAGTAATATTATTTATAGGATCATTTTCTCATAAAATATAACGAGTTAACAACTAATTAATACTCATTTAATCATTTAAAGTAACTTAATGTAGCAACTAAAATCATTTAAAGCAATTTTGTTTCCCACAATAATGACATTCTTTTTTTTATAAGTTACTCTCACTACTAGATATAGTATCTTGGATAAAATGAAAAAAAAAAAATCAGATATTTGTTCTTTCATTCGGATGATGTGTAATGTGTAACTACCGAGAAAACATGTAGTTAATACTTGTTTTGATTATCAAATTGCAATGCCCCAATAAGTCGCAATATTCTTGTTCAATTGAAAGCAATGTAGCCTGATTATTGCTTCGTCTTTTCACAACATTTCACCGATTTGACACATTCCCACCACTTTTTTTTTTTTTTTTTTGATAGGAGACACATTCCCACCACTTGTTTCCATAAAAATCTTTAATTAAATTTTGATAACTAAAAAACGGCAAGTAGTTTAGATAATAGTAATTCTGTGTGACATTGAACCTAAAATTTTCTTGCTGTGTTACAACTTTATTTTATACTAAGTTATTAGTTATTAGTTATTACCATTTAACAGGCTTCAAAGATCAGAATGTCAAATATTTTTATTTTTAATTAGTTTTTTTATTAAGTCCAACTACGGCACATGAATATTTTATTTGGATATTAATTGACAAACAAATTTGAATCTCTCTACCCAATACTAATTGTTCAAGCCTCCAAGGTAACAAAATACATTAGTTAGACTTTGGAGTAATTATCAACCAGGATATTCTAGTTAGAGTACAAAACAAAATAATTTCACTCCTTATCTCTTTCACTGTTGAGACCCTTTAACTTTTCTTTTTCACTTCAAAAAAAAAAAAAAAAATCCGTTAGTAGAAGTCAATTTCACCCTCATTGAAGTATGCAAGTTAAACTTGAGCTTACCCCTTTGAGGGAAATTAACTTGGAGGCGCCATTAGACTATGTCAAAAGTTTTACAATTCAATGGCATAGTCTACTTTCTTTTACTAAGATAATCAAGGTTTAAAATATCTCCTTTCCTGTTATTGTCAATATATATATAAAGAAAATGATTTGGACAAATGTACAATTCTTTAAGTTTTCCAATTAAATTTAACAATATGATTACATTGATCAATACAACATAAATAATGTTATCTTTTATTAATGATAATTATATTCAACGGCTTGATTTACTAGTCAATTAAACCACGTGTTTGAATTTAATTAAAAAACTTAAGGTACAAAAAAAGGACAAATTTTTTTTAACTAAATATTTTTTTTAAGTAGCATACCCAAGATAAGTTAAATGACAAAAAAAATGAACATGACTATATATTTAAAGATTTTAACCGTTAAATTGCATGTTTTTTATATTCTTAAAATGCATGTCAAATTTCGTTCAAAACGGATTTTAATTACTATTTGATCCATAAACATATTTTTATGCATAATTTATGACTAAAAAAATTTGAAATTTAAACATTTGATTTAATTGATGACA
This sequence comes from Quercus ilex subsp. ballota, assembly GCA_032727855.1. Lineage (NCBI taxonomy): Eukaryota > Viridiplantae > Streptophyta > Magnoliopsida > Fagales > Fagaceae > Quercus > Quercus ilex. The sequence goes on along the minus strand of CM064912.1, from coordinate 14,493,581 downwards.
TAATTATTAATTTTTGATATTTTTGAAATTATGGAAAATATAATAAGAAAATGTACTATAACGACGAATTTGTCAAAATTTACATCCAATAAAATATATAAGGAGGGGGGGATGACTTTATAAGGTAGAGAAATACCTTTGAAGGGAAAGGGAGGGGGAGGGGGAGGGGGAGAGAGGAGGGGGGGTGACTTTATAACGCGGAGAAATACCTTTGAAGCACAATACCATCGTGACTTCTTGTAATCTTTATAAGGTAAAATAGATAAACAATTATCATATTTAATTACTTCGGTTGATAGTTCATTAATCATTTTAACCTAAGACATAACAAAGATTCTTTCAAATCCTATTGTGAGTTTGGATACACGTCTGGCATCTGGCGTTTTGAGTTTTGCGTTTTCCCTTTTTTTTTTTTTTTGGCATGTGGTTTTAGGAGACAAACGGCTACTGTTCACGAATAGTAACCGCACTATTTGACTTTTCAACTCTTTTCAGCACATCAGTGGGCTCCGTGCACTGTTCACGAGACCCACAAATCTCACTTTTCAGTAACTTTTTTATTAAAAATGGTTCCTACGATACTATTCACACATTTAAAAATTATTTTACTACCGTTTTCAGTTTCAGTAAAATAAGTTATATCCAAACGGATTCCTAATATTTGGTTCATCAAAAACCAAATTAGGATAAATTTATGAATGCTGATTGTTTATTTTCCTATCTATTTCTTTAAATAAAGATTTAAAAAATTCCAGTGGATTACATTGATTTTTCTTTCATGTTAGATCTTATAAGATATTTTATTTATTATGTGCTTATATTTATTCCTTTTGATTCTTGAAAGGGAAGAGAGAGCAACGGTGATTAACGGTATTGACCTAGTAATTTAAGATAATTTGACATGAGCTAAGAATGTAATTTAAAGCCAAACATTGTCTTTGACAAAAGAACAAGAGGTTACTATACCATAAACGTACGAAACATTCAGCAAAAAAAAATACTTAACTTAATTAGCAAATTAATGAAATATTGAAATACATAATTAGGGGAGAGGGGTTTAAATGATAAAAGAATACCAATCACCGTTTGCAGACAATCATGATAGAATCTCTATAATTTTTAGGGTACCTATGTCACAGTTCCTAAGATCCAATTTATCTACCTTGGATCCTGTCAAAAAAAATTTTATCTAACTTGGAGTGAGTCGATTGAATTTTGTTATATCATTAATAATTTAAACAAATATTGGTTATCACTATTTTTGCGTTTATGCAAATTATAAATAACATGGTAAAAACTATTCGCTAATTTTAAAATGGATGAATATGATTTTAGTAACTCTATGATGAAGCTACCTTAAGACTCTAAAGGGTTTTAATCTGCAAATAATCACCCATAAATTCCTTTTATCGCGTTCATGGTCTCTCGCTTGTTTTGAATACTACCCAATTTAATAACCTGACATTGTTGTTTGCTTGCTTCAATGAAGGTGGAAAAAAAAGTTTAAACGGTTGAGCTCAAACTATAAGCAATATAAATTTCTATATGTTTTGTTGAAAATTTGTACTTTTTTTTTTAGAGGGATTGAAAATTTGTACTTGAAACTATATAAAAGACAAAATTTTTAAGTTAAGCATTAAATAAGTAAGTTGTCATTAATCACGTCTGTTTTGATAGAAAAAAAATATAATATATATAGGAAATGATTCATTCTCTATAATAATAATAATAATAATAATAATAATAATAATAATAAACTCTCTCTCTCTCTCTCTCTCTCTCTCTCTCTCTCTCTCTCTCTCTCTCTCTCTCTCTCTCTCTCTCTCTCTCTCTCTCTCTCTCTCTCTCTCTCTCTCTCTGTTGCCCTAATTTTCTTCCTAAATGAGGTGAGTAATGAGAATTACCATATTCTTATGGTAAAAATTTCAAACTTACTCTTATACTTTGTCTGGGAGTTCATAAATGAATGAAATTAAATATATTTAATTAATGAGAAAGAAAAAAGGAATGAAATGATATTAATTTATCTTGATAGGATGTTTTAAAATAAGAAAATGTTAACGAAGACTCTAAAAATATTAGTTTAAAAATGATTTTTAGTAATATTTTATGGAAAAATTATCATAAAACAATTAATTTTTTTGACCATTTTTTATATTTCTTATAAAAGTGATGTCAAAATTTCTTAATACGGTTTATTAATAATTACCTTAAGAACACTCATTAACATAACCCTTTAAAATAATAGAATAAAAAAGAATGAAATGTAAGTAACCTTATTTGAGACTAACATTAGAACAAATAGAATGAAATCATTTATCGCAACATTACTGTAGGGATAAAGGGCCCAAATATAAGTATTGGGTCACTGGCCGTGTCCGAGGACATCAAGTAGTCCGAGGACAGGTAATAATGACAGAGATCTATAGGACAATGGTCGGTGGAAGGATTTTGGTCATGAGGAATTGGAAATGTTGTCCAAGTAGAAGTACCTCATCAGCTAAACAAAGTAGAAGTCATAAGTCCGACCTTTCATAAAAAACGAGGCAACAAACAATCATACGGGCAAGGAGAAGCATCAAGTGGGGATAAGACAAAAAAGAGTTGGGAAATATTTGAGAAGAAAGTTGGTACCACCGCATTGAATGCTCTGCAGCTAACCTCCTAGCCACATTAATGTGAAGGTGATACCTGAACAGTAACATTCAGCATTACAGCTATCCACAAAGATTTCAAGAATGTGCTAATAGGACAAGTATCAAAGCTAACAATCTGATCTACACGTGTAGGGCGGAGATGAAATAAGGAAGGGAAATAAAAAGAAGAAAGATCCCACTGCAAAGGGATCATCAGATAATCTGTAGAAAAATTACTATACGCTCAAGAACTGTAGTTTTGTATAAGTCTAAGAGAAAGATATATATAAGAACAACCTTCCTCGGACTTAGCCGAGGAGGACTTTTCTTGTCCAAACTTTTTGTTTACGCTTCCCAGTAACAACTAACCTATTGTGATTATTGTCCACCTCACTCATTGAAAGTTCAGTTTCAAGCTCACTCTCTACAAATTCATTGTTTTGGGCTCTTTGAGCTATTAACCTTATTTTTGGGCTTTGAGAGCAAAACGTGTCCTTACAATTACTATTATACCCCACTATTTTTTAAAAATAAAATGTTGAAGTATAAGGATATTTTAGGAGTTTTAGTGACAATTTCATTAAATTTAATTTCATTCATTTCAACTACTCTCAATTTTGGGTGGAATAAGAATTTGAAATTTTGAAAGAAAATTGAAAAATGAGTGTCCCATCCTACCAATTTTATTTTCACCCATTTAAACTCCTAAAATGGAAGAAATATTCTAAAATTATTATTTTTCACCCCTCTTCCCATACAAAGTGTTAAGCAAGAGATAAGGTATCACTAGACTATAAAAGCTTTAGTTATGTTAAGTCGCATCTAAGGGTTAGTACATTAGATGTTTGCCAAGATCAATGCCTATAGGGTACAACCGATATTAATGAAGGGTGTACCTATATGTCATCACAAGATTTCAATGGTAGTTTTGGCGGGAGGGGGGAGTGCATCATTCCAACTTTTGCTATATGTTATAGTTTAGTTTTACTACCAAGTGAGTTGAGTCAAATGGTACCTTCCCATATTTGAAGTGCATGGAAGAACGCAGTTACTTCGGTTTTGAGCCCTTGGGAGAGGGATGGGGTATTTGTGCAGTAAACTATTACTAACCAGTTAAAAAAAAAAAAAAAAGGAGTAGTTTAGTTTTTTTTCCCCATAAAAAATACAAGAGACAAGAGAGTTCAAGGGCTAGCTAATATGGTTATAAACAATATTAAATAGTTTTCCAAATTTTGAAATGGTAAAAAATCTAAATAAGAGTGAGCAAGCCAACTTGGGTTGTAGACGAGCCGAGTTTAGTCGATTATTGAATGATCAAGCTCTTCTCAACAACAAATATAAAATATTCAAGCTTGGCTTAATCTTGAACAAAACCTACAAACTATGTTTGAAAGCTTAAGCTTTTGGACTACCTAACAAGCTCAAGCTCAGCTTGATTCATCAGTCAAGTTGAACTCAAGCTCAATATCAAGTTTTTGAGTTCGAAATCCAATACAAATACAGTATCAACCCCATATTAAGCATATTATCAAGCCTATTTGGTTTAGATATATGGGTTCAACCCCAATTTAAGCCCGACTTGTATTTTATCAAGCCCTTTTATTCACGAGCTTATTCACGAACCTTTTTTTTTTTTTTTTTTTTTTGGATTAGGCTCGACTCGTTTACTAAACAAACTTAAAATTAAGACTGAAATTTGACTTATTTAAAAACAAACAAACTAAAAAAAAACCTTTTTTTGATTGAATCAAAGCAAAACTATTTATGAATGATTTGATTCATTTACAGCCCTAAAGCTAAGCTTAACCTGAATAGCAACCTAGTGAAGATTTATCTTCTTCTTTTTTTTTCTTCAAGAAACTAGTGAAGACTTATCTTGCTAACTTGAAAGTGACTAACCTCAATATCCTACCATATATTTAATTCTAAAAGATAATAATAATAACAACCTAGTGAAGTTGTGAGTAACTCCATCAACTCTATAATTTATATAAATATAATGCCTAAATTTTAGAGTCATTAAGGAAGTGTTTGTCATTATTATTTAAATAACTTTTTTCAATATTTAAATAATATTTCATTCACTTTTTTACGTACACGTATTTTTATAAAATAATAACAAAATTTTAAAAAATATTTTATCAAAATGGCCATAATTTTCAAAAGGTTGTACGTATTCCTTGACAAATTGCAGCAGTGTCTGAGTCATGCAGATTACAGACTCACCCGTGACAAAAATGTATTATTTCTTTTTGAGGTACACATGATATAATAAAAAAAAAAAAAAAAAAAAAAAAAACTACTCCTACAATTTATTTACCTAGAAAAACTTTTAGTTACGCGCCTATACCGCACCTAGAATTTATACGCTGAAATCTGTATCCAACAAAATCCAAAGACTACGGTTTTGATTACAACCATAATTGCATGGCAAGGTTCAAAAAAAGCCTAAAAGATTAACATTTAAAAGTACTTTCCACCGTACACAATTTATTTTTTTATTTACTAATCTTCGCACGCGCTTACTAGCGCGTGGGGATTTTTTTTTTTTTCCTGAAAAACATAACAATTTTCTTCAGCCAATAAAGTAGGAATAGCGACCATTTCGGGATTGAGTTCAGAATCTGTGTGTTTTTATCAAACAGCCAAACAGACCTTTACCTCCAAGTACTTTTTTTATTGCTACACAACTTTTTAACAATAAAAAAACAAAAAACAAAAAACAAAAATTAAGGATTTAAAAAAAAAAAGCATAGGAAAATAAATTATATAAATTCATTGGATGAAGCTCCGCGTCATTTTGAGTAAATCCAAAAATATAAACAAAATAAAATAAAATAAAAGATTATATGAGAAAAAGGCCAAAATTGTGGGTCCCAAAGCACCTTCATAGTGGCACCCACTTTCACCTTTCACTTTCAGACAACACCCCCATTACTCAGTCAGTGTGTTTATTTAAGCTGAGCTATACAGCACATTCACATTATTAAGCAAGAGTTGCAAAACCATTTCACGCGACAAACAAACTTGTTATTATTATAGCAGTGTTGTAGTGGGTGTGAAGTTCTCTCTCACACTAATTATTTTTCTTTCACTCACAAAAGAAAAGAAAAGAAAAGGAAAGGAAAGAAAAGGAAAGACAAAAACCAGCTGTGTTGGTTTTCCTTTACTTTCTCTCTACAAAAGAAGCTTAGAATAAAGTGTTTATATAAGAGAAAGAAAAGAAAGAATAACAAAAAGGCCACTGCTTTGTTAAGTTGAAGCTGCTTAAACAAAAGAGGATTGCTTGCTTGCTTGCTTCCTTCATGGTCACCATGATGGGGTTGAAGCTTGTAATGTGGAATGTGATAGTGGTGGTTTTGTTGGGTTTAAGTGTTGGTATTGCTAAAGCTTCTGTGTCCTATGATTCTAAAGCTATCACCATCAATGGGAAGAGAAGGATTCTCATTTCTGGATCCATTCACTACCCTAGAAGCACCCCTGAGGTATTTTGCTCCAAGTGTGCTTTCTGGGTCTCTTTTATTTTCTGGTTTTTCTCAGTTTCTCTGGTCTTTTGTTGTTTTTCTTTAACTGGGTGCCTCTAAAATTCCCCCCTTTATAGCTTTTTCAATTTTTTGAAAAAAAAAAAATGCTTTTTATTTTTGTTGTTTATTTTTGTTTTCAAAGTTTGAGTCTTTTTGGGGTTGTTGCAGATGTGGCCAGATCTTATTCAGAAGGCTAAGGAAGGAGGTTTGGATGTAATTCAGACTTATGTTTTCTGGAATGGGCATGAGCCTCAACCTGGCAAGGTAATGGATAATGGCAGCTGTTTTTCTTTTCTGTGAATCAATGTTATATTTATGGAATAGAGTATTTGAATTATGTGTACTGATACTTCTTCTTTGTTATAGTATTACTTTGGGGGGAACTATGATCTGGTCAAATTTATCAAGCTGGTGAAGCAAGCTGGCCTTTATGTTCATCTCAGGATTGGTCCTTATGTTTGTGCTGAGTGGAACTTTGGGTAATACTAAATTTATCTGAATTCTAAAAATAGAAATATGTACATAAATTTACTGTAAGTTTTGAAAATCTGAGTGTGAGAATATATTTTCTTTTCAGGGGATTTCCTATTTGGCTCAAGTACATTCCGGGGATCAATTTCAGAACAGATAATGGGCCTTTTAAGGTTAGAAACTTCTGATTCTTACATCTGAAATACCCTCGTGTATCTCAGTTTCTTTCATATGGCATTGATTTGATTTATTTTTCAACTGGATTTTGATTTTCAATTTATTGTAATGAAGTATCAAATGCGAAAATTCACAACAAAGATTGTCAATATGATGAAGGCTGAAAGGTTGTTTGAGTCTCAAGGTGGTCCAATAATTCTATCCCAGGTTGGCATAGCACTGTATTATACTTTTTCACTCAATCCAACGAAATTCTATAATTTTTACCAATAGAACTTAAAATTGTATTTATTTAATAATAAGAGGTAGTAAACTAAGAGAAGTATCTTTCTCTGCCAATGTTTGTGACAGATTGAAAATGAATATGGACCCATGGAGTATGAAATCGGTGCACCCGGTCAAGCTTACACCAAATGGGCTGCCAAAATGGCTGTGGGGCTCGGCACCGGTGTCCCATGGGTAATGTGCAAGCAAGATGATGCCCCTGATCCTGTTGTAAGTGCAGCCTAACTTTCTTTCCTTTTGTCATTACCTTTTTAACTTTACTTAGCATGTTCAATTAACTCAAACCAATCCTTGATGATTACTTGCTGATGCTGTGTTCCCACAGTCCTTTTAGTGGGGTTGCCACTCAATAGTGTGATGTCCCCATGTTAGCCATCGAGGAAATGAATAATTATTCCTCATTGCACATGGCTAAACACTACTCTATCTCTGTCCTGTCTGTGACTGTTGCAATTATTTAATTCACTTTAGCAATTGAGATTTGTAACAGAGATTTATGACTCTGTTTTCTAACTAATTATTCACACATACATACACCTTATAGTGGCACAGATAAATAATACCTGTAGCTTTTCTAAAGCTTGTAATCCTAAGTTAATTGTTGTGAGTCGTGTATATTACGTTGGGTGCTTTCCAATAAAAATAAAAAATTGGTGTGAGTCATGTATCTTTGGTTGACTTCTTGGCTGTTGGAATTATAGTTTTATTATTGCTTTGTGCTCTGGTGGTTTATCCATTCTTTCCTCTCTTTTTTTCTTTTCTTCTTCTCTTTCTAATTTCAAAGATGTATCCAAACAGATTAACACTTGCAATGGTTTCTACTGCGACTACTTCTCTCCTAACAAAGCTTATAAACCGAAGATGTGGACAGAAGCCTGGACTGGCTGGTAAATATGTGTGCTTTTAGCTTGAACTGGGCACTAGATTCTGTCATTCTTTGTTGAATATATAAATTTATTATGATTCAACCACTAACCTAGAACTAAGTGAGTAGATTGCTTTAAGTTATTTTCTGATTAATTATCCTGTGTTCTCTGTAACATGTACAGGTATACTGAGTTTGGAGGTCCAGTTCCTTATCGACCAGCTGAAGACTTGGCCTTTTCAGTTGCAAGGTTTATACAGAAAGGGGGATCATTCATTAATTATTATATGGTAACTTCATTTTTTGTGTGGAGTGACTCCTATATCCTGAATAATTGATTGAACTGAGCTTTATTTGTTTGTTTTCATGTTTTCAGTATCATGGGGGAACCAATTTTGGCCGAACCGCTGGTGGTCCTTTCATTGCTACTAGCTATGATTATGATGCTCCTATCGATGAATATGGTATGCACAAAGGAGTTATGTTATTAAACATTTCATTTGTTTAGTTTTAGTAATATAGAACCATAACTACTTATATGTTTTCCAATTGTTTGTATTCGTTTTAATAGAATATTTTTTCATCATCCAGTTTTGCTACACTTACATTAGTTTTCAAATGTCACTTGGCGCCCTGTGCCACATCATGGTGGAGTGGTTGCTGCTGTCACTTCACCATAAAGCAAGCGGCAATTCTTCTTTTTTTAAAATAAAAGTAAAAAATCCCCCCATTTATTTTTGACTCTGGTGTAATAGCGACTATATTGTCCTTATTATGCATGGGGTATGTTTTTGATGGAAATATCATGATAATTCAAATGACAATGTAAAATCTGATAATTTGATTAGTTATACAATATATCTGGTAAGAAAACAACTGACCATCATTTGATGGGTAACACACGTATATCTAACAAGCTAAAGATTGACTAAGATGACTGCAACCTAACTAGTTGTAGTATCATTTAGAACTTTGGCATTATAGTCATTTTCATTGTACGCAGATTGTGATAGCAGAAATTACTATGATATGAATGAAAAGATTTTGGATGGATGTAACCCATCATCTGGCGGTTCCTTCCCTTGTCAAACAATCAAATCTATCATCATTATAATTTTAGGGTATTTGTATAGTTTTATTGATGAAGTAAAAGTTCTTTGACTATTTAACAGTTTTTCCACCTAAGGAACACACGCTGACACAGACAAACAAAAAAGTTATTAACTCTACTTTCTCTCCAGAATTTATTTTCTCCCCTAAAATTAGGACTGGATTGCACTGTATGAATTTTAAGAATTGCTATTTCTTTCTCTATGTAGGACTTCTGAGACAACCTAAATGGGGTCATTTGAAAGATTTGCATAGAGCAATAAAGCTGAGCGAACCAGCTTTAGTATCTGGAGATCCCACTGTGACATCACTTGGAAATTATCAAGAGGTTAAATGGATTTCTGTTTACTATGAATCGGTACTCATTCAGTCATACTTCAGATTGCCTCAACTAAAACTCACTCCCAAAATTTCATTTTTCTGGTACAGGCTCATGTATTCAAATCAAAATCTGGAGCTTGCGCTGCATTCCTTGCCAATTATAATCCAAGAACTTTTGCAAAAGTGGCTTTTGGGAATATGCATTATAACCTGCCTCCTTGGTCTATCAGTATTCTTCCAGATTGCAAGAACACTGTATACAATACTGCCAGGGTGAGAAAAAAGGCTTTTGATACTCTCTGTTGAATTTCATTGGTCATGGTTGTCAGTACTCGAGACTTTGGTCCGAGCATTTACGTGCTACCTTGAAAAAATATTTGTGATTTACTACAAAGAATGCAAATGTTAGCTCTACCAAATAAGTTTTGATTTCTTTGAATCTTTATTAGAGGGTATTGTAAGATACGTTCATATTTCCACATGATACTTATGTTTAGTATCTAACTGCTTTGTGTTTTTTAACTTATATATTGATCTTCCTCAAAAAAGAAAAAAGAGGATTTTCCTGTCAGAAGCTTCCTGGTAAACAAACTTCGATAATTTATACCAAAATTTCTGTCAGGTTGGTGCCCAAAGTTCACTAATGAAGATGACTCGGGTTCCTGTTCATGGAGGATTCTCTTGGCAGTCATACAATGATGAGACAACCTCCTCTGATGACAGTTCTTTCACAACGGCTGGGTTGTTGGAGCAGATAAATACAACAAGAGATGCCTCTGACTATTTGTGGTACTCGACAGAGTGAGTAACATAAGCCCATACCTAGTTTTTTTTTTTTTGAGGGGGGGTGTTTTTGTTAACGAAATATTTTCTTATAAATTTCATATGCCCTATGGATTTCCAATCTTTTAAATGTATTATATTTCCTCCCCAGTGTTAAGATTGACGCCAATGAAGAATTTCTGAAGAGCAGATATTATCCTTATCTTACAGTCTTATCTGCTGGCCATGCTTTGCATGTTTTCATCAATGGTCGACTATCAGGTAGGCAGCATATTGCCTGTTTCAGGCATTTTCTTAACCAACTTCTATGGATAGTAACTTCCAATAGCTAAGGCAATGATGAAAGGAATTTTGTTTAGTCACTTTCATTGATAGTGCTTGTTTATAGTCATATCATTCTTTATGCTCTCAAACACAACCTGAATAAACAATGTTAATTTAACTAATAGTGCTTAATCACTTTGTGTTCTGCCCTCTTTAACATGTTACTTTCTTGATTTTTATCAGGAACTGCCTACGGAAGTCTAGAAAACCCAAAACTAACATTTAGCGAAGGTGTGAATTTGAGAGCTGGTATTAACAAAATCTCACTTCTAAGTGTTGCTGTTGGTCTCCCGGTTTGTCCTCTCTCTCTCTCTCTCACACACACATACACCCCTAATTTTTTGTGAACAATGTGCATGGCCATTTTCAATTTAACCTTATTGTCTTTCCTGCTGTCTGTGATATGTTCAGAATGTTGGTCCACATTTTGAGACATGGAATGCTGGTGTTCTTGGTCCAATTTCATTGAGTGGTCTTAACGAGGGGAGAAGAGACTTGTCATGGCAGAAGTGGTCTTACAAGGTTTGTCTTCAAACATATATTCTGTATTCTTTCCCTGAAATGCTACAGAATCACTTAATTTCATGTTTCCCATCAGATCGGTCTTAAAGGAGAAGACTTGAGCCTTCATTCACTTAGTGGAAGTTCCTCTGTTGAGTGGATTGAGGGATATTTAGTGGCCCAAAGGCAGCCACTGACATGGTACAAAGTGAGTTTCTCAAACCTTAAGTAAAGCTTCTTATTATTAGTGAACTTGTAAGGTCTTACTTAGGGGTCCCATCAAGATATAATTAGTGACATAATTGTGGTATTCTTGGTCTGGCATTTTCTTATATCTTGTTTTTAGTTCTTAAAAAGAAACATAAGTTATGTTTGAAGTTTTAGCTGAATTACAACTTTTCTTGTGAAAAAAAAAAAATTAGATAGAAATTTATATCAGACATGTTTTCATATAATAAGGAATATGCAAGCAAACCCATTTAAGCGGCAATTTGCTGCTAAGGCCAGAACTGACATCCTTGTGTCATGTTTCAGACTACGTTCAATGCTCCAGCTGGAAACACCCCATTGGCCTTGGATATGGGCAGCATGGGTAAAGGTCAAGTATGGATAAATGGACAGAGTGTTGGCCGATACTGGCCTGCTTATAAAGCATCTGGTACTTGTGGTGAATGTAATTACGCTGGAACATTTGATGAGAAGAAATGCTTAAGCAATTGCGGTGAGGCTTCCCAAAGATGGTAAGAGAAAAGTTATATTGCTTTAGAGCTTTGTTGTGCTGATAATGAACTATTGGGAACTTACAAATGCTAATAAATTTCAGGTATCACGTTCCTCGTTCGTGGCTAAAACCAACAGGGAATTTGCTGGTTGTTTTCGAAGAATTGGCAGGAGACCCAAATGGGATATTTTTAGTTAGAAAGGAAATTGATAGTGTATGTGCTGATATCTTTGAGTGGCAGCCAAACTTCATGAGTTGGCACATGCAAGCCATTGGTAAAGTTAGTAAACCAATTAGACCTAAAGCTCATTTATGGTGTGGCCCTGGCCAGAAAATTTCTTCAATAAAGTTTGCTAGCTTTGGAACACCAGAAGGTGCTTGTGGAAGCTTCCGCGAGGGAAACTGTCATGCCCACAAATCATACGATGCTTTTCAAAGGGTATACTACAATCTTCCTTTACTTATGCCGTCTTTTTTTGCCCTTACTTCTTCATAATCCTTTGCTATACCAAGTCAAGATGCTAAATGATAGCCTCATGCTCTCTTCCTGAGAAATATATACCAAGTCAATAATGCCATGCATACTATAATAGATGCCCACTTCTAATTTTAATGCTTGGATGGTGCTCCAACTTAGCTGAGTTATATAAGGCATAACTTTTGAAAACTTTCATCTTTTAAATAATCTAAAGTGTTGAACCTGCAGGCCAACTAAACTTTTTGGCCTCTGCTCACTTTTTTATGCTTTCGTACTTGATTTCTTAAACAACTAGTTCTTCTTGCAGAATTGTGTTGGGCAGAACTCCTGCTCAGTCACTGTAGAGCCTGAAAATTTTGGAGGAGATCCATGTCCAAATGTCATGAAGAAACTCTCAGTGGAGGCTGTTTGTAGCTGAAGTGAATAAAGGTCCTACATCGATTTTCTCAAGACCCCAATACAGAAATTTCAGCTGATATATTTTTGGATAAATTATCTACACGTCCAGAGCATCATGACCATTCATTTTGGCTTTTCCAGGGTGAAGTTGTACAAATATACAACACACTGACTGGCTAAAAGCATATACGGATTGTGAAAATGATAGTTGATAAGTTATATGTATATACTAGCCATTGTTTTGATTGGTGGCCAGCATGTTACATGAAGGTAGAAGTGAAAGGATTGGTCAGAGCACGTTGAAGTGAGAGGATTGGTCAAGAGCACATCGGGATGATACTAATCGAGTCCATGTGCAATTTTTTTTTTTAGTTTTAGAATTTTGGAGCCTCTGGTTCCTGTAATGTCATGTTTCATTTTCTTGTAAGAAAGGTTTCAAATCTAATAAAAATTATCAAGCTTTTTTAATTGTTTTGCATTCTTCCACCAAAAAAAAAAACCTTGTGAAGGTGCTTTCTTGTTTCTGCATGCACTGAATTAGTGAATTTATGATAAGAATTGACAACAGTAGCTGAAATATAAGGTACTAACTCTTTAAAAATTCTCCTACCTTCTTGTGCCATGGAATGTAAAATGGATGGAAAAAAATTATAAAACCTAACAAATGGAAAAATTTATGAGCCTACTTAAAGCAGACATGCACCTTTTTTTTACTGTTATATAAATAATATATTGGTCTTATATATGCTTTGATCCGTGATCACAATGAAAGAGATATCCAAAGTACGTTGTATTTATGAAAACCACTTTCGTGTGTTAAAAGGAAATTTGGATTTTTTTTAATTAAAATTTTTTGTATTGTTTTTTGAAAAGCAAATGGCAGTGAAATTCATAATAAATGAAGAAACCAGCTTTTTTGGGTCCATTGATGACTCATTAGACCATACATTCATAATAAATGGAGAAACCAACTTTTTTAGCCCATTAAAGACTCATTAGCGGGCTACAAGTTGTGTAGTTGTCCAAAAAGACTGTACAAAATAATAAATCTAAACTTTTTTTTGCTAAACAATAAATCTAAACTTTAGTTATGGTTGTGAGAGTTAATATTATTAAGAAGGGAATGTCATCATAGAACCTTCAAGTAACGAAATAAAACAGAAGTATTACAATATAGTTTATTATATCATAAGAAAATTTGTAATGTGATAGCTTTTTGTGGCCTCGTCTGCAAATATCCTTAAGCAATGCAATAGAAAAATTTTAAAAGCAGTACTCTGTGGCGACCTTTTACTGACTTAGTGAGAGTCATATAGACCACATATTTTTCAACAATCGGTTATGTTAGCATAATATTTATGATGAAAGAGGGAAATTATTCAGTACTTTCTGTGAACCAAATCACATACCCTTGAACAATGTCTAAAGCCTAAGTTTTTTAATAAGCTATCTAAACAGAAAAAGGGAAGGAAAAAAATATTGAAATTTAGTCACAGATTCCGATTTCTCATCTCTTTCTTTCATAAGGTTGGGATTGTGTCCAGTGCATCAGTTGCACTGGATACAGGATACGTTAGGATATGGACACATGTCCAAAACTAGACACGTATTCATATTCCAACGTGTCTAGTGCACTAATGCATTGGACACAAGTTGTATCACTCTTTTAATATAAGCTTCATTTTCATCATAATTTCTTTATACATAATCAATTATTATTAACAACAATGGTCACAACCCATGCCAAGTGTAAAAAATTTTCAACACACAAATATGATAAATTTTGACAATTTATACACGTAAGTTTGCCTACCAATCACTTCTCCCAAATCTTGCAAAAGTAGTCAAGTTTTGCAACTACAAAACTAAAATAATAATGAAAGAAATAAATTTACCTAATAGGTCCAACCGTAATCAATCTTTTTGCTAAAAGCAATTCCCAAATTTCTCAAGAGTAAATTGCAAAAGGTGCAAATGAATGATGTAATGTAGGTGTCTTCTTATCTTAAATAAATGTAATACAGAAATCATATATGGGAATTAAAAATTTTTTTAAAAAAAATCTAGAACACTTGCTGACATGGCACAACAGGAGATTAGAAAAATCAGAAATATTTTTTTTTCATATAATTTTCACCATGCAGTGCATGGATTCGAGTAAGAGAGAATTTCATTTGAAGCTACACTGCAAAGCAGAAGGAACAACGAACTGAAGGATTTTCTGAATATGGGTCTCCATATGGTCTAGAAAGACTAGGTTTAACTCAAGCTCAGGTTAAAATTTTATTCAGTTAGCCACATAGCTCAGCCCAAATATAGACCAGCTTAATATAAGCCCATATCTCAATGAAAAAATTCATGCTAGTCTAATAAAAACCCATCCAAATAAGTCCAAGTAGTGGCAACCGTCCCAAAGGCCCAAACTCATCCCCCCTTGTTTAATGCTTCAAGTTCCAATATCAAATCCTAAGGTCACATGGAAAAGAAATACCATATTACTAGCCCAAATCTTACAAGACCCATAAGAGTAGCAAAAGAATTCCTAGAACTTGCAATGCAGGAATGGGCTTTGTCCCAAACAAGAGGTTTGGGCACATAGTAGTTGGTCACGCTAGAGTTTACTTCATAGATGGGTGTTGGGCTTGTATTTGCACGTGAGTGAGCACTTCAACATTCTACATTTGCAACATGAAGTAGCCCTGTTCAAATCATGGTTCTCAGGACCGGACCGGACTGAAAGGTCGGACCATGAAAACTAAAAATTGGGATGAAAATCGATTTTTTAAGTCTAAAGAACCGAATTTTTTGTCAATTCCGTGAACTTCTAAAATCAGAGTTGGACCACACGAACCGCTGAGAACCGTGCGGTCCAACCTCTTAGCAAATTTTTTTTTTTTTAATAAAAACAACTTAACACAATTTTATTCTACTTAATTAAATTATCCATCTCTTACAAGGAATAAAAAAAAAATTATAATTAAAATCCTTCAAAGATATTCAACTTTACTTCAAAAATTAATCATAAATTTTAATGTTTTCATGGTTATTATTTTATTTTGTAAACTTTCTTATTTAATTATTAAATATATGCTTGAAAATAATTAAATTTCCCTTACATATATAGATATATTAGTCAATTTTGCTAGTTTTATAAATTTAATATCTATATTTAGGCTTAAATTAATTATTAAATTAATTATGACGTCATCACGGTTCGACCTCAAAAACCTTGAACCTCTCCCCTTTTACGGTTCAATTAATGGTCCGGGTCTGAAAACCTTGATTCAAATTGAAACCAAATTCGTAGATACCATACTTTTGTTTCATTGAAATGACCTTTGATTTGGTCAATTTTTTTTGCTTTGATTTGGCCAAATTAAGTATCTTCTTGACACTTAACTCATTTTTTTTGGGTCTTGTTTTGTTTACTGTTTCTTTAACTGTCATTTTACTCTTTTCCATATTACAATAATAATTGAACAAAGTTTGGTAACAAACTTAGTTGTTTAATATCTTTTTATTATATGTAAATTTTGATAAATTTACTATTAGATTACCTTTTTTTTTATATCCTTCTTGCTTGCAAAATTTTTAAAATTTCAAAAATCATTAGCTATGTTACAATCAAATATTTAAATTTCTAAGCTATTTTATTCTTCTTCTTTTTATGAACTAAGCTATTGTATTCTAAAATTATGCATAAAAATAAATTTATAGATCGAATGGTAAATATTATCTAATTAGTACGAAATTTGACGTCTATTTGAAGAACATAAACAATATGAAATCTAATTGTTAGATTTTCAAAAAACTTCTTTTTAGGCTACAACTAAGTTTATAGCCAAAAGATTTTCATAATAAACTCTATATTTTGTTAATTGTTGTTTTAACAATATCATTTACCCTTTTTCAATTTAAAATTATAAAAAAAGTAAAAAAAAAAAAAAAACTTTAACCATTACTTGGGGTTAGACACTTAGTGTGCGTTTGGATACCGCTTATTTTGTTAAAAACTAAAAGCTTATTACTGAAAATACTGTATCAAAATATTTTTTATTACTACAAATTACTGTTCATCTGTTTTTAGCACTTAACTTGTCCATAAACAGTGCTATGAACCAAAAAAAACAGAAGGAAACAATCGCAAACGCAGCCGCTGAAAACAAACGAAACTATTGGATCACAGCGAGTCAATTTAGCTGACACTAGAGATTACGTAAGGCAGTAGATTAATAAGGTTTTTGAATGGTGATTTGGAACTACGATTACATAGCTTGTTGCTCACTCTACAATTTGACCTAATATACCTTAACTAGGAAAGTCATTACGTCAGATGGTCGGTTCCAGTTGACCATTAACCTGGATGGATGTGATGCTTTCGAAACCGTCAAAAAAGTATACTCCACCTTCAACATCAACAATTTATTTTAACAATAAAATCTAGCACATAACTTTTACCATAATTTATTATTATAGTAAATAGAAACTACCTTTTCCATAGTTTTGTGCGCAATTCGTTAAAATGATCAATCATTTTACATAAATTATATCACTTTTTTTTTTCACTACTCATAATCAATCACTAAATTATACAAAAATTGTGTTTTTATATTTATTATAATTTTAAAATAATTATACAAATATGTGACACATTCAAAGGGTCAAGTTTAAAACCTTACTACCCCTTTAAAAAAATTAGTTCAAAACCTTATGACAACCCTTGAAAAATATTTTTAAAAAAGAACCTTCTTGAGCGAAAAATATTTTTTAATAAGATGAAGAGTGAAGACACAGTCTCTAAATCTTGAGTGCATGACCCATTTAGCAATAAAGACCTCTCTCTCTCTCTCTCTCTCTCCAAAAGAAAGAGTCCATTCTTTTTGAGAAAGAGAAAGAGTCCATTCTGAGAGGTGTGTAAAATTAGTTTTTAATGGTCCGTTTAAATAAGTATTTTCCGTTAGTTAATACTTAATACACTTATTTTTATACTTATTTTTATAGCATAGTTTTTTTTTAATTCAATCTTTTTTTTAAGTACAATTATATTCTTTAAAAAAAACCTTCCCATCAAAAAATATATATAAATATATATATATATATATATATATATATTCATTCTTATCTACCTTTTTAACAACAAAATTTAATCCAATCATACATTAATCTATTTAACTTTGACTATTGAAGGTTTGTCCGAGGAAAAAGTTCCCACAGATAATCAATGCGCTAAGTGCGCCTTTTGGTTATAACACTGAGATCATAAATATTTTTTCCTATTTTAAAATCAAATTATATAGAAACCAAAATCTATTGCTTGGCTATGTGCTAGCTATATACGTATATACTAGAAAAAAGCATATAAATATGTTGGGAAAAAATTTCTGAAGAAAACAATTTTATACTATCTAAATTCTAATAAAAATTCAAAGCCTATTGGTTATAATAACTAGTATGTAATTCCGTGCTACCGCACGGGACTGGTTAATTGTAATGATGTTATTGGCTAATTTTTTTGTTTTTGTTTTGTTTTTGTTTTTGTTTTTTTTTTTGGTTTATCACACGGATGATAGAATTAAATCAAACAATGAAAAATATATATTGCATTTTATTATTTAAGTAATGCTATTGGTCTTTTTTTTTTTGGTTTATCATACATAGGATAGTATTAGATAAAAAAAAAAGAATAAAAAAAAAGAATATTGCATTTTATTATTTAAGTGATGCTACAGTGAAGAAAAAAGAGAATATTGCATTTTATTATTTAAAATATACAAAAGGACATTAAAAAATAAAAACTGATCATTGAGCTTGGAATCTTCTTGGAAGTACCAATGAAATGCTAATGTACGAGAGTGTGAAGTAAGGAAGAGTGTGATTGAACATTGTGTTTGAACCCGGCCTTACTCTGAGAAATCCATAAGGAGGAGGAGAGGGTAGTGTGTGGATCTAGTTGATAGAGGTTGAGAGAGGAGGAGACATGGGATGACAATATGGAATTAGGAGGAGATGATGTTTTACTTTTATAGTCTTTCTCGTTGGACTCCTTGGTTCTAGTTATGGGATTAGAAGAGTTTCAAACTCTATTGAGATCACCCATAAAAGTGTGCAGGTGAGATGTTCTTGCTTAGGCCAATGAGTATTATCATTGCAGTTTTCTTGGCTTCCATGTTAAATGTTAATGCATCATTTATTTGGGCACAAAAATTAGAAAATTTAGATAAAATATTATTTGGGCACAAAAATTAGAAAATTTAGATAAGATACATGACACAAAATTGGAGTCCAATTTATAATCTCCATAAAAGTGTGCAGGTAAGATGTTCTTGCTTAGGCTAATGAGAATTATCATTGTGATTTTCTTGGCTTCCGTGTTAAATGTTAATGCATCATTTATTTGGGCACAAAAATTAGAAAATTTAGATAAGATACATGACACAAAATTGGAGTCAAATTTATAATCTAATTAGATTTTTTTTTTTTAGTTTTGGTTAGAACAAATGGCACAAAATTGAGAATCCAATTGAAATCCAATTGAATTTTCTCTTTACTTCACCTATTATTATATACTAGTATGTAGCCCCGTGCTACCGCACGGGAATGGATATATTATTAATTATGAGTTTATTCATATTTAAAAGGTTCAGTTAAGTCTAAATTCATATTATTAACCAGAAAATTTCATTAACAAAACTTAGCAGTATATATATTTTACACAGAAAGATGAACCTTGGTAACAATGTTTATCCAAAAGATCCATTCACGCTTTTGAATCTTCAATCTCTATTGGTGATTGAAATTTTCGTAACTTAAAAAATTTAAAATTTAAAAAAAAAAACCTTTTGAGTTGTACTCATTTTGTAGTTTTACGATGGATCATTTTGTAACATGATGGGCATTTGTGTGAAGAAAAAATCTCTGAAATTCCATGGCTGATAAATGAAATTCTCTCCAATCTCTTTTTATAGAGAGATGGGTTTGTGTGTGTTTTTATACATCCTTCATAGTTGTATTATCACGAAACAGGTCCAATAGATTTAGATTGGTACTACTGATTCCTAAAGTATGAGTGTTTAATGTGTTATTAATTTTATCTCATTGGCTTCTACACATGATAACAAAATTAAATATAATTAGATTGTACACGTGTATAGTAAAATTGGACTCCAATTTCAGATTCTAATTGAACAATTGGAATGATAATATATGATAGTAACAACAATAAGAAAATTCAAATAAAATTTCGAATTAAATTGTAACAATCTGAATAAAAAATTATAGTAGAAAGACAAGGAAGTAACTTAACACCAACATTTAAAAATCAGATTGGACACATAGCACAAAATTAAACTACAATTAGATATTAATTTGATTCGATTTGAATTCTAAAATTGAACTTCAACTTAATATAATATATATGATTATATTTTTGTCACTTTTAATAAATTAATAAAATCTTAATCCAGACACACTAAAAACTATTAAAAAATAAGAATTGATCATTGAGCTTGTAATCTTCTTGGAAGCGCTAATGAAGCACTAATATATAAGAGTGTGAAGTAAGGAAGAGTGGGATTGAACATTGTGTTTGAACCTGGCCTTACTCTAAGAAATCCGTAAGGAGGAGGAGGGGGCAGTGTGTGGATCTAGTTGGTAGAGGTTGAGAGAGGAGGAGACATGCGATGACGATATGGAATTAGGAGGAGATGATGTTTTACTTTTATAGTCTTTCTCGTTGGACTCCTTGGTTCTGGTTGTAGGATTAGAAGAGCTCTAGACTCTATTGAGATCACCCATAAAAGTGTGCAGGTGAGATGTTCTTGCTTAGACCAATAAGTATTATTATTATGGTTTTCTTGGCTTCCGTGTTAAATGTTAATACATCATTTATTTGGACACAAAAATTAGAAAATTTAGATAAAATACATGACACAAAATTGGAGTCCAATTTATAATCTTCATAAAAGTGTGCAGGTAAGATGTTCTTGCTTAGGCCAATGAGCATTATTATTATGGTTTTCTTGGCTTCCGTGTTAAATGTTAATACATCATTTATTTGGGCACAAAAATTAGAAAATTGAAGTCAAATTTATAATCTAATTAAATTTTTTTTTTTTGAGTTTTGGTTAGGACAAGTGTTACAAAATTGAGAATCCAATTGAAATCTAATTGGATTTTCTCTCTGTTTCACCTATTATTATATATATAGATATATAGATATATAGATATTGGGTAAGCACCAAAGCAAAGGTATTAGCTAATTTATACAAAAATAAATTCATCAAAAAGATTTATATGAAATAAATATGTATATTTGATGAATAATTGCAAATATCATTCAGTATACGACATGGACATATATTGAAAACTGAATATAGTTACCACTTAAAAAGCTTAAGTCATGAACTTTGGTAATACTTGTTAGGGAGATATGAATTTAAAAATACCATTTATAACTGTATGAGAGAGAGAGAGAGAGAGACAGAGAGAGAAACTTGATATAGGAATGGATGTAAATTAAACATTATATGTGTGTATGTGTGTGTCATGTTCTTATTACATTTGAATGGAGATAAATTAAACATTTTTATCAATAAAACCATAAACTAATTTATTGTATGGTCTTCTTATTATTTTCATAAAATGAAATAAGCAACAATCCCAAATATACAACCCTTGATATAGGTAACACAAATAATATTAGTAGAACTGCTTATTTTGAGATAGAATTTAAAATGACCTGACTAATTCACGTGAATTAGTCAAAAAAGAAAAAGAAAAAGAAAAAAGGTTGTGATCCTTCACATATGGCTAGTTGTAACTGAAGTTTAGTTGTAGTCTTGCTCTTTGGTGTTGGTTGCCAATGTGAAAGGGCTCCATTACAACAACAACAACAAAAATGTATTTTTTTTATTTTTTTTTAATAATCAAACAAGTTTTCAAGTTGTTATTTTCTAAAAATTATTTGACAATAAATATTTATAAACAAATTTCTAATTTAAAAACACAAAAACATATAGTAATCTTTAATTTCAAAAACAAATTTTAGAAGTCTTTTTTAGAGTTGTATTTGAAAACTCAAACTAAATAAACCTTAATTGTTGTCCTTTTGATAAATACCAAAATAATGAATTTTTTTTTTTAAGATAATTTCAACTTATGGTATTTGCTACTGATGGTAGCTCTTTATTATTAGACTAAAATATTAATTAATTTTTTGTGTGGGTATGAATTGAACCTCAAATCTCATATACAACCATCAGAGAGTTTATTAGTTAAATTAACAGAAATCCACAAAAAAAAAAAAAAAGAATTTAGATTCAACTACAAAAAAATTTAATAATTAAACTACTTGGAAGCTATAATAAAATGCTTTTAAAGAGTATCATAAAAGTGAGAATTTTTATTGTTGAAGTGGGCCTAGGGTTAATATTAATAAACTTTGATCCAATTTCACTTCCCAATCATGCGTGTGTGTGTTTTTTTTTTTTTTTTGAATTTGAACAAGAGGACCACACCACACGGTATGGTTGACCTTTCCAAAGCTCATTTCACACGGCTGTAAATCAGTCAGTTATCCACAAAAACAAAAAACATAAAAATATCACACACATCAAAGCCCACCGTCACCGTAGCCTACTCAATCTTTCTTTTCACTTTTGTTTTTGTTTTTGTGTCCCACAGATAAAGCAACAACAACAAAAGAAAGAAAGAGAAACAACATAGAAAAAACATCATTTGCAGTATCATCAAATCAAATGTGGAACCTTCAAAAACACTGTACTGCACTATAAAATAAAAAAAAAAAAAAAAACACAAACAGAACCTCGAAGTACAACATTTTTTTAGTTAGTTACACAATCACAGACAAAAACCCTCTCTCTTTCTCGTTTCAATGGCGGCTGTGCTTTCGTTTGTGTCAAATTCTGAGCCTAATTTTCCGTTTTCAATAGAGAATCACTCGCAAATATACAAACCCATGTTGTATTTTTGCTTCTTGGTCTTCTTCTTCACCTTCTTTCTCTTGGTTATCTCGTACTCCACGTACAAAAGGTTGAAGAAACCTGAGCAGAACCGAGAAAAGGAGGATACCCAGAAGCCAATTCGGAGCGACCAGTTGGAATTCGAGCGTGCTTTGGATGAAACATCGGCTGCGGCCCGTGAAAATGACCGGACCCATTTGACCCATTCGCTTCTTTTGGAGATCTTGCCCTCTGATTCTCCCAAATGGGACTGTTTGTTTGGGGAGGAAAAAGGTGGTGAGCCGGATTCGAACGGGTCGGGTTTGGATATGGATGTTGTGGACCCGGTTGGGGATCAGAGGGTGATGAAGAAAAAGAAGAAGAGGGCCAAGAAGAAGAGGATGAATTCACTAGCTGAAGAAGGTGGGGGTGGTGGTGGTGGTGGTGGTGAAGAGAGGCCGTGTGTGGAAAGAGGAAATTCGGGTCAGGGTTCTCGGGTCAAGCAGGAGTTGGTATGTTTGTACCCGTTTACATCATCAAGTAGTGCCATGCAGAGGAGGATCAAGCAGCAGTATGACGAGCTTGTGAAGTGCAATGAGACCAAAGGATTGACACTGGCACAGGTTTTTTTTTTTTTATATTGTTGTTCTACCCAATATGTTAAAAAAATTGTGACTTTCTTATTGATGAGGGTGACTTCGAAGTTGGTCTTGTTTTCTGTTCTATTATGATCTTTGTGCATTTTTATGGAAAATACTGCGAATTTTATTAAAAAAATAAATTTCTTCGAAACTGATGAGGCAATAAATAGGAATGGCGTCTTATCAACAACGTAATAAATAAATTAATCAGTTTGTAAATTTCTATATAGCAAAAATTTTAATACTTGTAGGCTTGTTGAATTACTCAAATTCCATTTAAAATTTTTGTAATGTGACAAGGAACACTCTTAAAGGCTTTGGGTTGTTGCTTGTTTCACTCACTCTTCTTGCCTGTGCTATGGCAGATAAATACATGCCAGGGATATGAGTAATTCCTTCTTTTTTAGTTAGTTGGTTGGGTGGGGGGGTGGTGGGGGTTGGGGTGAAGCTCTAGCTTTTGTAAACTTTTAATCATAATAATGCAAGCTTAATATGTTTGGTTTGTGATAGACTTCAACAAGAAGGGAGATAGTTGACATGGCCTGAATAATACAGCAAGCTTTTGAACGAGTCTTTTGATGGGATGGGTTAAAACTTTCAACCAGATAGGTTGTCCATGCAGGTAGAGAGATTACTCGATCAAATAAAGAGGAATTAGGCCAGGTGGAGAATGCGATAGTTAGCTAAATGTTATTTATGAGTTGATATCAAGACCTTGATTATTGGACTAAAATAGGTGGTGGCAGATTTATCAAATGTATATGGGGTCTCTGTTGAGTAATTCTTAGGTACTCCCGAAGTATGGAGAATGATGCTCCCTTCCCACCATGAATGTGAGAGAAGAGAGCACCATTTATACATATTCCGGGAGTACCTAAGAATTTTCTGTTTCTGTGAACTTGAGAGGTTCTTGGGAAACATTCTCCATTCTTTTGGGGGGTTGGGTGGGGTTGTGTACACATTCTCTCTCTCTCTCAAGGAAACATCCTCCATTCTTTTGTAGCTTCATTTGTGTTTTTCCAAAGTTTTCTTCTTTAAATTAAACAATCAACTGAGGTAAATAACTTGTGCCAGGGTGATTTATTTGTGAGCCTTACACCATGTCTTGGTTCAAGGAGAGGTAATGAAGGATTTTGAAGGTTGTCTCAAGGCCGAGGTTGAAATCAGTATACATTTGCCTTGTACCCAGCTCATGTTTGAGACACAGAATCATAATTCAATGAAAACTCAGGTCTTCCTAGGGAACTGGTCCTTGTGACTGCAAATATCTCCTTATGCACAGCACACATGCACTTTAGAAGTTTTTGTAGATGTTTTGTTGCAAGAGCAATGAGATGTAGAAGAATTGAGCTATGAGATTAAAGCCTATAACTAGTTTTTGCACACACCCACATATTATTGCTTTGCTCACAGCTCAAGATATGTTGTTGTTCTCTTCCTGAAGACAATTGATGGTTCACCAACATCGTATCAGAGTCTATTTGCCCTTGATGTTTTGATTTGATTGCTAAGAACCACCATTTATAAAATTATGTTTGTCTGCATGTATCCGCCACTACAGAATATCTGAGGTCAATACTATTCATTTTCATTCCCTCTTTTGGATATGTATTATACATGACAGGTGTTCTATTCTTTTTCTTTTTGTGTATGTTAATTCTATTCTTATTGTTGTAATGTAATCATCTTTGAGAGCGATAAATTTCACAAAATTTGATTCAAAAGATAAGATTAATCCCATGGTATTTCTGATTTATAGTTCATGAAACTTGTGAGATACATTCCCTTTTTTAAATTGGATGATTGACTGATTTTTTATCTAAACACCAAGTATCTGCAATTGTGATGGCTTTACATGTATCACCAAGCATTTGTGGTTGTCATGACTTTCTGTGTATACATATTGCAGGTTGGAGATTTTGCCAATTGCTTGATTGAGGCTAGAAATGAGCTACAGCATAAGTATGTTCTAAATTATTTTGAGGAAGCTAAGTTTGTCCATTATGTTTGTTTTCTTTTATAAATGTTTTTGGGTTGGAATCATTGTTTAGACTCTCCTAGTACATTGCAACTTGTTCTTCAAGTATATAAACTTATACTGTTGTGTGCCATTCAGAAGCTCACAACTTATTGATAATTACATTGAATATTGGGAATAGTTTCTTGATTGTTTAGTTAATGGAAAAATTTTCTTCCTAATTTCCCACTTGACCCCAATAAACTTGGTTATTTCTGAGTTTCTTTTTAAGATATGGAGTTTTTAAAAGCACTGACTACTGTAATTTCACCTGATAGTTTTCCAATTAATTTCTGATTTCTGAAATACTCCTTGCAAAATTTAGTATCTCCTTTTATTTTTTAGGTATGCACAATTCTCTTTTCTCAAATACATTTCTATTATCCTTTTTTCTATGACAGGGCTGATGTCATCCAACGTAGGTTCACTATTAGTAAGGCTCTACTATTCAAGGCAGACAGATCTTCCTTTGACCGCCTCCGCCAACAGGTTGGTACTAAATTTTTGGATTTTTAGGAAGCTGATGTGTTTTCAAGTATCTTGCCACCCCCATAAGTGGATTAAATTTAATTCCTTGATTTTTCAGATATACAAGCTAGAATTAGAACAAAAGAGACTAGAAGAGGATGCATTTGTTTATAATTGGCTTCAACAACAGCTAAAACTCTCACCGGCATACAAAAAGGTACAAATTTAAGTCTTATTTTTTGAATAAATATTTTATTTAGGCCTTCAATATAGATGGTTGGTCTGGGAGACTGGGAAACTCTTTCTTGTTCCTGTAGAAGCTGCTTATACAAGCTAATTGTGTAGACAAGTAATCAATAATCATCCATGAAGTTTGTATCCCCCCACTACGCAACACTTAGTCTTAAAGTAATTGCTAATTCTTATATTTACAAAATTAACATTTCTTTGCACACTAAGTATTACTGAATACTGATAATAGTGAACTTTGTCAAATTCCACTCCTAATACTCTCTTATGAACAACAACCAAAAAAAAAAAAAAAAAAAAAAAACCTACTGCCAAAACATCCTTTCTCTTCCCTCAATTCTATCAAACCAGATGGAGTCTGTAGTATCTTTAAAGGGGTAAAAAAAAGGGATGGAGTCTTTAGTATCTCTTTCTGCACCCTGTCTTTGATAGGATATGCTAATGATTCTAACATCCTATCTCTTATGAAAGATGGTCGAAATTAGCGCTTCCATGGAATTGAAGGCAAAATCTGGGGAGCTGGTGGAAAGCGTGGACACAGACTTTGCTGACATTTCATTTGAAGATTTTTTAGCACAAGAAAAGAAGGATTCATTTTGGTATGCTTCATTTGTAGGATGACTTTTTTGTTTGTTTGTTTTATTTTTGTGCCCTGCTTATATAATCATATTTTCCATTGCTATGTGTAGGCAAAGAAATGGCAAATCAAGATCATTCTCAAGTTGATGACAGTATTTGCTCTGCTAACCATAATCATGAGTTTCAGTAATTCAGTTCAGTTGTATGTATATCCAATACCCAAGTCTTGCACTGTCACGGGAACTTTTTTGGCTGCCGGTGCTTCTTCAAATAGGAATATAACCATTGCTAATACATGTTCAAATTTTCTTTATAGGATTTTTCTATGGAAACTAGCCCATCGATATGGATTTTGAATGTAGCATACCATGTTCAACTGAAATTTGGCATATTTGCTAACTACTAACATTGCCTTTTAAGATTTGAAATGCAATAGATGCTTGTAGATCTTATGCGGTTTGTCACACAAGTCATATATGTTTTTTATTAAGAGCTTTTTCTAGCTATAACTTAAACATTGTGATTGACCCTGTAAGCTTTACCAGATGGTGCACAGCTATATGTTTGTACTGTGTAGTTGAGGATGTGACTATTGTGTATAAAATGTTAGACAAATACTAGCCTTTGTGCTTGCAAAATCAAGTAAGCATTTAAGTGCTAAGGTGGGTGGTCAGAATCATAGTGGATATCATGCTTGTAGATAAGATATGATCTCAAAGGCAAGTGCAAACAAATTGTCTATTGCAAGCATTTAACACCAAGTTGTTTGAGAGTGCTACCAGGTAAAGGTAGTACTTATCAAGAAAAAGAAATCATTTTTCGTTTACGTTTTGTGATGTAGAAGGTATGGCTCTAAATGGTTATTGAAATATCAAGTATGGAATGCGTAAGATGGTAAAGCTTTGCAGATCAGAATGACTAGTACTAGCATGTCACGCTCAACGGCGTGTACAAATTTAGGACATCGAAAACCATATTTGAAAATGCATTTAAAACTAGCTCAAGGACTGAAAACTTAGAAGGGGAGAATAAGTTTAACAAGGTGAATCCTACATTTACCATCCGAAGTCGTGGCCCAACGATTAAGATCTTAACATGGTGTAGTTCTCGAGTTCAAACTTTGAGGGTGACAATGAGGCTTGATTAGACTTAAGATCTATTTCCTTTCCTCCACCTTCTCAAACCATTGCTGCTTTAGGTTTGGTTGAGATTTAGGACACCTCTAAGCATATTTGAAAGCGTATATAGTCATGGACTTAAGATCTATTTATTGATTCAATAAGGTGAACCTTATACTTACCATATATAGTCATGGCCCAATGATTAAGGTCTTGGTATGGGTTAGATCTCAAGTTCTAATTTTCAGGGGCAACAACATGATACTGGTTTGACTTAAGGCCTATTTCCTCCCACTATTTGAAAAACTATTGGTGTTCTAGGTGAGGTTGAGGTTTAGGACACCTCCAAACATATTCAAAAAAGTTTTTAAAACCAGACTCCAAGGCCCAAAAAATGGAAGAATAACTTCATTTGTTGGAAAAATAAAAAAAATAACTTAGTCAATTCGAGGTGACTAGCGTCTTAAACTTGAAAGGATTAATAGAGTTTTTGGTTTAATTTATGCTTGCTTCATTTATAATTCTTACATACATAAATACTAGTGAGGAGATGATACTCATCACAACAAATTTCTAAAACATAGGATCCAACTCCTATTTGAATTGAAATACAAATACTAATCCTAATCCTAATTTATTGTAGAAATTCTCATCCTAATCTACTGGTGAAGCTTATATCTTCTTATATATTGTTATCCACGTGCAATGCAATCTCCTTTTGGTGTTGTCTAAAGTCTAAACCATAGCAGAATCCTAAACTCACCATCTAAAGGTTGTACTTGTCATGGTACATATATCTCAAGTTCAAATTTTTGGGTACGACGATGTGATATACTAATTTGACTTAAAGTCTATTTCCGCCCACTGTTTGAAACAATTGGTGCACTAGGTGGGGTTGAGATTAGGTTATAGTTCAACTCATATGAAGGAACGCCCACAACCTTGTTAGGACATATGTGGTTCACATGTTAAGAACATATGTCATGATTTTATTTAATTGGCTAATCTTTTGACAAAACGCACTTTACTTGTATTTAAGTAAATCTAGGATGTGTTGAAATACTTCAAGAAACCATGTTTCAAGATCAAGTGTTGAAGTCTTCAAGTTTGTCTAAGATTCAAGCTGAAAAGTGCCTGTTATTAAATCTCGACAGCTAGCATCTATCGAGACCTGTAGAGTTGTTCAGCCCCATGGCTCAACAGCAGCTCGACAGATAGGGTATCTGTCGAGATTTATGAAAAACAGAATTTCAGTTCTGTTTTGACTCTAATCCGTGTTTATGTATTTGGGTCTTCTTTTCTCCTAACTCTAGACATATAAAAGGATTGTTTTAAGGGCCGTCAAAGTGTACACAAGTTGCACAAGTATTGAGCAAAGTCTGTTCAAGCAATTTGTGACAGGAGACAAAATTTTGCCTTAGTTCATCTCTTCTGAAGAAGTTGCTATGTATGTGCACCTTTGGATTTTGTGACCAAACATCTTCTTGATCTTCATCTTGGATGAACTGAAGAACTTTGCAACCAACAACTCTTTCTAGTTGGTGATTGAAGTTGCATACTGAGATCCGCGCAATTGGTTAGTCACGTACTTGGGAGCCGTGTATCAAAAAGGGAAAATTGTCACTACAGAACAAGTCCAATTGGGTATTGGGGTAAGAGTTCAACTATAGGTTGATAAGGTACTTAAGATTCCTTTATTTGTAATCACTTGTTGTGATAATAGTGGAATTTCGGGAGTGGTGACCTGAAAATCACCTGATGGGGTTTTTGTCGACAGGTTTTCCCTATTCGTAAACAAATCACTGTGTTATTTATTTTTCGCTGTATTATTAGTTTATTTGTGATTTGTTTGTGCTACCACGTATTTGCATGTTAATTTGATTAATTCATAACTTAGCTAATTAATCAATTAATTTAATCACAATGGGTCAATACGTTTTTGGCCTATCAAGTGGTATAGAGCAGGCACACTCTGATTAGGTTTAATCTTTGCTGTGTTGATCTATTGACCCCTGTTGTCATGGCTGTAATTGGCTTGAAGAGATCTTTGTTGTCAAATACATCTTGTGTTTCTAATCATTATTTGTTTAAGTGCCTCAGAAAATACAAGTCTAAAAGTTATTTGAATTCTTTTATGATGACTATTCGAAAAGATCTCAATTTGGCTAAGAAGAAACTAGACTATCTCAAAATGAAAATGTGCAAAGGAGTTCGCCTAAGAAGAGTGAAAGTTGAAGGCTTAGCTCATAAAAGATAGTTGAGAGAAAGCACAATTCCCACTGATTTGTCATCTAAGCACGAAGTGTGTTTTATGATGAAGTCTGCATTTAAAGTGATGGACACATGTTTGTGGTACCTTAACAGTGGTTGTTCAAGACATATAACTGGAGACCGATCTCTCTTCAAGGTTTTCGAGTCTAGGAAAGGTGGCAATGTCACTTTTGGTGATGGGAGCAAGTCATAGATTAAAGGGAAGGGAATCATCTCTCTACCTAGACTGCCAGACATTGCAAATGTTCTTTATGTAGAAGGTCTAAGGGTGAACCTGTTGAGTATAAGTCATATATGTGATCAAGACTTCATGGTACTATTCTCAAAGGGAAAGTGTCTTATCATGGATGAGACTGGAAGGAAACTCATTAGTGGTGTTCGCACTTTAGATAACTGTTATGGATTAGTTCTCGATGTTGATATTGTGTGTAATAGCATTCGTTTGCCTAATAAAGATCTATGGCGTCAACGAATGGGACATGCTAGTTACAAGCATCTTTCTATTGTATCTAAGCATGAATCAGTCTTGGGGATACCAAAGCTTAGTAGAATGAGCAATGTGGTATGTGGACCATGTCAGCTTGGAAAACAGATGAAAGCTAAGCATCCAGGTACTTAGACATCAGCTACATCTAGACCATTGGAGCTTTTACATTTAGATCATATAGGTCCAACTAGAACCGAGTCTCTTGGTAGTAAGAGATACATCATGGTTGTGGTAGACAACTTCACTAGATACACTTGGGTCATTCTCCTACGATCCAAGTCTGATGCTCCTAAGCACATTAAGGCTTTGTGCACAAGATTGCAGAATGAAAAGAGTCTAAAGATTAATCGAATTCGAAGTGACCATGGTAAAGAATTCGAGATCTCATATATAGAGTCCTTTTGCACAAGATCAGGTATATCTCAAGAGTTCTTTGCTCATATTACTCCTCAGAATGGTGTGGAGAAGAGAGTTATTCAGGAGATGGCCAGAGCCATGTTGCATAATAAAGATGTGGCTAGAAATTTGTGGGGAGAAGCGGTCAACACTGCATGTTATACGGTTAATAGAGTGCACTTCAGACCTGGTACCAAAAAGAGTCCCTATGAGTTATGGAAAGGAAGGAAGCCAAATGTGAAGTATTTCATAATCTTTGGAAGCACTTGTTTCATCCTTAAGGATAGAGAGAATGTGGGAAAGTTTGACTCTCGAAGTAATGAAGGTATATTTCTAGGTTACTCTTCTACAAGCAAGGCCTATCGGGTATACAACAAAAGAACTATGAAGGTAATGGAGACAGTAAATGTTGTCATTGATGAGTCCTCAGATTCTAGTTCTGAGAAAGGTATTGAGGAACTCCCCAAGGAAATTCTTCCTCCTGAGCCTAAGGAAGTTCAAGACATTGTTGAACAAGAACCTACATCTCCAAGTACTCTCAGTACTCCCATTGTTGTGGAAGATTCTGCAGACATACCTACTTCACCAGATTCTGAATCTCATGAGGAGAAAGGACATTCTTCCAGGATTAAATTAAATCATCCTCTAGAAGTTATTGTGGGAAACATGAATGAACTCACATTAAGGAAACGTACAGTTGATAAATGTGTTGCTAATCTTGTGTCTTATTCTTGCTATTTGTCACAAGTTGAACCTACAAAAGTTGAGGAAGCACTACAAGATGAAAGTTGGGTCGAAGCAATGCATGATGAACTGCTTCAGTTTCAAAGGAATGATGTTTGGACTCTAGTACCTAGGCCGGAGGGTGAGCACATCATCTGTACAAAGTGGATATTCCACAATAAGACTGATGAAAAAGGCAATGTGATCCGCAACAAGGCTTGGCCATTAGCTCAAGGATAGTCTTAAATGGAAGGAGTAAACTATGATGAAACATTTGCCCCAGTTACCTGTATAGAGTCCATTAGAATTCTCCTTGCCCTAGCATGTCATCTGAAGTTCAAACTTTATCAGATGTATATGAAGACTGCTTTCTTGAATGTTTATTTGTGCTAGGCAAGGGTGATGTTTGTGCTAGACCACCTCCTAGGCAAGGGTGATGTTTCTAAATGAAACTATCATGTTCCAAGGAATTATAGTCCAGCAAATAATTTAGAATAATGTTATAGAAACTATAAATATTATTATATATGTAAGGGCAGGTTTTGGAACCTAAGCCCAAAAGATAAATGGATTAAGGCTCAAAGAGTCCAATGCAATGAATTTGTAAAGAGTTTGTTGAAAACTAGGCTTCAATGACTAGGACAACACTCACAATGGATTAAAGATGATCAGAAGACAAAGACAAGCAAGTTTTATGTAAAGAAATTCTTCCTCGACAAAGTTCGAGGGAAGTAGTTCTTGAATAGATTTCTCTTAGACTTGGTTACAATTACAGTCCTTAATGCAACAGTGTTTTTTCTTACAGAATCTCAGATTATCCCCTTGTAATGGGGTCTTTCTTCCCATTCTTAGGTTCTACTTCATCTCAACCCTCCACGTGTAGATCAAATGGCTAGCTTTAATCCTTATCCCATCAGCACCTTCTTGAAGTTTTTAGATGTAGCTGTAAGGCTGAACATCACTGTTCAGGTATCACCTCCACATTAATGCAACTAGAAAGTTAGCTCCAGAGCATTTAATGTGGTGGTAACAGCTTTCTCCTAGATATTTCTTACCTTTCCCTTGTCCTATTCCTCCCTAATGCTTAACCTTATCCATAGAACTACCCCAAATGTTGCTCTTGATGGCAAGCCAAGCCCTCTGACCTCTACCCTGTTAAGCTAAGGAGGTGTTTGTCCTCGAACCACCTAAATTGAAAACAGAAAATACTGTAGCAAAATAATTTTTAAATGTATAAATAGTACCGTAGGACTCATTTTTAATATATTTTTTTTAATAAAGTGGTTGTGGGTCCCATGAATAGAGCACGGGACCCACTGAACAATTGGTAGTGTCTCCTAAATAGTATCTGAACCGTGCATAGTGCACGGGACCTTGTGTAATTCGCATGCATCAAAAAAAAAGGGGGGGGGGGGGTGGGGAGGGGGAAGACGCAAATGCACAAACACCCCTCACAAAACACAATCCAAATGCTCATATAGCACCTAAAAAAAAAATTCTAGGGCCCAAATAATTTCTGGATGTTCCCTTTCTCTAGAGTCTAGTCCCTGATATATGTGATTGAATTTGAACATAGTGCACAACCCGTCATAACTTCACACTTTTTTGGTCAAAGTGCCTAAGTGAAAAGTTCCAAGAAACCTGAATTATGCCCAACCTCTACTATTATTTTCAATACCACAGCTCATTACCAAACACTGGAGGTTTCGCACAAGTTGCCTTGCCAGATTCATCTTTCAAAATTTCACGTAATTGTGCATTGCTCAAGCAAAGGATTAGATTCTCTGTGTGCTTGTGGACTAAAGTAAATACCCCTTTTGATCTACTTCCATTATGCAATCACAAAATATTGGAGGCAAATAATTTTATGGGATAATTACAGTAAACCCACCTGAGGTTAGACCCGTTTTCACTTTGCCTACCCGTGGTTTAAAACTTATCACTTTGCCCACCTGAGGTGCCTTCCGTTAGAGATCTGTTACCCACCTCTCTCTTTGCCGTTAGAAAAAAACATTTTTAGAAAAAAACAAACATAACAAAGATCAAAAAGTTAAGACTTGTTATTACTTAGGAACTTCTTTAAGAACATCGGCGTAAGCTTTTGCTGCACAAAATGTTCACATGATAATTTAAACTACCATGCTATCCAATCCTAATCATTTAATTATCATCGAATACCAATCTTAAGAAATGAAACGAATAACAAAGTATGATTTTAACAAGGGTTAAATAGCAAAATAACAAGACCCATCTGAGATCTAAACCCAAACTAAACAAATTATCCATATCCACTTCCAATAACCAATAAACAAATAAACACACATTAATCAAACATAACATAATATAAATTCAAAAAAAAAAAAAAAAAAAAAAAGCTCAAATTATACAGGTGGTGTCATCGGCCTTCTCAGCCTCAGTCTAGAGATCCACCTTCAAATCCTCAACAATGCTCTTACTCTCCGAATCCCAGATCTTAATGCTCTGCTCCGTGGCCCAGATCTTAATGCTCTGCCCCGTGGTGGTGCAAAGCCAGTACCTATTAGGACTGAAGCAGAGGGCATGAATAATCGCACCCGCGTCAAGCGAGTACATCGAGGGAGAGCCCGCCGAGGCGGAAGAGGCTCGCGCAGATCTCGACGAGCGACGAGGCCGAAGAGGCACCATGGAGGCCATCGGGGGAGAGCCTGCCAAGGCAGAAAAGGCACATACCAACGAGGTTCGCGCAGATCTCGACGAGCGACGAGGCGGAAAAGGCGCCGTGGAGGCCATCAGGGAAGAGCCCGCCGAGGCAGAAGAGGCTCAAGCGTATCAAGCTTCCCGAAGATGAAGTCGAGCCCAAAGAGGAACCACCACAACAAACTAAGAATAAGAACAACAAGAGTAACAAGAAGGAGAAGGAGAAGGAACCTTCGCAGAGCAGTAGTGAAGAAGAGCCACCGCAAGAGGATGGGAAGGCGATCGGCGATTCCATTAGGCTTTTTCTCGCTTAAGAAATACTGTTGATTTGTGTTTTATTCTCAAAAGAAGTTTTTAAGTAATAAAAAACCCTAACTTTTTGATCTTTGTTATATTTGTTTTTCTCTAAAAATGTGTTTTTCTAACGGCAAAGAGAGAGGTGGGTAACAGATCTCTAACGGATGACACCTCAGGTGGGCAAAGTGATAAGTTTTGAATCACGGGTAGGCAAAGTGAAAACGGGCCTAACCTCAGGTGGGTTTACTGTAATTATCCCTAATTTTATTAAGGCCTTGAAAACAGTATTTTTGCTATTGATGGTAATATTTGTTTTTCCTTAATAACTTTTAGTTTAAAAGTCATAATAAGGTCGCGTCTATTTTGAGTGGACCCTTAAGGTCTATAGTTTATGATTTTGCATTTAACTCAATTTTGCCATTTAAAGTAAATTTTGAAATTTTGTCACCTAATGGCATAATTAGTGCAAATTAGAGTTTTGGACGTTTTCTAGACGTCACAGGGTTTTACTTTCAATATTTATATGTTTTATAGCCATCAGAGGCAAATCAGACTATTATCAATAAAATACAAACTTTTGTCAATTTTTTTTTTCCTGGTGGATTCCAATTTATCTCCTTGTGGATTCTGGAAAACCCTTCATAAATTTGAGGTTTACTACTAGAAGCTAATAGTTTAGTTTCTGTCCCATTAAGAAAGTATCGTGTATGCTATTTTCAAACTTCCGCAACATCAAATTCTATAAACCAAGAGAAATAGTAATCGGGAGAATTGAAATATTAATATAATGCTCCTATGAAATAGTTATCATCAGTGCATGGTGCTTCTATTTGATCATTTGATATAGTTTATTTTATGTGTTTTATTATATTTAAATAATAAAATAAATAAAAGACATTTATATCTAAAGAAAATTAAAAGGAAAAAGTGTAAAACAGTAAAACTATACATTAACAATAAAATAAAATAAATAAATAGGACAAATTAACCAAACAATCTCAAAATCTTCTAAATATAATTTTCTTTTGTGGGCGAGATTTTGAACCTAATGCCTTTTCCCAATTTCACTTCAGATATTATATTACAGTGACTTTTTCAAACAAAAGTTCAAGCAAACTTTTAATACTCATCATATTTGGATCTCGCCCACAAAATTTTACTTCAAGGAAAACGTGTGTGGTTTGGCCTTTAATTCCTTGTGTCAGTGTCTCTCTAATATGCAATTGACCATGAAATTTCAAAGTCGTCCAACAACTCCAGTACTGATCATCAACACCACGATGATATAGTCTCAAGCAGTGGACTATAATAGAACATTGGCGTGTGGACTACATTTATCTATTTATATGCTTCTTTCCTGTTATAACAATTCACAAACACCACACTGAGAAAGAAAATGGAAATGGCTCAAATTAGACAAGAAGGTAATGATATGATAGAACTCTACAAGGCAGCAGGAAATGGGTGTAAAACCACATTGGATAGGTTGATCCTTAAAGACCCACACTTGCTTAATAAAATTTCATTGACTTCTTTGAGCGAAACTCCATTACACATATCAGCTTTAATTGGCCACCTTGAATTTAGTAAAGCCCTTCTACTTCTAAAACCCCAACTAAGTCGAGAGTTGGACTCCCACAGACGTTGCCCACTTCACTTGGCTTCTGCTGAGGGCAACACAGAGATCGTCCAAGTATTGTTAGATGAAAATAACGATGTATGTTTGGTTAGTGATCAAGATGGCAGAATTCCTCTCCACTATGCAGCCATGAGAGGACGAGTTGAGGTTGTAAGGAAGTTGATCATTGCCCAACCTAACTCAATAACTCAAGTTGTGTTAGATGGGGGAGAAACTGTTTTGCACTTATGTGTCAAATATAACCAATTAGATTCTTTGAAACTGTTGGTGGAATTTGTGAGTGACGAAGCAGACTTTCTCAATTCCAAAGACCACGAAGGTGACAACACTGTCTTGCATTTAGCTGTGATGCTACAGAGAATAGAGGTTGGTTTTTGGTTTTCTGTTTTTGGTTTTTGGTTTTTTTTTTTTTTTTTTTTTTAATATATTTAGTCTTTCATAAACAAAATTTTCATTTTTGCAGATAGTAAAATATTTGCTTTCTGTGTCTAAAGTGAAAGAAGGAGCAGATGCCTTAAATAAGATGGGTCTTACAGCCTCAGAGGTCTTAAATCACTATCCAAAAGACTTGAAATGCTTCTCCATTCAAAACATCTTCATGGGTGCCTGTGCCGTAAGAACAGCGAAGAAAAATAATCTCTCACCATCATTAGAAATTGTTGTTGGTCACCATGATTCAGCAAAACGAAAGAGGTCAAGCAAGAAAAGGTGGAATAAATGGTTAAAGTACTTGAGGTACCAAGGTGATTGGTTAGAAGAGACGCGGGGTGCACTAATGGTGGTGGCTACTGTCATCACAACTATCACTTTCCAACCAGTAATCAACCCCGTAGGCGGTGTTTTGCAACCAAATGTAAACGATACTTATGGTTGGAAACACGACCTAAATTCAACATGTATGGCTGGAAATTCGGTGTTAGCATGTGACTTTAATCATAACTACGGATTCTTAATGTTCATGATTTACAATACCATCTCTTTCACTGCATCTTTGTGTGTCGTCTTTTTGCTTATTAGTGGATTTCCTCTTAAGAATAAGGTTTGCATGTGCCTCTTAACATTTGCCATTTGTACCTCTCTCACATTCTTAGCCTTTGCCTATTTGTCTGCATTCAGCGTGCTGATCCCATATACCTTTTTTGATGGGTTTGCGCATAACGCGGCGTTGGTCACAGCAGGTTGTGTTCAGCTTAGTTTGATGGTTGTGGTTGGTATGGTTCTTCTGATTCACACAATTCGCTTACTCGTCTGGTTGGTAGTGAAGATACGAAAGTTCACCTTATACATACAAAAGCGCCAATAAGTTAAACGGTTCGGATTGGACAGACTCGAATCTAAGACCGGAGACTGCAATTTGTATTACTAGCTGAAATTTTAATCGTTTTCTGAATTGGAAAGTGACATGGCAGGTTATATAGTTCTCTACTGGCAATCAATATATACTAGATTGGTATCATAGTGCGTAGGCTACTTTCCAAGCCCAGGTCTTTTCTTCTTCTTTTTTCCTCTTATTTACTTTTTCATTCTTTTGTGCTTTTTGTTGAAATGAAAATTCGAACTATGATCCTATGTAATTCATTGTACTTAACAAAGATTATATGTAACAGAGTAGAGTTATTAGTTTTTAAATTTTCTCACTTTAACCAAGATTGGTGATGGAATGTGCAAGAGATTCATCCCAGTCTAGCTAGATTGGAATGGTTGAAGCATTCATATCCGGTTTCTACAAAATATCATATTTTACCATTTTAAAAACTAATTGATCTATCATACCATACCACTTTACAACACACGTAACATCTCAAACTTTATTTCTTTTGTCACTTTATTTAAATATTATTTTTTACTCTCTCTCTCTCTCTCTCTCTCTCTCTCTCGGCACTGGTCACAGCAGGAAAAAAAAATCACAAAAACCTAAAACCCTATTGATTATTTAGGTTTGCAAACAACTTTTACAGCCATCTGTATCTCTCTTTTTTCCCCTGTTAAAACACATTCAATTTGATTAGGATGTTTTGTTTGTATGTGTGTGTATGCGCGTGCACGCACGTGTATGTGGTAAATACTCAAATAAATTGTAAGGAATATTTAAAATAAATAAGTAAATTATTTCAAAAAAACAATGTAAAAAAAAAAAAGTCTAAACACCAATAATTAATAATAAAAATGGTATTAGATTTGCTATATAACCAAAATAAATAAATAAATAAATAAAATCAATTGTGTCCTTTTCTATGGAGAACATCAACAATTATAGAACTTCATAATTAGAATTAAGGTAAATGGTGTGTAAAGCTTCGTACATCTTCTCTTATCACTAATTAAAAAGGAAGTTTTAAAATAGAACTCTATCAACATCAAGAGAAGGGAAACTCACAGATTCCATGTCTCTCTCTCTCTCTCTCTCTCTCGGTTTCAAAATTTTGTTGAATTTCTCAGTGACTTTCTATCTATGAACAACATCAACAACAATGTTAAAATAAACTATTTTCTATCTATTTTATTTGATAAATAAAATAGAAGATAACTTCAAAAAGAAAAAAGAAATTTGTTAGAATATGGA
Organism: Quercus ilex subsp. ballota; assembly: GCA_032727855.1. Classification (NCBI taxonomy): domain Eukaryota; kingdom Viridiplantae; phylum Streptophyta; class Magnoliopsida; order Fagales; family Fagaceae; genus Quercus; species Quercus ilex. Next base: position 14,454,903 of record CM064912.1, on the reverse strand, counting down.
AAGGAAAAGATAAAATAACTTGGAAAAAAAAATGAAAAGTTAACAAAGCCACACCCTTTTTTTTTAAAGGATTCTTTTGTTGCAATTGGAGTTCATAGTGTTATATGTTAATATATAGTGCAATTATCGTCTATTAATAAAATTTAAGGTTTTTATTTTTTTAGTTTTTTGAGGAGATGAATAGGCATGAGTTACAATACTAAAGAAAATGAAGAGTTATGGTTGATCGATTATGTGACCCATTTGTTTAGGTTTTTTTGGCTGAGTTAGGAAGTGGTCAACACTGGGTTAGGTGGTGGTTTTGTGGCTGGGTCAGGGTGGTGATTTGGAATGGAGGGGAAGGGAAGAAATGAGGAAGGGAAAACAAAGATTGAAAAAAAAAAAAGACAAAGGGAGAAGAGGAGTCTAGTACGATGAGAGAGAAAAGAGAAAAAGTAATTAATAATATGATACACAACTACAGTAATCGTTGTATCAAAATATTAAATATATACATTTATAAATTCATTGGCGTGGGTAGTTTTGGGGTAAAAATATGTAAATTTAACACTTTTATTTTTTATTTTTTATTATACACACATTGAGTAGGGCTAAGAATGGACCTAGTCCGCCTGACCAAACTGCCCGACCCAAAGGGTTTTGGGCGGATTGAATGGTTGCTCGGGTCGGTTCCGGGTCAAATACTTGGGTCTAGGGTCCAACCCGACTCGCCCAATCTAAGAGAGAGAGAGAGAGAGAGAGAGAGAGAGAGAGTTATAACATTTGCCATCTTCATTTTTTCCTGTTCAAATTAATGTAAAAGAAAAAGAGGAGAAAATATTAGTTTTTTTTTTTTAATTATTAAAAAAGAAGAAGAAGAAGAAGAAAAGAGGTGGGTTTTGAAAGCTTGGGAAGTGGTAAAGGAAGGTTGGGAATTGTTCCCGATCTTCTTCTAATTTTGTACTTTTAATGGCTTTCACTTATTCTAATCATGCATAAAAGTGTGATATATATACTTATATTCCTAATATAGTATTCAAAAAATAATTATTCCTAATATAGATTTCTTTCTTAACTTACAATATTTAGTTAAATATTTGCCAGCCATAACCATCTATTGGAATTTTCCTAATGCAAACCTTTTGAAAATTAAAGTTTCCTTTTGAGTTATGTTTTCCTCCATTAAATCTTGATTCTAAATTTGAATCCTATTTTGAATTTGGTCATCCATGACAAATTAGGAATTTTGCAACATGCAAGTCAAACATAAATTCATTTGTTAATAAAAAAAACCAAGCAATTTAAATATATTCTAAGAATTTATACTTATTGTAGGGACCGGGTTTGAGGGAGTGGACCCAAGCCCAATTTCCCCGCAATGAATTTATAGAGAATGGGCTCAAGAACTAGGCCCTAGTGAGGAATGCAACGGCCATGCATGGTTGTGTGTGAGCGCTGGTAGCTTAAACGTGGGATAGGGTACACAATGAGGTTCCTTAGACAGAATTCACAGAGCTTGAGGTTCTTCTTATTTTTCTGGGAAAATGTTACAAGGATTGAGAGAATATAAACTACTACAGCCTTTTCTTTCCTTGTTTTCCCGTCCCGTCTTCAAGAGGGACTTCTTACATTATATATCCCTTTCTCAGTTGATCCTAGCCTTACATTTGTAGAGGGATTAGGACGTCACTCGAGTGCCTGTCCCATCAGCCACCTTCCCATTCTCTCTGTGGATGGCAGCAACCAAGGTGACATTGTTGAGACGTCCCCTCCTCATTAATGCGGTCAGGACGTTAGTTGAGGGCATTTAATGTGGAGGTGACAGTTCATGTGGGACTTGCTCCTCCACCATGCTTCCATGTCCAGTATTTGATACTTACGGTTTGCTCCTTGGATGCCCGGGGAGGTTCCCTTTGAGGGAGTGCCGCTTGTCCATTTTCGGATCTCGGAATTCCGAGGACGTTATCATCCTTGGCACTGTTTCGTGGGCAGCTGGGCATTACACTTCAGTCCTCGGACCTAGGACGCGTCCTCGGCATGGGCCTTGGGCCTGGTTCGAAGTGGGCCGAGGTTGCCTGACTATTTCTGCCCCCACAATAGCCCCTCAAAATCTTGCTGTCCGCATCCCCGGGCGGAAAGGAGGATTTTGATATCCTCGGACCTGCTCTGTGTCCAATCGAGTCTTGTCCTTCGTCAGCATTGGAGCCTTTTCATCTGCCCAAGGTGCGGTACTGGCGCTTTGGTGCGCATAACGTGTCCTGCATTAAATTCGGGCAGCTTTATGCTCCCCACGTCCAATGGGCAGATGGCAATCTAACGGTCGGGATGCGCCTAGCATTTATGGGCGGGAAAACTCGCGCGGCTCTTCCATCCAGGGTATAAATACCCATTCGAACCGCTTTCTCCTTTTTCCATTCACAATCAAGAGCTCTTACGTCTTCGTTCAGGTTCCAGCCAAATTTCCACCAACATCTCCAGCATAAAAAGCCTTTCCGATGAGCTTTTCCTCATTTCTGTAAGTCGCTCTATCTCTCTCTGAGCTTTTCCTCTCTCTGCTCTTTCTTTAGCTCTCTTAGGCGTCATTTGGGATGGGTAGACTTAAAAAGTATGTCTTCACTGAGGAGGCGATGGAGAAATTCATCGCCGATTATGAGATACCGGCCAATGTGGGCTTGAGGTATTGTGAGGAGGGGGAGTGGGAATTCCAGAGGCAGGAGGGCGAGGTGGTGATTCCCATCATCGCCTTCCTTGAAGGAGGGATGAGGATCCCTATGGGGCCGGTGATGAGGGGTTACCTGTCATATTTCCGGTTAACCCCCACCCAGTGCGCCTCCAACATGTTCAGAATTCTGGGTAGCGTGGATGCTCTGAACGAGAAGATGGGGCTAAGGTTGACCTATCATGACGTGAACTACTGCTACAATCTTCAACACCTGAGGGACAAGTCCTACTATATGAGGACGAGGGACGACAGGGTCCGGCTTATCCAGTGCCTCCCTGAGTCCAACAAGGGGATGAATGAGGACTTTCTCATCGTGTCCGGAGCATGGCACGATGGCATCCATTGCCCGACGACAGAGGGGACACCAGGTGGGGTAGTAGAAGTAGGAGGGGGTTCAAAGATTCTAAATTGTTTTATGCGTCATTTCTTTTTGTATTGTTTTGGTTGCTAATCGCGAATGCGTTTTCTTCTTGCAGATCCGCACTCCTTCGCGCCCTGCTACAACTTGATCAACAGGGAAGACTTGCAGAAAGTGCTCAGGTTGGCGGATTTCGAAAATGAAGCAGATCACCAAGTCAGAGCCGCTCATAAGATCTTGGGGTACACGCCGCTCCAAAAGTCATTTGCGGCCCCAAAGCACGTGATCAAAGTAAAGGATCCTCGCTTGCAGAAAATAGCAGTGACCGAGGACGGGTTCGAGTTTCCCAAGGGTCTCTCTACTTCAGAAGGCATTACGGTAGCAGTCCCCTCTTCCTCCCGTACATTCTCAGAGGCCGCGGAAGAGAACGTAGAGAGGGAAGGGGAAGCTGCAGATCTCGGTCCTGGAGGGGACGATTTTGACTTTTTTGAGCAGCTTCATCAGTCCGAGGACCCTTCTGGGGACTTGGGGGATCCTCGTCTGACCGAAGCAGACCTCTCAGCGTCAGAGACACCTTCTCGGCTTGCGATGGGCTACAAGAAGAAGAACTAGCCCAGTCTACTCGAGCTGATCGAAGAGCAACCGGGGAAGTCCAAGCGGAAGCTCCCACCCCCTTCTCCAAAGAATCGTCCTCCCCAGACTAGGTCGGCCTCGACTCAATCTAAGCTTCCTCCTCCTCCGCCTCGGGCGGATCCGCCTTCCAGGCACGAGCCTGCCGATCCTAAGCAGAAGAAGGACAAGGGCAAGAGGCCCATCGAGGACAAATCAGGTCCCACTCGGGAGGGGGACGACTCTCGGCGGCCCTCAAAGCAACTGAGGATAGGCTCTAGATCTCGGGATAAGCAGGTGGATGCCCCGCCCGAGGTCCAGGCATAGCTGCCTGCCCCAATGCTTCGTGGAGCACCTCTGAGGGATGACTCCTCTCTCAGGGATTTTAGAGAGGGTGAAGGCGCATACGTGGCCGACGCGGTGGAGAGGTGTCTGCTACTTCCCGCGGACATGGAGCAGCTGGGGACTATGAAGAGTAGGGAGGTCTTCCTCAGCCTCAAGCGCTACTTGGGGATGGTAAGGCCCCCCATACTTGTGTCTTTTTTTTTTTTTTTTTTTTTTTTTTTTCGCCCGGCTTATTATTATGTACCCGTTCTGTTTGACAGGCTGTCTAGGCCACCTTTAGGCTAGAGGAGGCGGCTCACGACTACGGAAAGGCTATGGAAGAAGAGCGCGAGAAGCGCTTGGAGGCCACTCAGACTCTCAAGAACTCCGATGAGGACCTTGCCAAGGCCAGGCAGGAGTTGAAGGCCATAACCCAGGCTCGGGACAGCGCAGTGGCAGGGCCTTGAGGGTGCACAGAGGCAAGCCAAGACCCAGACGAAGCGCCTGGGTGAGGTAGAGGAGCAGCTGAAGATCGCAAAGGAGCTGATTGCGGATCTGACAAAAAAGGAGGCTGCTGCCGAGGAGGCCAGAAAAGTGGCTGAATTTGCTAGGGACGAAGCTGTGAGGGCCAAACTCGAGGCGGAGAAGGGTAGGGAGGAGGCCTGGACCATCAAGGAAGAAGTTGAGGAGGCTGCCTATGCTACTAGGGCAACTGAGACAGCAGCTGCCTACAAATCCCAAGTCCCTGGGGTATGTAGGCGCTACTGTTCTGAAACTTGGATGGAAGCCCTTAGGCAAGCTGGTGTGAAGGCCTCTTCCGTCCTGTAGAAAGATGAGAGCGTGTACTACCCTTCTGCCATTCGCGAGGCTGCCCCAGACGGTCCAGGTGGCTCTGAGGCCGAGGAGGCTACTGTGGAAACTGCTGCTACTCCAGGCGGGGGGACTTCGGATGCTGGGGCCACTGGCGAGCCAGTCCGAGGGAATAATCCTCCCCTGGTGGTTGAAGTGAGCGGTGGCTCTAACGAGGACGCACCTCAGCAGGTTGCAGGGCCAGCCCCTGATGCCCAGGTTTCTTCTGCTGAGGGGGTTGCTATTTCTGCCGCACCTCTGCAGGCCATCCCACTCAGCCAGAGCTCAGAGGACCCTAGAGCTGCCTTGGTCCAGCCACCCACAGGAGCAAGCAATTGAGTAGAAGGAGTATGCTCCTTGGCGCCTTTGCCTGCTTTACTTTACTTTTTGCGCACCCTTTTTTTTTTTTTTTTTCCTTTGTAATGTAATTCGTATCGTGTAATTCTTTTTGGACTTAATGAAATGCGAGCTTTGTTTCTTTTTCTACTCGTTGTGGTTGTTTGCTTACTTGCACGCTATCCGCTTTTTCTTTACTCGTACGATTTTAACTTCAATTGCACCTCGGCCAATCGCGGCATCAATTATTATAACGTGGGTCCCCTTGAAGTAGTTGGCTTCCCCATAGGCTTGAGTCCGAGGACCATGCAGAGCCCTGGTTCAGTCCGATACTTAGGCTTCTTTTTTTTTTTTTTTTTTTTTTGAAGTGATTAGTTTCCCCAGAGGCCTGAGTCCGAGGACCATGCAGTGCCTTGGTTCTGTCTAACACTTAGGCTTTTGAAGTAGTTAGTTTCCCCATAGGCCTGAGTCCGAGGACCATGCAGTGCCTTGGTTCTGTCTAACACTTAGGCTTTTCAAGTAGTTAGTTTCCCCATAGGCCTGAGTCCGAGGACCATGCAGTGCCTTGGTTCTGTCTAACACTTTGAATTTTGAAGTAGTTAGTTTCCCCATAGGCCCGAGTCCGAGGACCATGCAGTGCCTTGGTTCTGTCTAACACTTGGTATTGCCGTCCAGACATGTGATCCCAAGTTGCAACAGGTTGAGAATCAGAATTCAAAAAAAAAAAAAAAAAAAAAAAAACTACTTCATTAATAATAATACATTTTCAGGTTATTTACATTCCAGGGGCGAGGTACAGGTTTTTCGTCTAAATCTTCTAAATAGTATGCACCTATTCCTGCTACTGAGGTAATTCGGTAGGGGCCTTCCCAATTGGGTCCCAGCTTTCCCCAGGATGGGTTCTTGGCAGCCCCGACGACTTTTCTTAGCACCAGGTCCCCTGGTGCTAGCGGCCTGAGTTTCACATTGGTGTCATACCCTTGCTTGAACTTTTGCTGGTAATAGGCCTGCTGGATCATTGCTCGTTCCCTTCGTTCGTCCACCAAGTCCAGGCTCTCTCCCAGCAGTTCGTCATTGCGGCTGGGAGTGAAAGAGCTCGTTCGTAGCGTCCGGAAATTCGTCTCCAGGGGGATCACCGCCTCAGCGCCATAAGTCATGGCAAAAGGTGTTTCCCCTGTTGACCGCCGAGGGGTAGTCCGATACGTCCATAGGACGTGGGGCAGCTCCTCAACCCCATCTTCCCTTGGCGTCGTCCAGCCTCTTCTTAAGCCCGTTGACGATAACCCTGTTGACGGCTTCTGCCTGTCCGTTTCCCTGAGGGTAGGCGGGCGTCGGATATCTGTTAGTAATCCTAAGTTCACAGCAGTTCCTCTCTTTCTTCTTCTCTACTTCTCTTTCTTCTTCTGTGCTAGTCATGTGGTTTCTATGGAACTTGAGTCTTTCCTCATTGAACTCAAGTCCCAAAGACTTGAGATGTTACTTACCAAATATGTTTGGTTTACTTGTCAACTAACGAGTGTTAGCAAAATTAGGCCAAATGCCAAAAAAAAATCTGGGTCAAGTTCCTCCTAAAAAATTCTAGACGAGTTGTGGTTGGTTGGGAACTCGACCCAAACTCAGCCTTATTGGTGAGCTATTATTCTTTCCTTCTCTTCTATGTGTATCCGAATAGAGTTAAAATGTACAAGATACCTTATTTGCTTGAAAATGATGAGAGCCTACCGAGAAGGGGGGGGGGGGGCATATCTTGTACAAAAAAGAAAATAGACATGGCAAAACGGGCTAAAATTCCCTAACTCGACCTGGACCCTCCCGTTTTTACCCAACCCGAATAAAAAATGGGCCAACTTTGGGCATGCCTTTTTTTCTTTTTTTCGTTTTGTTTTTTTTTTTTTTGGTGGGACAACTCAGCTTGACCCGGCTAACCCATGACCTGACTCATTTTTAAACTTTTTTTTTCCTAAAAAATATTTAAACTACATGGTAAGGTGCTAAGTGCATAACATTAACATAAAGGCACAATGCATTGGTGTGTGCTCCATTTACTAAAAAAAAAAAGAGTTAAATGAAAGGAAAAAGAATACAAAATGCAAACTCAAGCATCTATAAGTCTACAACTTCTACACATCTATTGTATTGTCTAGACTACTAATTACAAATAGTCTAATAAACTAACACTGACTAAGTTAGATACTAAGTACCAGCCAGCCAGAAATCTAAGACTAAGTTACCAACTATTACTAACACTAAGTCTAAGTCCAAGTGTCAAACGAGTACAAAACACAACAAAAGTAAAAGCAACAAGAATTTATGCAAATAAGATGGCTAATAACTTGACATGGTTCATGATATATATATATTTTTTTGTAGTTCTTTTTTTGGGAATGATATCATTAGTGAATTTTGAATTTAAAGTGCATAGATTTAGAATATATAATTTTTTGTGCTCCTTAGGATCTATCTCTCTCTCTCTCAAATTGTAAATTTGTAATTATAAGTATTCTAGCTATGAGATATTAACAACATTACATGGAAGATTTTGTCATCATGGCTATGAAGAATTTCAGTAATGCTTAAAACTCTCAAAAATTAGAATTGCAAATATATGGAAAGTTTTTATGTTTTTTGGTTTCTTTGTATTTTCCTCTCCACATGTATAATAGTAAGTTAGAAACAAATAGTCTAACAATAGTAGGTGCCCATTTAACCAAAAAGTCATTCATTTGTTTTGTTTTGTTTTTTTTTTTAAATTAATGTGAAAAATACAGGTTGACATGATCCGCTTGCAACCAGATTGACCCGACCCATTTTTAGCCTGTGTTATAGCCATTATTTAGCCCCACTCGTTTTGACCTCCAACTTGATTGACTGACTGTTTGTCACGTGACCACTTCTAACAAAGGATAAAACTTAAATACAATACCTTATATTTTCATCTTAAAATTCTATCATATGATTTTTTTCTAATTAGATAAAAGTATAATTTTTAATTAATCAGCCACATGGAATGAAAGTGTGATTCTTTCGGTGAGTTGACTCTTTGATATCCCGCCATCCACGCCACTTAACACGTTCCTAAATTTCATCCACGCTGGGACCTTTATCTTTTCACATACCGACTTCTCTGTGGGCCTCTTTTCTCTACTCATCACAAGATTCCCGTTTCTCCCTGGTTTTGGACGAAGAATTCATGTGAAACTCGTACGGCCGAATTTGCAACTTTTTGACGTGCAAATTACAATCCAAAAAAGTTAATTTTAACTATGTTACTATCTATTAGCACAAAATTTCAAAACGTCCTCCAATCTCCAAAGATCGTCAAAACCACTTACGCTTTTTACAACACACTACTTGTCAAGTTGTCTTTGTCAGGAAGGTTAGATCAAATTTTCACTTGCCTTGCTTGTCAGATTTCCTTTTTTCTTTTCTTTTTTTTCTTTTTAAATAAAAAATAACTATAATAAACAATAGTCATAGTTGAATGGATTATAATATCCATGATTTGTGAGCGATGGATTTATAAGATCTTTATTTAGATTATGTGGCCATTCATAGATATCCTCTTTCTTTTTCTTTTTTTGGGGGGAAAATGGAACATTCATCTATTTATATCATAAGAGAATCTTGATACAAGGCATTCATAACTGGTGGAGGTGAGTACTCCATCCAAAACACATCCTCAGAAATATTCCAAGCATGCTGTAAAAGAGCATGAGCTACCCTATTCCCCCTCTCCTTATACAGCTAAAATTAACCCAATGCAACCCAAGAACCAAATGGCAAATATCATCCACCACATTGCCTAACAAAGATAGATCAGCCATTGAAGAAGATATTGATCTCATTACATTACTGTTGTCCCCTAGAATTACAAGCTCTGAAAATCCAGCATCAATGGCGAACTCCACTGTCTTTCTGCATGCCAATAACTTCGCTTCTTCACTACTGCTCACAAGTGGCCCTCTTGCCGTCATCGCTGCCATCACCTCACCCTTGTCATTTCATATAATAGCACCAAACCCAAAGCTTTGAGTTTCCATGAACACAGCTGCATCAAAGTGTTAGAGATATATATTAGTCATATTAGCCCAATGTAATAAGCCCAAGCCCAGTCCTGCTTGTATTAGTAATCTAGGGTTTAGTCGCCTATATATACTCATGTTAGGGTTCATTGTAACACAGGTTATTGTACTACACTCTTATATAATAAAGATGTAGCCTTTAAGAGATTCCTTCGTGGATGTAGGCCGACAAGGCCGAACCACGTAACTTTCGTGTTCTCGGTATTCTTATTCTATGCTTCCTCTTCCGTATTTACTCTAGCATACATAACATGATATAACACATTGCATTTACTAATAATAATATTACATTTAACATGGCTTTCAACCGCTATGGCACACGCCGCCTAGGTTTCCGGATTCTCCTCCACGTGCCGATTGAACACCCACGTGCATGCCACACCCCAAAAAACCTGATGATGTCATCATGTCCACGTCAGTGACCCGCAATCATGCCACATCATCAGACACGCAAGCCCTAGTCCACGTCAGTGCCACGTCATCAAGATGATGTCAGCGGTACTGCAGCTCGATCCGTGACCCGACCCGAAAAACCCAGAACCGACCCGAACCATGTAGCCGGTGAATTTGACCCTGATCTGTTGACTTTGACCCTGAACAGTTGACTTTGACTTTTGTGTTGACTTTTGACCAAAAGTCAAAATTTTCGAAAAGGCCTATCTTGCTTAGTTTTTCGCATAGATTCTAATTTTGGACTTTGTTTCTTCATTTGAAACTCCAAAATTGGTCTATTGGCATATTCTTCATTGTGGTTTCTTCAAAGGCATTCTTCAAGGCATATCTTAGTGATCTTCTCATGCTTATCCAACTTCAAAGCCTTCATCGAGCTTCCGCCTTGAGTTTGAGGGAGGGTGTTAAAGATATATATTAGTCATATTAGCCCAATGTAATAGGCCTAAGCCCAGTCCTGCTTGTATTAGTAATCTAGGGTTTAATCGCTTATATATACTCATGTTAGGGTTCATTGTAACACAGGTTATTGTACTACACTCTTATACAATAAAGATGTAGCCCTCAAGGGATTCCTCCGTGGATGTAGGCCGACAAGGCTGAACTACGTAACCCTCGTGTTCTCGGTGTTCCTATTCTATGCTTCCTCTTCCGCATTCACTCTAACATACACAACATGATATAACACATTGCGTTTGCTAATAATAATATTACATTTAACACAAAGTTTAATTTGAAGACTGAAAGTGGGGGCAGTTTCCGTACTTCACCAACAAATTGTACCGCATTATCAACACGCAGATAGTCCTGAGAAGTCTGATATTCCTCCTAGTACTCCACAACTCTCTTGCATAACCAATTTGGATCTTGAATCTTACCCACGTGCAGCAACTTGTTTCCTTGATTCCAAATAAGCCACGCCTGAACTAAAAACACTTCCATCTCCTGCAGAGAAAGCCAAAAGTACTACATCAGTTCAAGCATATCAACTTGGCCACGCGAACACTTCTGCAATTTCAATAAGCTCCCATCCCACACTCCCGTAGCAACCTCACAATCCCACAATGCATGTATAGTTGATTCAAGGAACCTGGTGCAATTTAAACACACACTGTCATGAATAATTCTTCGCTTTGCAAAGTTCAATCGTGTTGGCAATATCTCATGACATGCCCTCCACCCAAACACCTTAATCTTACTAGGAATTCATAGTTTCCACAGAGCAGTCCATACAATTTTTCCCACACAGCCACTGGAATTCTCAGTCCACTCATCACCCCTCTAAATCTGCGCAGCCACCTTGTATGCTGATTTTACTGAAAACATCCCATTCTTGTTATACATCCAAAATATTGTATCTGGTACATGTCGATGACTCAACAAAATTCTGCATATCGCCTTAGCATCTTCAGTGTGAAACATAGACATGATTAGCTCTCTTCTCCACTAATGTAGGTCCAGATCAATGAGGTCATCCACCAACAATCCTTCAGTTTCTTCATTGGCCGGGTATAGTACTCTATTTGAAAGCCACTTTTTATTTCCAAATAGTAAAAGTATATCTCCCCCCCCCCCCCCCCCACCCAAAAAAAAAAGAGTAAAATTTTAAGCAATGATATATTACTCCTACTTTATCTTATGTGAGATGAGTTTGGCTTACCTCTAGTATTTTTTTAACTAGACATTTTTTGTTATTTTTAATACACGATAACAAGTGCTTTTATTTAGTTAGTGGGTGATGTGTCAGTTTCTCTTCAAACAAATAAAGATTCTAGAATTTTTTTTTTTTTTTTTAAAGTACTGAGGTAATTAAGCCAAGCCTACTTGGAATTTCACATTCACACGCCTGCATTTCTTTTTAGTAATTAATCATAAAATACAAAAAAAAAAAAAAAAAAAATACAAGGATACATCTTTTTGTTAAATTACCGATTGTTACAAAAGTTTAAACTATTGGAATATGATAAATTTAATCATTTAACCACATATTTTTAACACTCCCCTTCACATGTGATTTGAAATTACATTTTAAAATATGTTAGGGCATATGTGATTCAATGTTGGGAATATATGTCACTATTTTATGTAATTGGCTAATCCTTTGACAAAACGTACTTTACTTGTATTTTGGTAGATCTGGAATGTCTTTAATACTTCAAAGAACAAAGTTTCAAGTTTAAGTCTAAGAATCAAGTGAGAAAGTGCTAGATTTTAAAACTTGACAGCTAGCTCGATAGCTAGCATTTATCATGGTTTAAAAGTTGTTTCAGCCCATGGCTCGACAGCTAGCTCGATAGATGGCTATCTATCGAGGTTTATGAAACTTAGTTTTTCAGAGCTGTTTTTTATCCAATCCGTGGGTATATGTTTGAGCTTTCTTTTATCATAACTCTAAACATATATAAGGATTATTTTAAGGGCCGTCTAGGATTGCACGAGTGTGAAGCAAAGTTTTGTTCATGCAAATTGTGACCGGAGACAGAATTTTCCCTAGTTCAACTTTCTCTTGAAGAAGCTGCTGTGTTTATACACCGTAGGGTTTTGTGACCAAAGAGTTTCTTGATCTTCATGGTGTGATGAACTAAAGAACTTTGAAGCCAACATCCTTCTCAAGTTGGTGATTAAGTCGCGTACTAAGATCTACGCATCTATTGGTTAGTCACGTATTGGGAGTCATGCATTGAAAATGAGATATTGTTACTACATAATAAGTCTAATTGGGTGTTGGGGTAAGGGTTCAACTTGTAACTGCTTGTTGTGATAATAATGAATTCTCAAAAATGGTGACCTTAAAATCACCCAGTGGGATTTTTACCGTGTTAGTTTTTCCCATTCGAAAACAAATCACCCGTGTCAAATTTAATTTTTGCTGCATTTAGTTTAATTGGTGATTTGTTTGTACTATCACACATATTGTATGTTAATCTGATTAATTAATTGGTTAATCTATCACAAGGGGTCAATACATTTTTGGCCTATCAAGTGGTATCAGAGTAGGCACACTCTGATTTGGTTTTGATCTTTGTTGTGTGATCCATTGACCCTTATTTGTCATGGATAGAGGACAGTCTTTTATTATACTTCCTTTATTTGATGACACTAATTATGCATACTAGAAAGTACGCATGAGAGCTTTCTTGTAGTCTTTAGATGAAAAAGTGTGGCAAGCTGTGGAGATAAGTTGGACTAAGCCTACGGAAGCATCGGCCGACTAAGATGATGCTAAGATCAAGGCGAAAAACTTCAACAGCAAGGCGTTGAATGCTTTATTCAGTGCAGTCGCAAATGAGGAGTTCAAGAAAATATTCTCCACTGAAATTGCAAAGGAAGCATGGACCATCCTCCAGACAACTTATGAGGGAACCAAGGTTGTCAAGGATTCAAAATTTCAAAGGCTCACTACAAGCTTTGAAGAAATTAAAATGGAGGAGGATAAGTCATTCGATGAGTTATATGCCAAGTTCAAGGACATAGTGAACTCAACCTTTAATCTTGGGGAAACCATTCCTGAGTGACACCGAGCCAGAAGATGACTTCGATAATGAGGATGATGCAATTCTAAATGCCTTCACTGCCACCATAAATCCTATTGAAGGGATTGTTGAAGATGTGGATGAAGAAGAAGACTTGGTGGAGTCTAAATTTGAGAAGATGGATGAACAAGATGACATCCACACAACCTATGCAAAGTTATACAAGGTCTCCGAAAAGCATGAGAAGTTATATAGGTTGGCCACCAAGAAGCTTAGTGATGTGGAGCTTAAGCGAGAAGAAATCTCCACAAAGTTTGATGAAGCTAATCAGACTATTGAAGTACTGAGATTTAAGAACAATTTCTTAGCTGAAAAGATCAAGAAGCTTGAGGCAAAACTGTTCCAAGTCAGAGCTCAGTTGGAAAGGACTTTAGGTGCTAAGCTCGATGAGATGCTCAGTCTTTAAAAATCTGCTTTCGATCGAATCGGTTTAAGGTATGATTTCTCTTCTCCTAATGTTGCTACTTCTAGTACTACTGTTTTTGTTTCTCCTGCTAATAATGTTGAATCTGAGAACACTAATGTCAAAACTGTTTTACCTAGTGAGAATATAGACAAGGGTAAATCTATCTTAGGAGCACCCCTTAAGCAGGATAAAAAATAAGTTAAAAACCCTAGTGCTAAGAAGGAAAACTCTCAAAAGCCTAAACAGAAGAAATAACATCTCTGTCATCACTATGGAGCAGCTGGACATACTCGACCTAATTGCTATAAGTGGTTAGCCACTTAACAGAGTAACAACATGATCACGTCAGGAAACCAAAATCAGTTTCCATCTTCCTTTGCTCATCTTGGAGATCTTCTCAAAACTCTCATGTTCTTTTCGAACTTGAACGATTTTAATTCTTCCCCCTCATTGCTGAATCAAGGGTTTGCTAAATAGAAAGGTTTTTCCAAGATGTGGAAGGAAAATAGCTCCAAGTGATTCTGTCACTTTCTCTCTCTCTCTCTCTCTGCTTCTTGTTTTTGTTTTTGCATTACTTGTGTGTTTTGCTTTTGTGTTTTAAGTCAGTCTAATTTTATGCATTGCCTTGTTTAAACATGTTTTTGTTTGTTTATTTTTCAGTTTTGGCTTATTTTGTTATTCATATAATAATATATATAAAAAATTGAAAAATCAGATAAATACAAAAACAGTGTGTGCTTGTGTATATTGGTACTTGTGTACCTTGGATGGCCATTGAAACAAAATTTTCTAAACTTTGTATCTTATGTAGCTTAGATGAGCATCTCTATGCACAACTAAGCAAATGAGATTTATGGTTCGTGTTTGTGATGAGTAAGATTAAGTAATCTCTTGTACTTAACACTCGTATCACTCTTTTTGACAGAAAAGACTAGAAAATCCGAAGAGAAAGGCATAAATAACCATCCTACCACTGTTACCCGCCAATCATGAAATAACATTTGTATACTTCGGCATAATAAAAGTGGAATGTTAAATGCTTAAAATAATTGGGTGTTTCTTTTCTATCTCTTATATGCCCATGCATGGTTTGCTTAAAAGAAAAATATGCAAAGAAAAATAAAAGGCAAAAATAATTAAAATGCTTTATATATGATTTCAAGCGTGTATTCTAGGAGATGTGAGAGTTATAGGATGTATCTCGAAGGTGATAGTCCCTATTAAACAATTATAATTGTGTGTGAGTTAAAGTGATTTTCTCATTTCTCAAGTCATCATAACATGTAGACACTTATGCAATTTTGCGATGTTTTTCACACACAGCACGCAATATTCTTTGCTACTTTTGATACATGTGTTGGTACAATGTGATTTGGTCTTCATAAGGAATACATGTGTTAATGTATGCTCACTAAACTGTCTTGACTTGTTTTTGAAATATAAAATTGGTTAGACTTGTTTAGTGTGTTTGTGTGTTTTGGATCTAAATGCTTGACATTTTTCTTGAGGAGAGATGATTTTGAGAGCTTAAAATGTTGTTTGGATTTTTGGTTGAGTGGCATGCTTAATTACATTCATATCTGTGTTTTTCTCTTCTTTGAAAAACTATTTTTAAGCAATCTCGATAGCTTCTCAATACCTCTTAACAACTAGGCTATCTATCGAGACCCTTCAACTGCTTTTTATTGCATTCTCGATAGCTCCCAATAGCTACTTCGATCCATTGAGAAACATTCTGACCTTTCGATACCTTCTTCGATCCATTGAGAAACTTTCTGACCTCTTGATACCTGCTCGATAGCTATCTCGATCCATCAAGAATCTTTGTTGTGGACACCTCTCGTTAGCTCCTTGATAGCTCTTGATAGCTCTCGATCAATCGAGGTTTATCATTTTTCTATAAAAAGGTTCCTCGCGATTTTTCTGTCATTCCTCTTCGATCTCTTTCGATAGTTAATCTCTTCTCTCAATCCCAAACTCCTCAAACTCAAACCCCTCACATTCCTCACTTGATCTTTGGCCTAATTCAAGTGTTCTTCATCTGGTATGATACTTTATCACTCATTAATCATGCATTTCATTCTTTTTTTACCTAAGTTTTGGTTTTTGAAGAATTTTTTGGGGGTTTTTCAAAATTGATGAGATTTTGTAAAAATGTTTGGGTTGGGTGTTGCTTCAATGAGTTTAAAACTTCATGCATTGCATCATGTGTGCATTATAGCAGAGCTTCATGCATTTTAGATTTGTGTTTACTTTGTTGTTATGTTGTGTGCTGGTAGGTTTGGATTGAGCTGAGCTCATGATGCATTTAAATTTGCATGTCACATGTTCATGCATTTTCATGCATACATACCTTACTATTTTTATCTTTTGATATTAAAACTTTTTGGTGCTTTTCTGATTCTCTCTCTCTCTCTCTCTTGTGTTAGTTGCATCATGGCACCTAAACGTAAATCCACTCTGTCTCGTAACCCTTTTCATTCCAGAGCATCTTCTTCTTCTTCTTCTTTTGACCCCACTCCATCTTACGTCCAGTTCCGTGATGAGAAGGCTAAATCGAACTTCTTAGAGAACTTTTCATGTGAGGCATTCATTCGGAACACCAACTCATTCTATCAGATTTTTTTGATACTAACCTACACACTGTCATCCATAGTAGGGGTTGGGAGTCACTATGTGGCGTCTCGGTCATGTGCCCTTCCATGATCATATAGGTACTCCAATATACATGGATTTGATTACTCCATACCCTAATTTGTCACTCGCGTTTGGGGTATACGCATGGTAGTTACTCCGGATATTGTATCCGAGGTACTACATGTTCCTAAGGTAGCGCATCTTGACTACCTTGGTTGTGATCATCTTAAGACTATGTCTAAAGACAAACTCGCATCTCTATTCTGTGAGACACCATCTTCTTGGGATGAGAGTCAAAACACCCATTTCTCGGCCTTTGCAAAAGGTCTGAGATTCTTTAATATGGTGATGACATTTATTCTTCGTCATTTGTCTCACTATAACACTATCATAGAGTCTCGTGCTCAATTTTTTTATCCCTCTTAAAGGATATCTCTATTGACTTCCCTTCTCACTTCACACTCTCTCTTATAGATGTCTATAAGGATACGGCGACCTGTGATAAGCTCATTTTTCCTTCGGCTATCACACGACTCCTTCGCCATTTTTTCGTCTCCTATCCCAAGTCTCCCCACTTCACTTTCATGTGTGCCATAGATGTAGCTACTATTCAATAGAGCACGGCACAGCTCAGACTGAGGCAGCCCCAGCCAGAGACGGTAGCTCCTCCAGCTTCTACCGCTCCATCCACCTCTACTCCTTCGTCTTCAGCGGGTGGAGTGACACTTAAGGCCATTATGGCACAGCTTGTGCGCATGGATGCTCGCCTTGACTCTCAACGATGAGTTGTGTCAGGTGAACAGCCGTGTTGGTCGTATCACACGACGATAGGCTGTCATGGGTGGTTTCACTATGGCTTCCTCTCCTTCTCCTGATGCATCTGAGGATGAGAATGACGATGGCTCCAACAGTGATGATGCTGATGAGGATGATGATGATGGCTCGCCTAATGATGATGAGATGTCTACTTGATATACTTGCCCTTTGTCACTCGAGACAAAAAGAGGGAGTAGTTTTGAGATGAGAGTAGCCATACTCATAAGAGGAGGGTTAGTATAGGAGATAAGGGGAGTGTGTATGAGGGATGTCGTGAGGATTTTTGTACATTTTCTTTTCTTTCTCTTTTAGATACATTGTCTCTTGTACATTGGTCTTGTGACCATTTAACATACATTGCACTTACATTTGATTTATATATATATATATATATATATATATATATATTGATGTATATTATTCACCTATCTCTCCATGTGTTGTTTCTTTCTCTCTTTATACACATGTTTCTTATTTATTGTATGCAATCAATTATTTCACTAAGATGCCGTGATGAGTTTTGTTTAAAGTGTTTCAGAAATACAGGTTGTCAAAGTTTTCTTGCTATAAACTCTATTCTTGCAAAAATTTTAAAGAGTTTGTGTTAGGATAGATTTTATTATATTCAACAAGTGAGTATGAGTTGAGTAATTTATGACTTCTCTCATATGTTCATTTGTTTGTTGTGGTTTTGTCATGAATTTCCAAAAGGGGAGATTGTTAGGACATATGTGATTCAATGTTAGGAACATATGTCACTATTTTATGTAATTAGCTAATCCTTTAACAAAATGTACTTTACTTGTATTTTGGTACATGTATGATGTGTTTAATACTTTAAGGAACAAGGTTTCAAGTTCAAGTGTTAAAGCCAAGTAAGTCTGTACAAGAATCAAGTGAGAAAGTGCCGGATTTTAAAACTCGATAGCTAGCATCTATTAAGGTTTAAAAGCTGTTTCAGCCCGTAGCTCGACAACTAGCTCGATAACTATTGAGGTTTATGAAACTCAGTTTTTCAAAACTGTTTTTCATTCAATCCGTGGGTATATGTTTGGGCTTTCTTTTCTCACAACCCTAAACATATATAAAGATTATTTTTGTTAGGACATATGTAGTTCACATGTTAAGAACATATGTCATGATTTTATGTAATTGGCTAATCCTTTGACAAAACGCACTTTACTTGTATTTGTGTAGATCTAGGATGTGTTGAAATACTTCAAGAAACTATGTTTCAAGATCAAGTGCTAAAGCCTTCAAGTCTGTCCAAGATTCAAGCTGAAAAGTGTTTGTCATTAAATCTCGATAGCTAGTGTTTATCGAGACCTGTAGAGCTGTTCAGTCCCGTGGCTCGACAGCAGCTCGACAGATAGGGTATCTATCAAGGTTTATGAAAAACAGAATTTCAATTCTGTTTTAACTCTAATCCATGTTTATGTGTATGGGCCTTCTTTTCTCCTAACCCTAGACATATAAAATGATTGTTTTAAGGGCCGTCAAAATGGACACAAGTTGCACAAGTATTAAGCAAAGTCTGTTTAATTAGCAATTTGTAACCGGAAACAAAGTTTTGCCCTAATTCATCTCTTTAGAAGAAGTTGCTGTATATGTGCACCTTTGGGTTTTGTGACCAAGCATCTTTTTGATCTTCATCGTGGATGAACTGAAGAACTTTGCAACCAACAACTCTTTCTAGTTAGTGATTGAAGTCGTGTACTGGGATCCACGCAAATGGTTAGTCACGTACTTAAAAGCCGTGCATCAAAAAGAAGAAATTGTTAGTACAGAACAAGTCCAATTGGGTATTAGGGTAAGAGTTCAACTGTAAGTTGGTAAGGTACTTGGAATTGCTTTATTTGTAACCGCTTGTTGTAATAATAGTGGAATTTCGGGAGTGGTGACTTAAAAATCACTCGATGGGGTTTTTGCCGTCAGGTTTTCCCCATTCGTAAACAAATCACTATGTTATTTATTTTCCGCTGCATTATCAGTTTATTGGTGATTTTTTTGTGCGACCACGCGTTTGCATGTTAATTTGATTAATTAATAACTTTGCTAATTAATCAATTAATTTAATCACAAGGGGTCAGTACGTTTTTGGTCTATCAAGTGATATTAGAGCAGTCATATTTTGATTAGGTTTAATCCTTGCTGTGTTGATCCATTGACCCCTATTTGTCATGAATAAGGACAGTCGTTAATTATATCTCTTTTATTTGATGGCACTAACTATGCATACTGGAAAATACACATGAGAGCTTTTTTGCAGTCTTTAGATGAGAAGGTGTGGCAAGCTGTAGAGATTGGCTGGACCAAGCCAAAAGAAGCGCCGGCTGATTGGGATGAAGCCAAGATCAAGGCAGCAAACTTCAACAGCAGAGCGTTGAATGCCGTATTTAACGCAGTCACTAATGAGGAGTTCAAGAAAATATCCTCCACTGAAACTGCTAAGGAAGCATGGATCATCGTTTAGACAACCTATGAGGGTACAAAGGCTGTCAAAGATTCAAAACTTCAGAGGCTCACTACAAGCTTTGAAGAGATAAAAATGGAGGAGGATGAGTCGTTCGATGAGTTCTATGCCAAGCTCAAGGACATATTGAACTCAGCCTTCAATCTTTGGGAAACCATTCCTGAATCCAAGATTATGAGGAAAGTGCTTAGATCTCTACCCAAGAGATTCCATACGAAGATTACGGCAATAGAGGAATCAAAGGATATGACAAGATTCCTTTGACTGAGCTGGTTGGAAACTTGCAGACCTACGAGCTAGGGTTATCTAGGATTAGCAAGTCGGGTAAAGGCAAAAGCATGGCCTTGAAGGCAAAGAGCAGTGATACAGATGAGTCTTCCAATGATGAAGATTCCAAGATGAGGTCCTACATTACAAGGTAGTTCAAGAAGTTTATGAAGAATGCCAATGGGAGGAGCTTCGACAAGGACCGCAGACAATCCAGTTCTTCTTAGTTTAAGGGCCAAGACAAAGGGAAAAATGATGCTAAGGATAGCGGTCAGTACATTGTTCTTGTAGAACCAAAGTGTTTTAGGTTTCATGGATTCGGTCACATGAAGCAAGAATGCCCCACATATCTCAAGAGCATTGAGAAGAATATGGCACTTGCTACAACCTTGAGTGACACTAAGCCTGAGGATGATTCCGGTGATGAAAATGACGGAATCTTGAATGCTTTCACTGCCAGAGTCAATCCTACTGAAGGGATTGTTGAAGATGTGGAAGAAGAAGAAGAATTGGTGGATTCTAAGTGTGAGAAGATGGATGAGCAAGATGATATCCATACAGCTTATGAGAAACTGTACAAGCTTTCTGAGAAGCATGAGAAATTGTATAAGCTAGCCACCAAGAAACTCAGTGATGTGGAACTTGATCGTGAAGAGATGTCCACAAAGTTTGATGAAGCTAATCAGACTATTGGAGCACTGAGGTTTGAGAACAATTTCTTGGCTAAGAAGACCAAGAAGCTTTAAGTGGAGTTGTTTCAAGTTAGAGCTAAATTGGAGAGGACTTCAAGTGCAAAACATGATGAGATGCTCAGCATTCAGAAATCTGCTTCAGATCGAACAAGTTTAGGGTATGGTCTTTCTTCCTCTAGTATTGCTTCTACTAGTGCTACTGTTTTTGTTCCTCCTGCTAATAATATTGAAATTGAGAGCATTGATGTTAAAACTGAATTAGCTAGTGAGAACTTAGACAAGGGTAAATCTATTTTAGGAGCACCCCCTAAACAGGATAAGAAAGATGTTAAAAACCCTATGGCTAAGAAGGCTAACTCTCAAAAGCCTAAATAGAAAAAGCAGCATCTCTGTCATCATTGTGAAGCTGCCAGTCATACTCGACCAAATTGCTATAAGTGGTTTGCCACTCAACAGAGGAATGGCATGATAGCATCTGGAAGCCAGAATTAGCTTCAATCCTCTTGTGCTCCTCTTGGAGATCTTCTCGAAGCCCTCATGTTCCTTTCAAACTTGAACGGTTTCAATTCTTCCCCCTCACTGCCAGTTCAAGGGTTTAATCAAAGGGAAGGTTCTTCCAAAGTGTGGAAGAAAAAGGGCTCCAAGTGATTCTGTCACTTTCTTCTATCTTCTTTTTTTTTGTTTGTTGCATTACTTATGTGTTTTGCATTTATTTTGAGTCAGTCTAGTTTTATGCTTTGCTTTGTTTAACATGTTTTTACTTGTTTTTTTTTTAGTTTTGTTTATTTTGTTTTTAATATTAAAAAAAAAATTGAAAAATCAGAAAAATACAAAAACAGTGTGTGTTTTGTGAACTTTGGTACTTGTGTACCTTAGATGGCCATTGAAATAAAGTTTTCTAAACTTTATATCTTTTGTAGCTTAGATGAGCATCTCTATACATAATTAAGCAAGTGAGCTATGTGGCTCTTGTTTGTGATGAGTAAGATTAAGTTATCTCTTAAACATAACACTCGTATTACTCTTTTTGACGGGAATGACTAAAAAATCCTAAGAGAAAGGCATAAATAATCATCTCACCATTGTTGCCCACCTATCATGAAAGACACATGTATGCTTTGGCATAGCAAAAGTGTAGTGTCAATGACATTTGTGTGATTCGGCATAACAAAATTGGAATTTCAAATATCAACGGGTATTTCTTTTCTCTCTCTTATATACCCATGCAAGATATGTTAAATAAAAGAAAAATATGCAAAGAAAATAAAAAGCAAAAAGATCAAAAATACTTTTAAATATGGTTGCAAGCGTGTATTCTAGGAGATGTGGGAGTTATAGGATGTACCTCAAAGGTAATAGTCCCCATCAAACAGTTATGATTGCGTGTGAGTTAAAGTGATTTTCTCATATCTCAAATCGTCATAACATGTATGCACTTATGCAATCTTGCGATGTTTTCCACATACAACACGCAATATTCTTTGCTACTCTTGATACATGTGCAGGTACAATGTGATTTGGCTATCACAAGGTTTTACATGTGCTAATGTATGCTCCCTAAACTGTCTTGACTTGTTTTTGAAATATAAAATTGGTTAGACTTGTTTAGTGTGTGTGTGTGTATTTTTTTAAGATCCATGTGCTTAAAATTCTTGTTAAGAGATGTTTTTGAAAGCCTAATATGTTGATTGGATCATTGGTTGAGTTGCATATTGGATTGCATTCATGTCTATGTTTTTCTTTTCTCGAAAAACTGTTTTTAAAAGCTGGCTCGACACCTCCTCGATACCTAGCTATCTGTCAAGCTTCTCAAGCTTTTTCTTATCACAATCTCGACACCTCTTCGGTAGCTGGTGGATTGATCGATAAAGTTCCTGGACTCTTGATAGCTTCTCGACACCTAGTGGATCGATCGAGATTTCTTAATCGTGTCTGATGATTTCTTCCTCGATACCTCTCGACAAACTCATTCGTCGACGTTATGTTTTCACGACACCTGTCTCAACACCTGTCTCGATACCCCTCAACACCTCCATCTGTTGAGATTTAGTGAGGATCTATATAAGCTCCTCGTGCGATCAGGAACTCATTTTCTCAATCTCTCTCGATCTGTCCGTGGCTGTTTCTCTCTCAAACACCTTTCTCTCTCCCTAAACCTCTTTATCAAGGTTTCTTCAAGCTTTCTCAAGATTTTTCTTCACTTAGTAAGCTTATAATCTCTCATTTTTCATGCATTTCATGTTTTTGAAACCTAGGTTTAGGGGTTTTTGAAAATTTTGGGGGTTTTCAAAATTGATGAGTTATTGTTGAAATTTTGGGATGGGTTTTCATTTAAATGTGTTTAAAATCTCATACATTGCATCACATTTGCATTATAATGGCATTTTCATACATTCAGATGTGTGTAATATGTTTGTGTGCTGGTAGGATTGAATTGGGTTGAGCCCATGATGCTTATTACTTTGCACGTCACATGCTCATGCATTTTTATGCATACATACTCTCTTTTCAATATACTTGATATATTTGAAATGTTTTGGTACTTTTTTTATTGTCTCCTTCTCTCCCTCTCTCTCTATTGTTTACATTAGTCGTGTCTATAACACCTAAACGTAAGTCTGCTCCATCCCAGAACCCTCTTCGTTCGGAGGCATCACCTTCTTCTGATCCTACTCCTTCTCACATTCGGTTTCGTGATGAGGATGCCTGAAAGGACTACTCGAAGAACTTTTCTCAACGAGGTGTTCATTCAAAACGCTAAGTCATTTTGGCAGACTTCACCGACACTGACCTTCCCGATCTCATTCACAATTGGGGATGGGAGTCATTGTCTGACGTCTCGGTCACTTGTCCTCTCGTGCTTATTCAGGAGTTTTACTCTAACATGCACGTGATTGATTCTTCAGTACCTTTCTTTCATACTCGCGTTTAAGGTACGCGCATTGCTGTCACACCGTAGCTTGTTGCGGATGTGCTTCATGTCCCGAGGGTAAAGCATCTTGACTACCCTAGTTGTGAGCGTCTGAGGACTATGTCCAAAGACGAGATGATGTCTGCTTTTTGTGAGCACCCATTTGTTTGGGGTAAGTGTCAGTTTACACCATGTCGGCCTTTTGCTAAAGGTCCTAGATTCATGAACATGGTGATCACTTTTGTTTTGCATCCACTCTCTCACTATAACTCTATCACAAAGTCTCGTGCTCGATTTTTGCTTTCTTTATTATAGCACCTCACTATAGATTTTCCTTCACATTTTATTCTTTCCATCATGGATGTGTTTAGGGATACAGCTACCTGTGATAAGCTTATTTTCCCTTCAACTATCACGCGGATTCTACGCCACTTTTCTGCTCCTTTTCTCTCTTCTAATCACTTTTCTGTCATGTGTGTCATAGACGCCGCTACCGTTAAACGTAGCGAGGCGCAATTTAGGTCTCGACAATCAGATTCAGCCGCTTCTCCCACTTTTTCTACTCCATCCACATTTGCTTCCTCCTCTTCTCAGAGTGGAGTGACTCTAGAGGACATCATGACGCAGCTTCAGCGCATAAATACTCACCTTGATACACTCTCTACTAAGTTGTATTAGGTGAATGTTCGTGTTAGCCGTATTGCTAAGCAGCAGGCAACCATGGGTGGTTTTGCTTCTGAAACTTCTCCTCCACCACCTCATGTAGCTTTTGATTCTGCAACTTAGGATGATGATGATAATGGCGATGACGATGATGCTTCTAATGATGATGGAGATGATAGCTCTACCAATAAGATGTCTACTTGACACTTTTACCCTTTGTCACTCGTGACAAAAAGGAGAATAGTTTTGGGATATAAAGGTAGTCATTCAGCTATCACGCAGATTCTATGCCACTTTTCTGCTCCTTTTCCCTCTTCTGATCACTTTTCTATCATGTGTACCATAGACGCTGCTACCGTTAAATGTAGCGAGGCGCAGTTTAGGTCTCGGCAGTCGGATTCAGCCGCTCCTCCCACTCCTTCTGCTCCATCCACATCTGTTTCCTCCTCTTCTCAAAGTGGAATGACTCTAGAGGACATCATGGCGCAGCTTCAGCGCATGGATGCTCGCCTTGATACACTCTCTACTGAGTTGTATCAGGTGAATGTTCGTGTTAGCCATATTGCTAGGCGGCAGGCGACCATGGGTGGTTTTACTTCTGAGGCTTCTCCTCCACCACCTCATGTAGCTTCTGATTCTACAGCTGAGGATGATGATGATGATGGCGATGACGATGATGCTTCTGATGATGATGGAGATGATAACTCTACCGATAAGATGTCTACTTGACACTCTTATCCTTTGTCACTCGTCATAAAAAGGGGGAGTAATTTTGAGATATGAGAGTAGTCATTCTTAGGGGGAGAGTTAGTATAGGACCATTTTGTTAAGGGGAGTGTTGTTGATATGAGGGATGTAGTGAGGATATGATGTATCTTTTATTTTCTTTCTTTTATAGATACATTGATCTTGTACATTAAGTCTTGTGACCATTTTTACACATACATTATACTTATCTTATATATGTGGATCTATGTTTCTTTCACCTATCTTTACATGTGTTGTTTCTTTTCTCTCTTTATACACATGTTTCTTATACTTGTATGCAATCTATTATTTCTGTTTCACATTAAGATGTCTTGATGAGTTTTGTTTAAAGTGTTTCAGAAATACAGGTTGTCAAAGTTTACTTGCCATAAACTCTCTTCTTGCAAAGTTTTTCAAGAGTTTGTATTAGGATAGATTTTATTGTATTAAACAAGTAAATATGAGTTAAGTGATTTATGACTTCTCTCATATGTTCATTTGTTAGTTGTGGTTTTGTCACGGATTGCCAAAGGGGGAGATTGTTAGGACATATGTGGTTCACATGTTAAGAACATATGTCATGATTTTATGTAATTGGTTAATCCTTTGACAAAACGCACTTTACTTGTATTTGAGTAGATTTAGGATGTGTTGAAATATTTCAAGAAACCATGTTTCAAGATCAAGTGTTGAAACCTTCAAGTCTGTCCAAGATTCAAGCTGAAAAGTGCCTGTCATTAAATCTCGATAGCTAGCTCGACAACTAGCATTTATCAAGACTTGTAGAGTTGTTAAGCCCCGTGGCTCGACAGCAGCTCGATAGATAGGGTATCTATTGAGGTTTATGAAAAACAGAATTTCAATTCTGTTTTGACTCTAATCCGTGTTTATGTATTTGGGCCTTATTTTCTCCTAACCCTAGACATATAAAAAGATTATTTTAAGGGCCGTCAAAGTGTAAACAAGTTGCACAAGTATTGAGCAAAGTCTATTCAAGCAATTTGTGACCGGAGACAAAATTTTGCCCTAGTTCATCTCTTCTGAAGAAGTTGCTGTGTATGTGCACATTTGGGTTTTGTGACTAAGCATCTTCTTGATCTTCATCGTGGATGAACTGAAGAACTTTGCAGCCAACAACTCTTTCTAGTTGGTGATTGAAGTCGCGTACTGGGATCCGCGTAATTGGTTAGTCACGTACTTAGGAGCCGTGCATCAAAAAGGGGAATTTGTCACTACATAACAAGTCCAATTAGGTATTGGGGTAAGGGTTCAAGTGTAAGTTGGTAAGGTACTTGAGATTCCTTTACTTGTAACTGCTTGTTGTGATAATAGTGAAATTTCAGGAGTAGTGACCTGAAAATCATCAGGTGGAGTTTTTGCCGTCAGGTTTTCCCTATTCGTAAACAAATCACCGTGTTATTTATTTTCCGCTGCATTATTAGTTTATTGGTGATTTGTTTATACTACCACGCATTTGCATGTTAATTTGATTAATTAATAACTTGGCTAATTAATCAATTAATTTAATCACAAAGGGTCAACACATTTTCGGCCTATCAAACCTCATCTCTAGGCCCATATTTATAGGTAGATAACCTTATGAGACTTACATACATAAGCCCTCCTATGTGAAAGGGACAAACCTTATCTTATTTTTTAGGATAACTTCAAATTGGTCACCAATTTGTCCTACTATGCACCTTCCTCTCCCAAAGTAAACTTTTTTTTTCTTTGGAATGAAGGAGAAATTTATTACATCAAAAGGAGGGGCATGGGTCCAGTTCAGCCCTCCCTAGGGGGAGAAAATTCAAAGGGGTAGAGGAGTGGAAATCAGCCCATCCACACTACAATGGCCCAATGGGCAGTCCTTAGAGCTATGGGCTAGGTAATTAGCCTGTCTATTTACAAAGCAAAAAACCCGACATACAAAAAGTGTATACGTCTGATTTCAACCATGATTGTTTCATTGTTTGGACTTAGCCCAATTCACTTCAGACTGGGCTAGCATAGATTGCCATGGCTGTGGAGCTTGAGTCTCCTTCAAAAATCGCAAAACAGATCCATCCTGAACCTCCTCACAATAGTTGATGTTGACATAAATGACAATTTTTTTTTTTTTTTTGAGAGAAAATTTCAACATATAACATTCATTTGTAATGAAATTAAACGTCAAATTACTTATTCAACTATATTAAAAATAATAATAAAATTATTTTTGAGTGTACCAATGAGCTTGTGAGCCTTCTCTTTTTTTTTTTTTGGTTGATAATTGTAAATACAGCCTTGGTGGTTGATCTTTCAGCCACCAGTCATAGTTTAAGGGGTCAAGGGCCAGAAAATCAAGGAATATTTAATTAATACAAACTACAATTCACAACAATGCAGGTGCAACAAAAATACATTACCTATTGCCTCTAGAGCTGCATTATTTGATTTCTAAAATATCAATTATAAGTGCTCCTTATCAGATAATAAGAAATCAAACCACTTGAGACACATCAAAGATCAGTTGTAACCATATGGATATTATATAAGTATCCATACTTTAGTCACTGCTCAAGCTTCTTGCAAGAAAACTACTAAGCTACTGTTCATGACATTAACAAAGGTGTAAACAAACAGGCCAAGCACCATGCTACCGTCAACATAGACAAGGTTTTGAAGAGATTGCAAAATAGTTTTCAATTTAATCTTTATCCCTTCTGCGCTTCCTGTCGTGGTCTGGAATTCATCCTCATCCTCATCCTCATCAACCTGTTTCTGCATCTTTAGATCAGTCGATTTTAACAGAGGAGTAAATCTTTCGAACAAACCAGAAGCTTGCATAGAAGCCAATGGTTCCCGTCAAGACAAAGAAAGCGTAGGATACAATTACCATGTACCCAAAGTAAAGAATGCCTGAAACCAGCTTTGTGATCTCCAACTTGGTGAAGAAATAGAAGACAGAGTAAAGGAACAGGTAGAGGGCAGAGGAGCCGGCAGTCAGGTATGATCTCCACCACCAGTGGTAGTCTTCACTACACAACTGGAAGTAGCAGAGCACAACTGTTATCTCCGCACAAGTGATTAGAAGGATAACGAAGACTATAAAAAGGAAGCCAAAGATGTAATAGAACTGGTTTAGCCATATTGATGTTAGGATGAAGAAGAGCTCAATGAAAACAGCCCCAAATGGAAGAATGCCTCCAATGAGTATAGAGAAGACTGGCTTCATGTACCATGCCTGCTCTGGTACTTGTCTGGGGATTTTGTTAGTCTTCACAGGGTCTTCAATGGCTGGTTTTTTGAATCCCAAGTAACTACCCACAAAGACCAAGGGCACCGATATACCAAACCATAAGCAGAAAAGAGCAAACATTGTTCCAAAGGGTACTGCCCCAGAAGATCGCTCCTCCCAAATTAAGGCATTCAGAACAAAAAATACTGCGAAAAGAATGCCAGGAAACATAAATGCAGTTTTCAAGGTATTCCTTTTCCACTCTGTGCCCTTAAACATCTTGTGCAAGCGTGCTGAGGAGTAACCAGCTAACAAGCCCATGAAAACCCACAACAGAACCATGGCAGTCATAAGCCCCCCTCGGTTGGAAGGAGATAAGAACCCAAGCAACGCAAAAATCATTGTCACAAGTGTCATTGCAAAGATCTGAACACCTGTACCAACATAAACACAAAGTAAACCAGAATTGATCGGTGCCCTGAAAACATCTCCATGGACAAGTTTCCATCCTGTTTCTTCCTGAGCCTCATCTTGGGTGTCCAATTGATTGTAATTGGCAATATCTCTGTACAGAGTTCTCATCATGATCATGGCCACCATGCCAGAAAGGAAAAGGACAATCATCAGAGAGTTTATGATGGAGAACCAGTGGATCTGATCATCATTCATGAGGAGGTATGTGTCCCATCGAGATGCCCATTTGATATCACTTTCCTGAGAAAAAGACCAACACAGGTTAGTTAAATGTATTATATAAGGGAAGGAGTTGAGTATGGAAGAGAGACATAGGCAAGGATTTGCTGAGCGAGTACCTTAAAGGAAACATCAAATGTAAAAACAACCTCCTTATCTGTCTCAACTTCTTGTGGAACGACGTTACCTTGCACTAAATTTTTGGTGTCTTTGTTGCACGTTGCTAATTGAGGGTTCTTATCATCCCAATCCTTGTATTCATGATTAATGCTGTTTACAGTATTTACAAGAGTCAAAAGAGATGACAAGAACATAAATAAGCTTTACATATATATATATATACACACACACACACAAGTAAAATTTCATTAAAAGGCTGAAAGGGTGCTACCCAAGTACATAAGAACATAAATAAGCTAGTTGTAACAACTTACAAATGCACTTTGTGGGCATTTTCTTAAAATTCCTATTTTCTTTAAACTTATTGGCATTATTCTTTTAAAATCTAAATTGGTATCGTTCTTTTAAATCAATTTCAATGTATGAAATTACAAGGGAGCTTCTACATTTCATCTTTTCTATAATTTTCAGGCCATTGCAGAAAAAGTTATAGCATGTAGCACAAAAACGAGCAACATATACATGCATCTCATATAAAATTCCCAGTTTCTTATCAAAAAAATAAAAATAAAATTCCCAGTTTCCCACAGTAACTCTTTAATATCAGAAGAAACGTCCAAGTTCTACACCAAAGAAGCAGAATGAAGCAAAGGAATATAACGCAAACAGCATTGCAGCATCTGACAAGTTCTGGGAGTAAGACTAGCTCAAACCATAGGTGTAAAAAAGCAGAGAAAAAAATCAAAACATTTCAATCCATAGACAACTCTTCACTAGTTCAACCCTTCTTTATGATGATGTAGCTGATTTTGAATATTTGTCTCTTGGTAAGATCATCTAAGCAGTTCACTTTTCTATGTACTTACACATGAAGTGGAACCAACAACGCCACCCTCCACTTTACTCTGACAAGGGGAGCAGGTGCCATTATAGCTCATTCACAGTCCACCTTTTTTGTCAAATACATCAGATGAAAACATGTACGTTTCTCAATTTAATTATTGAATTTACATCTGTCTACACCTAATAACTGGGAAAACATATTCCCAAGCAAAAACCCCACACTTTGAAACGAAAGGACCCTCCTAAATGTGACCAGTATTGTTTCTTTTCCATCTACTACATTTGTATTTTGAGAATCTGAACTAGCAGCTGATTCGCCTTTAAGTCATTGTTCATACAAACCATATATCAAAAACAAAAAAGAGGAAAAGAGTCCCACACCTGTTTGGAGTAACCTCAAACCCTACAATCCGAGCCGAATCAGTCTCAAGATCCTTGTGATACATGACTCTAAAGCTCAAGTGGTTATTAATGAAATATTTCTCCTCTTTGCTCTGTAAAAGAAACAAATGTTTAAGATAGAATAAACACACAAAAATCCTAAAATAATAAGTTGCTTCTGAAGCATACCCCAGCATAGTTTCCTTTGAACCCAACACGGAAACCATGTTCGTAAGTTGTTGACTGAATTCCATCCCTCCTCTGTCTAAGGACAGCAACTGGAAGGTTATCTAAAATCCTGCAAGTGCATTCTGGAGATTTCAGAAAAAAGGAGGAATATACTAAACATTCTATATAAATTAATGCCTTTCACTTAGGAAAATAATTAAAATTCTTAAAACCCATAATGGAAAACTAAAAGATACTAATGGAAATAAGAAAAACTACACAGAGACTTCATGAACAATATAAAGCCAGTTCATCAACTTACATGTTAACTCGATACTCATCATCGATTTTTTCCTTAAAATTCTTAGCAGTTTCAGCATTAAGCTTTTTTTTACAGGCTACTTGACATGATTGCCCCTTCCTCATTTGGAACTGGCATAAAATTCATAAATTTAGTCACACAATAGTCAATAGACAATGAAACAATAACTGAAATAAGTAAATGAAAAGGGTTTTTCCTATTCAAATTTCTAATACAGAAAAAAGGTAAAAGATACTCACAGTGTAGACAGAATTCTCAATGCGGTCACCTCGAAGAACTTCCCCCAAGTTTTCAGCACTGTTCACAATCTTGTCAGGCTTACAATAGTCTAGATAGTAGTAGTCATATGGAAGTTGTGTTTTAGTAGATGATAATTTGTTCACTTTGACTGGCAAGGGGTCTCCCTGTTCAAAGTAGACAATAATAATTTATGAGGAAAAACAAAATCCTGCAAGGAAATCAAACAGTGAAGAAACTTCTTAACCAAATTCTCAAAATACATAAGCCCAGCCCTTTTCTTTTCCAACAAAGTAAAAATATATAAACACCCCCCCAAAAAAAAAAAAAAAATTCATTATAAACTATAAAGTGCAGTGAGGTTAATAAGAAATAATCACAAATCTCCAATCAAATCATTACCAAATTCACAAACTTTTTCTACAAAGAAGTATACTTCTTTATGTGATGTAAAAGATAGAAAACAAAATATGGTTCAAGGGTTCAGTTCAATGTACAGTTGAACTTCATGTTCATGTAAATTGAATCAATTATCTTTCATTTACAGTTTTTGTGTAATATATTTGAACAAATAGTACTTCCTGAGCTGGCCTCTAATCATCACAGAGATGGTAAACACTTGGAAAAATGAGATCTTTATAAAGACTGAAACTAATATCATTATACCCATAGTGATTATAACACCCATTTTTATAAACCTTCGCAATCAGAATGGCTGCAAATACTATGTAAATCACAACAAAAACTTCAATACATATTAGGAGATCCAAAATTCAAACCAAGCTATGTACAATCCTATAGTGGAACATTCTAACCAAATCAAATCATTACCAAATTCACAAACTTGTTCTACAAAGAAGGATAATTCTTTATGTGATGCAAAAGGTTGAAAACAAAATATGGTTCAAGAGTTCAGCTCAATGTACAGTCTAACTTCTGGTCCGTGTAACTTGAATCAACTGTCTTTCATTTACACTTTTGTGTGAAAATCTATTTGTACAAACAGTACTTCCTGAGCTGGCCTCTAATCATCATAGAGATGGTAAACACTTGAAAAAAATGAGATCTTTATAAATTCTGAAACTAATATCATTATTACCCATAGCGATTACAGCACCCATTTTTATAAACCTTCACAATCAGAATGGCAGCAAATATTATGTAAATCTCAACAAAAACTTTCAAACATATTAGGGGATCCAAAATGCAATCCAAGCTATATTCAATCCCGTAGGGAAACATTCCAACCACCTACATAATATCCGATCTTGGATCACTTCGCAATTCACATCGAATACTTGATCACATTGGCTAGCTCATGCACACACAAGCTATTCAACATTTCAAACTTTCCACCAATAGAAACATTAGACATAGCCTCTAAGTGCAATCCAAACATGCCCATAGATACACACACATGAGCTATCCAACATATCTAACTTTCAACCAATAGAAACATTAAACAAGGCCTTGAGTGCAACCCAAACATACACATAGATCAAACCAATCCATCATTTCCTAGACCCACAAACCAGAACAACCCAACAACACCAATCAAAACCTAAAAATAAAAAAAAATAAAAAACAACAACAACAAATACAAACACCCAAATCACATACCCAATTCCCAAAAATCAAAACTTTGATCTAAATTTCAACAAAAACCCAGATCCAAACAAAACCCATAATCCAAAACAGCTCAAAAACAATCCCACAGATCGACAACAACATAAAATTAGATCAAACTCAAAAACCCAGATCCAATACTGCTCCACATAAAGCAAAGAGAACTCAAACAATACAAAAAAAAAAAAAAACACAGAAAATAAAGAAACCCCAAAAAAGAACTATACAAGAAAGCAAGCAATGAGAGGTGAAAGAATGAAATAAAGCACAGATTTTGAGAAGTGGGTTTGGATTATAAGGGAACATACACTCTGGAAATCGCGAGGAGCAACGCCAGGAAGGTAGAAGGAGTGAGATAGAGAGACGAAGAGGAGAAAAAACAAGAGAATTGTGGTCACTGTAAGGCCACACAGTGTACCCATTTTCTTCTTCTTCTGTTTGTGCTCAGAGCCACGGGGGGAGAGAGATGGGGTTTGAGGTTTTTTAGAGAGAGAGAGCAATTATTACTTCCACGGTTTCACTGAGAAAATCTAGAAAAACAGAAAATTTTCACAATAATTTTTTATTAATAATAATTTATCATTTTTCTTTGCTTCAAATTGAGCTGATTTTCATAAATTTATTACGTTATTGATAAAATCAAAATTTTACAATAATATTTAAAAAAATCTTAAATATTCACAAGTATAAGTGTTTATGAGGCATGAGATATAGGAGAAGAGTAAAATTAAAGTAAAATTTATATTTTGTATAAAAAAAAATATTTAATACCACTTTTTTGAGTTACGAAGATAATATCTAATACCACTTAGTAAGAACAATATATAAACTTTAGGCGTGTTTTTCCATTAGTTTCTTATTATTTATTTTTTGGCTTTTTATAAATTTTAATGTGAGAGTTAAATCTTGTTATTTGGACTAATAATAACAATTAATCCTTTCCTTGCATAGTTGTTGCATTTTAGTTTTGTAACAAATTAAGCCTTTTATTAGTATTTTATATTAAAAACTAACACACTTGATTACATGATATACTTGATTTTATTATCATGCATTTTTTTTTTTAGAGAGTTTCAACCTATGGCGTCCGCTCCTGATGATAACTCTTTTATCATCAGACCAAGACACCAATCAGTTTTTGGTGTAAGCAGGGATTGAATCCCAGATCTTTTATACAACTATCAAAAATTTTACCAATTGAGCTAATTGAAACCTACTATTATCGTGCATTCATAATGTGATATGGAAATATTGTCTAATTTATTACGAACTTAATATATTGGGAGTAATGGTTCAAATAAAAAAATCAACCAAATTAACACCCACGTCAAAGTCTTAAGGGGCTTTATAATAGTAGTACTTTCTAATCATTTTCAAAAAAAAAATTATATATATATAAAAATTTTATTTATAAAAATTTTATTAAAAAAAACACCTAAATGGTTGAGAAAAATTTTGGTCCTATATTAATCGATTGTTTGCCTAGTTCCAGCTCTCAAGCGAGGCTAATGATTTGTGGACATTTATTTATTCTATAGTAATGAAGCGTTTGGCTATTCTTAAGTCTGAAGTGTCCCCTAAAATAAAATTTAAAAAAAAAAAAAAAAAAAAAGACTTTTAGGTTAAATGCATTTATTAGTACTTTTAACGGAGTCAAGCATTCAAATCTCTCTCCAAATACATGATGTAATGCGCAAACTAACGGGGACTCGTAATTTATCATATTTATCAAAGCACATTTATCTTCTTCCATACTATTAATAACAGTATTTTCCCCCCTTTTTTTTTTCAATTTTTGGCATATCAAAATACCATCATATAATTTCTAAAATAATATATCCTTTAGTTTATTTTTTTCTACAAAAAGCAAAAAAAAGTTAAAAAAGTAATACTATCTCACCTCCAAAAGAAAAAAAAAATTGTCATTCTCACCACTCATTTGAATTCAAATATCTTATTCTTGTCTATATTTGTTATCTATTTAAATTCAAATACTTTAATTATCTTCTCAAAAAAAAAATCAATTACATCTATAAAAAATTACTTCAATTATTTATTAAAAAAAACTGATTCTTATATGTATTTGTTAATTTTTTTTTATGGAATGTATTTGTTATCTATTTGAATTTAAATGCTTCAATTTCATCTATCCAAAAAAAAAAAAAAAAAACTACAATTACATACACGGTTACTTCTTCCAAAAAAAAAAAAATTTTGATTCCTATTTGCATTTGTTATCTTCTTCTTTTTTCTTTTCTTTTTCTTAAATCTTCAATTACATATAGGGGTGTCAATTCGGGTTAGCGTGTCGGGTTCGTGTCGTGTTGAGGTAGGGGTATTCGACTAAATGGCTCAACCCTAACCCGACCCATTTAGTAATCGTGTCATGATCCTTCAACCCTAACCCAACCTGTTAATAAGGCGGGTTGACCTGACCCAACCCATTTGACACGCTTAATAAACGAGTCGTGTTTGGTTGATATGAATATAACATAACCCATTTCAACCTGCACAATATTAAATGTAACATCCATCTAGAAATAATTTTTTTTACATCCCAAAAAGAAGTGCATACACTTCAACCCAAATTCAAAATAACAAAGTTTAACAAAAATAAAATAACATAGTTCAACAAAAATATAATATTCTTGGAACTCGCCAAATGCTAAGTATCAATATTGAAAAAATTTGAGCAAACAGTGAACTAATCCTGACTATGACCACGATTATGCCAAAAAAAAAAGTATTGGTAGTTCTAGGGTTTGTAAATTTTCAATTTCCAATTATATCCCTTGTAAATTTTTGTAATTACTCACTTTTCTTTTTAAATTTAAAATATATGTTGGATATAAAAGGTATTTGACAAATCTAAAATAAAATAAATATTTATTTGTTATATGAGTTAAATGGGTTGAGTTAAGTGGGTCATTTTGGATTGACACAAATAAATTGGTGTGTCAAACGTGTCTATTGCGGATTACGCGAGTTGACCCGTTTATGACACATTTCTTATCGTGTCGCTTTCGGGTTGACCCGTTTATGACCCAAACCCATTAAGGCCCAACCCTAACCCGAAAAAACCGTGTCGAGTTCGTGTCGTGTTCGTGGATTGGGTCGAATATTGACACCCCTAATTGCATACACGGTTACTTCTTCCAAAAAAAATCTGATTCCTATTTATATTTGTTATCTTTTTTTTTTTAAATGGAATGTATTTGTTATCTATTTGAATTCAAATACTTCAATTACATCTATCAAAAAAAAAAAAAAAAAAAACCTTCAATTACATACACGATTACTTCTTCCATATGATTCCTAGCTATTTGTATGATTCCTAGCTATTTGTATTTGTTACCTTTTATTTTATTTTATGGAATGTAGTATTTGTTATCTATTTGAATTCAAATATGTCAATTACATCTATCCAAAAGCAAAAAAAAAAAATTAATTACATAAACAATTACTTCTTCCAAAAAAAAAAACTACTCATTCTTATTCCACTCCATACAATTATCACATCAATTAGATAGGCTTAACTAAAAACAAAAATTAAAAATTATCATTTTGAATACAAGAAAAAAAAGTTTCTAAAAAAATATAACGAAAAAAAAAAAAAAAAAAGAGAGAGGAGAAACTACAACGTTGGTCGCCGAAATTTACCTTGTAAATGCAATTGGTCCCTCAAGTTTCAAGTGAGCATTATTGGTCCATTAAGTTTTAAAAATGAGCATTATTGGCCCTTCAGTTAACTTTGGTTAAGTATATTATCCATGTGTCTAACGAAACAATGACGTATCAACTTTTTAAGTGATGTAGCATTTTTTTTTATTAAAAAATTACACATGACACCAACTCGCAATTTGAGTTGTCAAAAAAAAGAGTTTTAACAAATTAGACTTATCCCAATCCTCAAATCACCCAAATCCCTTTCACCTAAACCTCAATGTCGGCCTCCATTGCAATAGCAACAACCAAGCCACAACTGCCATAGATCTCATCATGAAATAAAAACCTCACGTTGGTCTCCACAAAGACAACAAATATTGACAAATCAACTGGATCAAAAAAAAAAAAAAAAAAATCTATATAGGTGTTTTACTCCAAATCTCAAACGTTTCAAGAAGAAAATTGATTTGGTTATTTTATTTATATATTCTTACTAGCTATTTGTAAAGATCCAGGTGTTAGACTCTTTCGATTATGCATGCCTATGGAATCTTGAAACATTTTCTTTTTCTATTATATACATTTGGTTCAAATCAAATATTAAAATTGGAAGAAAAAAAATGGTTTCTTTTATATAAATTTGGATCTTTTATGTAGTTAGATATGGGTCTGAACAATGAAGTCGACCCATTCTTTGGTAATGACAAAGCTGAGGAGAATATCAGGGCTTTTTGAAGCCAATCCATTATAAATCTAGATCTATTCAAGGTTTTCAGACCCGGACCGTTCATTGAACCGTAAAAGGGAGAGGTTCAAGGTTTTTGAGGTCGAACCGAGGTCGAACCGGGGTCGAACCGTGATGACGTCATAATTAATTTAATAATTAATTAAAGCCTAAATGTAGATATTAAATTTATAAAACTAGCAAAATTTACTAATATATCTATATATGTGAGGGAAATTTAATGATTTTCAAGTATATATTTAATAATTAAATAAGAAAATTAATAAAATAAAATAATAACCATGAAAATATTAAAATTTATGATTAATTTTTGAAGTAAAGTTGAATATCTTTGAAGGATTTTAATTATAATTTTGTTTATTCCTTGTAAGAGATGGATAATTTAATTAAGTAAAATAAAATTGTGTTAAGTTGTTTTTATAAAAAATTAAAAAAAAAAAATTGCTAAGGGGTTGGACCGCACGGTTCTTTACCGGTTCGTACGGTCCAACCCCGGTTTTAGGGGTTCACGGAATTGCCACATATGCCCGGTTCTTTATGCTTAAAAAACCGGTTTTCATCACGATTCACGGTTTTCACGGTCCGACCTCCCGGTCCGGTCCGGTTCTGAGAACTATGTCATGTTGCTTGTAGAGGATCATTATGGGGTTGCTGTGGCTTTTGTTAGGAGCTGTGGAATTCGGTAATAAGATTTGGATTTTGCTATGAATTACGAAGTCTGCGACAGTTGTGGCTTGATATTTGTAATTGCTGTGGAGGCTGGTATGGAGGTTTTGGTTAAAAGGGATTTAGGTTGTTTGGGGATTGGGATAAGTCTCATCGGTAAAAAGAGTTAGATAATTCAAATTTGCTTATGTGTAATTTTTAAATAATAAAAAATATGTCATGTCACTTAAAAATTGACATGTCATTGTTCACTTAGACAAATAAGCAATAAAACATTAAAACTAACTGAAGTTAATTGAAGGACCAATATAACTCATTTTTGAAACTTAAGAGACCAATAGTGCTTACTTGAAACTTGAGGAACCAACTGCTCTCACACGATAAACTTCAGGGACCAATGGTGTAGTTTCGCCAAAAAAAAAAAATCCTACCAAAATACCATAACTATCTCTAAAAACAAATAATAAATACTATTTTTTAAAATTTTATTAAAAGATAAGATAGTTACAATTTTTCTTTACAATTTGAAACTTTAACCCCTAAAAAAAAATCTCTCTCTTTCTCTATTAGAAGGAGTAGTTCTTCCCTTTCAGGCCATTCTCTTAATTCTGTTTTCCCCCCCCCCCCCTCGATTATTGCTCATATGATTTTGATTGTTGTAAGAGATTTTGACATATTTGTTAAGAAAATTGTAGGAAAATTTTTTGGAATAATAAAAATTGTATATAACTATTTTCAAGGTTATTGGAGCAGTTGTTGTTGTTGTACATCTAGTTTTATGGGGGGCAAAACTAAAGAACTAAGGATCAAATGGGATCAAAGTCAGACGATGAAAAATGGTCAAGGGATGACATCATTTTCTTACCATATTTTTTTTTGAGAAATGATATATCTACAATATTTTCACAATATTTTTATAATAAATCATAAATGGCAAGTTGTTACTGGTTGTTATTGTTGGGGCAAAAAAGTAAACTTAGTATTAAGTTCAAATTTGAACCAATAACAACTAACCACCTGTGATTTGTTATAAAAATGTTGTAGACGTAGTATTTTTTTTTTTTTTTTTTTTTTTTTATCCTTTTAATTCTCATTAGAAGTTATTATTTGTTGTATTCATCCATTTTATGAGTAAAGACACGTGTCAAATAGTTTTTTTTTTCTTTGGCATTATTTTTGTAATTTTGTAACTTTGAACTATAGAATTTGAACTAAAAATAGTGTAATTATTTACTTTATTTTATAGGAATTGGTTTGTCCATGAAGGACATGAAAATAAGAGATTCAAAAAAGTGGAGATTTCTGTGAAAAATAAGGTCATTAGTCAATTTTTATTGTTTGAGTTTCTATGGTTATTTGCTTCAATTTTTATTTATTTACAAATTTTTTGATTTCAAATGTCCAAACTAAATTGCTAATTTTTCACCATTGGAAATTCTTAGATTGGCGAGCCTCTACAATTTATGACATTAAAATAGAAAATTATGACACTTGTGCGGGAAGCAAATGGGACTGATGGACCAAGCCCCACTTGGGCTCACAACTTATTTGTATGTTGGGTCAGGATTTCCTACTCTGAGTCGTTCACAACATGGAGGCTCAATGAGATCACTTTTCTCTCTTTTGATGCCTCACTTCCTCCTCTCTCAAAATGCTCTACTTGCCTTTCCTATTATTTGTTCACCCCCCTCTTTTTCCAACCCCTTCTTTCTTATCCTTCTCTTCTATTTATAGCTCAAAGTTCAGGGAAAGGTTTTCAATGCTCTCGCAGTTAGTGCGATGGAAGGTCCAGTAGGGTCGTCTGTAAGTGGGAGATCAGGTTTGGATGGCCTTAGGACTTGGTTTCCACTTCCGTGGATAGCTCGGCAGCAACGTTTCGTGCTTAACGCGACGGGAGGTCCAGTAGGGGTAATGATAAGTGGGAATTTAAGTTTGGGTGGCCTAGGAACTTGCCTCCCACTCCCATGGACGGCTCGGCAGTGATGTTCCAGAGTCCAGCCAGGCAAACGAGGATGATGTGCCTGTTCGTCGAACTTTCCTCATATGCTCGGTAAAGTGTTGCCGAACATGTCTTTCGCAGTGAGACTTGGGCCCCTGGCATGCGTAGGTATAGATTGGGCTTTTGGGCGAGTGGGGGCTGGGCCCATGTGCTGTGCCCTTGTAGCAGAGATCCAGGACTAAGTGGGCTCAAGCATTGGATGCCGTACAACACTAAACCCAAAAGTAAAAAAAGAGATCGTGTGATAAGAATGGTATTATATATAGAATTTAAACATGTCAAACTTAATATGCAAAATTGACTAACAAAGAAAGTATATCTCCTCAAAAGAAAGTAAGTATATCTCCTCTCTTTCTCTCACCTATTTTGGAACCTAGTGTGCCATATTTGCAACAAATTTTCTCTCCCCTATATTGGCATCTAGTGTGCCACTTTTATCCAACAATTTTTTTCTCCCTCTCCAATTTCAGGAACAGGCAAAGACAAAAATTGGGTAGCAAATGTGGCACCGTGAATGCCAAATTCATTTTTTCTCTCCTCTCATATGTCGCATCATTCTCTCTCCTCTCCCTTGCAAAAACAGCATAGCTGGTGCCACTTTTCTAAGCAATTTAGTAGCGTTGGTTCCAAATTTCACTTCTCTCCTCATTTAGCAAAAAAAAAAAAAAAAAAAAAAAAAAGAACTTTAAACAGTATACGCATAGCTTATAAACTCTAATTTGAGCAATATTAAGCCAAAACACTCTAGATGTTCAAATCATATCATATCATATACTATATAATAAAAGTTGGACTTAGAAGCTGTGGTTGCACCAAATGGCTTCATCAAATTGCATAAATTTTTGTAGATTTTTTTAAAAGATAGATATATTTTTCTTCTCCTATAATTTTTAAGTGGATAAAAATCATAATTTTTTTTTATAAAACCAACAACATAGCAGTATAGTACATGTTTATAGGATTTTAACTTTGCTTATAATTTCTAAGTTGATAAAATTCATAATCTAATTACAATCCAAATTCTATCTTAATTTGATTACAATCCAAATTCTTCATCTAATCTTTTATAAATAAATAAAAAACCGACAACATTTACATGTTCAAGTTGAAAAAAAAAAAAAAAACTTAATTAAAAAAAAAAATTGGCTGCCCCAAATTGCAAGAAATTTACAGATAAAATCAATAAATAAAAAAATATTAAGCCCTATGTATATCACCATGTCCTACTTGAATTTGATCACAATTGAAACTTGAATTTGATCACAATTGAAGTACTAAACCGAGTCAAATACCACCTCCAAAACTAATTAGATAAAGCGTGAATACAAAAACTTCTAATTAAAATGAATTACAAGGATCAACAAAGCTAATTTGATAAAGCCTATGACACCTAAACAAAAAGGAGAATATGCAAACACTGTCTGCATCAAATACCTCTTCTAAATATTAATGTTTTAGCTATTATATATTGACTTCTTTTTCAAACAATGTCTCACTCTCGGTTCCAAAAAAAAAAAAATTTCACTCCCTCTCCAAGAAGTAGTTTGACGTGGAAGATATAACCACCATCACATGCAAGTATTTTTTTTATATACTTTACATGCACTTGATTTGTCTTTCAAATATGCATATTGTTAAATTTATGACTATCAAGATCTGTAAATTCAGCCAATAAAAGACAAAGAAACACTATTCTTGTGAACAAATCATATAAGCAATGAACAATTGAAGGTAATCAATATAGTAATACATTTATTTTACATAATAAATTTGTATTGATCTGCTTCAATTGTGCACATTTTTTATTTTGTAATAAATAAATTAATAAAAGACAATTGATAAAATTGGATCAATTGATAAAAGACACTATACAATGCCAATAGTTTAGGAGATGCAGCCTTGTAGGTATGATGAAAAACTAAATATTATCAAATAAAAAACCTTCGAATTTCAAAATGACAATTTTTGCGTGATTGCATCTTAGTTATAATAATTATATTAAAAA
The DNA here is from genome assembly GCA_032727855.1 of Quercus ilex subsp. ballota. NCBI lineage: Eukaryota > Viridiplantae > Streptophyta > Magnoliopsida > Fagales > Fagaceae > Quercus > Quercus ilex. The sequence goes on along the minus strand of CM064912.1, from coordinate 14,413,361 downwards.
AACATTATCACAATTAATATTCTTATTTACAAATAATTAAAAATGTATTGTTTGTTCTCTGTAGTTTTGTACACTATTGAATTTCTAAAAAGAGGATTGCCCATGAACATATTTTGATTTTGCTTCACCATCGGTAGAAATTCCAAACAAAAATATAGACCTTAATACATATGAAGTAGTAGCTCAATTCATGATGTATGCATGGACAGTGACGGAACTACTCAAAGGCTGAGGGGGGCCATGCCCCCCCCCCCCCCCCCCCCAGCCTGTGAAAAAAAAAAATACTAGTATGTATATTAACAAAAAGGATTTTAATTCTGACTCTAAAATTTGTATACTTGGCCCTCCTCTCCAAAAATTTACAAATTGATTAAAGAAATCCAACAAATAGATAATAAGAAAAATCTATAATAAAAAAAACGCAAATATTTGAATAATAAGAAAAATCTTTGGATAAATCATAAATCCAATCTAAGCAAAAACAATAATAACAAATCAATTACAAATTCTAGCAAAAAAATCACAAAAAGTCAACAACCTTTACCCAATTTCTTCCTCTCACTTGAGAGCTCTATGCTCATCTCAAATGACTCCACCCTCATAGCTATAGAAACAACTCCTATGCTACATATTGATCACTTCATCCACACATCAGTTAGACCTTGAAAATATTAGGATGTGCCAATTAACTTACAAAATTCTTGATTAGAAAATCCTATTATTGATTTTCTTTTTCAAAAGAAAAAATACAAATAATATTGATAAATTAATGCTAATAATGCACCATTGTCAACCTCTAGTATTGATATTTCAATTTTTAAAAATCTTTGAACAAAAAACTTCGGCCCCCCCTAAGTTTGAATACTGATTCCGTCCCTGTGCATGGATCATGTGGCGTAGCAATTAAAAACTCATTATTTATTTCTATATAATAATTATTTATTTTGTTATTTTTTTCAATATATATATATATATATATATATTATAAGATTATTATAAAACTGTGCAAAGCATGGGACTTTAAATAGTATAATAAAATAAGGGTAAAATATCATTTTCGTCCCTAAACTATCACAAAAGTTCGTTTTTCATCCCTAAACTTTCAAAAGTTCTATTTTCGTCCCTAAACTATCACAAAAGTTCGTTTTTCGTCCTTAAACTTTCAAAAGTTCTATTTTCGTCCCTAAATTTTCAAAAGTTCTGACGGAGTGCTGACGTGGCTTGTCAGAGTGCTGATGTGGGAGGGACGAAAATCAATACATTTGGAAAAGTTAAGGGACGAAAATAGAACGTTTGAAAGTTTAGGGACGAAAAACGAACTTTTGTAATAGTTTAGGGACGAAAATGATATTTTACCCATAAAATAATAATAATAATGAAATTTTAGACTCCAGTTAATACAAAATATCCTTTGGATCCTACAAAGTTCTAACATTTTAATTAATAAAAATGAATAAAAAGTATTTAAAATATCACAATAAACTATGTGTTAGGGTAAAGGGATGATGATTGATGCCCCTATGAAGCCACATGTATTAGAATTTATGATTATTTGGCTTCTAGTAATATGATTGAGAATTTTAAATGATTTTTTTTTCTTTATTTATTTTATGTATCATACTTGTTTAATTTAAATGGTTAAAAATAGGGTATTACTTTATCATATATATTATATAGGATAAATTTCACTAACTACCTCTGGGGTTTGGGGTATTACCAAGCACATCCAAAGGTTTTAAAAAGTGACCAATTTGGTCCTTAGTCACTAACACCGTTTGTGCACCGTTTTATTAAACATTTTTTTCTTTTCTCTTCTTCTTCTCACCCTTCACGCCGAGCTCTCTCTTCTTTTCGTCTTTCCGATCTAAACGGAGTAGAGCCTCCGTGCTGCTCCACGGTGAACCTTAGCCAACACCACCACAAAGATAGCCTCTCATCTCACTTTTCTCTCTAAAACCTGAGACCAACAAACATCTTCTCCCTATTTGATTCTCATTCCCTCAAAACCCCAAACCCACTCTTCGATCTATAAGCCAGAGGGTCCTAGACGACGTGTGGATTTTGGTATGGATCGGCGTTGGAGTCTCTCCCTTCTCTCTCTCGTGGTCTTTGCGGCGGCGGCGCCGTGGTGTGGGTAAGTGGTGATTCGTGGGTTTTGGTGTGGATCAACATTGAAGGGTTTGGGTTTTCTCTCTCGTGGTGTTTGTGGCGGTGCCGTGGTGTGGGTTAGGGATGGTTAGGTTTCGATCGGCGGTGGTGGGTTTTCTGTGGGGGTGGTCGGTGGTGGATGGTCACAAAGCCACAGAGAGGAGCAAAATTTTTTTTCTTGCTGAGGCGTATGAATTTGGGGGTTTTATTAAGAGGATGTTTTGATTGATTGGGTTTTGGTTTTAGATTAGGATTTTGAGTTAAGAGGCTGATTTTTTGTCACAGTTCTTGATTCTTGATTTGCATGTTCTGTGGTTGGGTTTAAATTTGTCGTGTTTTCCTCCTCATTCAATGAAAGTGAGTTTTGATTGCTGGTTTCATTCAAGCATTTTTTTTTTTTACTAAGAAAGTTCTTGTTCTTCCTATAGAGATTTTTTTAATCAAAGTCAGAGAAACATAAAAGAGAGCGAGAGAGAGTTAAGAGAAAGGGATGAGAGGTGAGTTAACAACGTTATAGTCCGTTTGGAGTCTTTGGACTTAGGATTGAAATGGTTAGTTTGGAATTGTTTTGGACCTAGGATTGAAATGGTTAGTTTGGAATTGTTTTGGACCTAGGATTGAAATAGTTAGCTTTGAATTGTTTCGAACTTAGTTGACATTAGTCCAAACCTCAGGAGTAGTTAATGAAATTTTTCCTATTATATAAAATAGATGAACCATTACGGTGGCATATATATGCATATGAGATGATACAAAGAGTGTCTTTTTATTAGCCTCTTTTTAACTAAAATAATATCAATTATGTGATAACCATTTAATAAAAGAACATCCTCTATAATTATATTTCAAGTATTGAATAAAATTAATATTATTTTTCCTATAAAATTTATGTGCGATTTACATAAATATTTTCACGTGCTAAACAACCGTTAATTTCATACTTCTATTGCAAGATGGTAAAGGATTAAGGAATATGCTATCCTCATTTCTCCTTTCCCTCTTTTATCTTTTTTTTTTTTTTTTTGGTCTATAATTTTTAGATATGTTTTTTAACAATAAGAGAGAAAGGGGAGGGTTTTTTTTTTTTTTTTTTTTGCCCCCCACAAAAATTCAAAAGATAAAATTTCAAATCCAAGTTATCCCTATGCAAGGTGCTCTAAGAGAAATGCTACGTACACAATATTTTTATATGAGAGATGTTACATCTATAATATTTTTACAACATTTTCACAACAAATCATAGGTGATTAGTTGTTATTGGTTCAAATTTGAACCTAACACTATGATGACTTTTTTGCCCTAACAATAACAACCAATAATAACCTACCACTTAAAATTTGTTGTAAAAATATTGTAGACATATCATTTCTCTTTTTATAATATTTTTCCAACAAATCTTAAGTGACAGGTTGTTACTGGTTGTTATTGATCACACTTGGATAAGATTAAGTTAATCTACTTTTAGCATTTAGTAAAAGTTAAGATTGGATTGGAATAAGACCCCTTCTCATTGAATCCTTTAAATTACTCAAATTTTTATTTAAATTTTAGACATATGACATTTAAAAATCAAATAAATGTCATGTGCCTCACATTCGGCGATATAGAGAAAGAAATACTTTCTCCTATTTTCAACCGGTCGTGATACGTCTTACATTTAAACTAAAATGGGGAGGGGATTTTATTTCTTAATATACTTTCCACTTCCACCTCGATGAAAGTTGTAATCTTAACCTCGAAAAATGCAAAAAGGTGAAAGATTAAACAAAACTTTAAGATTTTAAGTACACATCATGGTTTAAGCTGCCCAAGTTTCATTAGTTTCATAGAACTCTTTCTTATGTACTGGACCTTTGTATTTTGTGTTCTATTCAAAGGGCACAAGAGATGAACTCATAAATTAAATTCCATTGTTGTCTAGAAAGCAAATAACGAAGATCAAGTGTTCATGTCAGTAACAAAAGATGGAATACATATAACTAGGCCAAAGAGGGTTGACGTCTTATTTCTTATGCTTTTTCCCCCCTCCAAGGCCTAATGTTTGTTACTGGTACTCATATCGCATTGACCAAAAAGTAAGGAAAAAATTGGAAACTAATATCAAGTCTCAAACAATTTCGTCAGTTAACAACATTTCCAAACTATTTAGGAAACTAACATCTTGAGTTTGAGTGACTCAATTTTGCTCCTTAAACTCAAGTTACAAAGCCTCAAGTTTTATGATTTTTCCACGTGGAACTCGAGTCTTAAAGACTCGAATTCCATAATGAACAAAGAACTTCAAAGAACAACGTAGCAAAAAAACCAAAGAACAAAGAATTCAAAGAAGAAATAACGCAACAAAAAAGGCAGAGATTAACTTAAAAAAAAGAAGCAGATGCAGATCAACAAAGAAGAAGAAGGCAGATCAAAAACAACAAACTCACACCTGTAATAATAACAACGAACCCAAAGAGATCAAAAACAAAGAACCACGCCCTCAGCTCCACCCACGAACCTAGATCTCCCTAACCACCCTTCAACTCGGACCGAATCCAAGCAACAACAGCTGACACTAAACTTAGGCGATGAAGGCTCCAAGCGGCGCCGACAAGGCTCGAAGCAAAGGATTTATGGTAGAGCTTTTCTTCTTCCTCAAGCGTTTGTTTTTCCACTATCTCTTTTTTCTTTAAATGTGCAAAGCAAGAACTCGAGTGGCTCATACTTGAGTTGCTGTGGTGAATTCGAATCTCCAAGACTCAAGATGTTAGTTTCCTAAATAATTTGGAAATGTTACTAACTAACCAAATTGTTTGAACTTGGTGTTATTTTCCCATTTTTTCCCAAAAAGTAATGCTATGAACGTAATAAGGACACAATGTTTTCACAATTATTGACATAGCCTATTGTAATTGAAGATCACTTTCATCCATGTCCACTATTGATACTATTATTATGCACCAATCACCACTTTTAATTTGTTCTGAATTTTTTTTTAAAAGCATTGTATCCATAGACATATTGTTGATGAACGGAGTTAAAACAGTTTAGAGTAATTGCTATGTCATTCGTTTAAAACTCCCAGACAAGGGTAGTACTAGTATTTGAAATGAAGGTCCAGCTAAATGACTAAATTGTACCAGTTACTAAATGACACAAAAGGAGCTCAGTTTTGCCCTTAATGAACAGAGAGAGACAAAGAGAGAGGATATTTTAATAGTCAAATTCAGAACCAACAAAATATTGAACTACCAAGGTTTGGAAACTTTAGGTGGAAGTCATTAACTTGAGCAAACTAGAAAACGAAAGTTCAACAACTTTTTAAATAGGCATCAAGAGGAACATGTTAAAATGTGGGACTTGAATGAATCCAATTCAGCTAGAACTTCTTCCTCGGGCCTGTATATCAAATCAATCATCCGCCATATCTGCACCAGAACCATCACTTTTTCATCAAGAAAATGTACAGCAGCATAAACCCAAAATAATATCATATCTTGAAGTACATTTTATTTTTACATGCAAGTTGATTATTATTCAAGCAAAACGCTATCCCTCTGATATTTTTCACTATTAAACTACCGAAGGAAAAAAAATGCACATTCTAAATGATAAGATACCAGGGTTAATATATATATTGATTACCTGCAGTGTACCACCTCCTCCAGTACTTTCACAATCATCAGACACACTGACAATTGTCCACGGATCAGATGCATTCCAATGGAAGTCCACAACCTTGTCCCTACATGCATAAAATAGAAATCAAGTATTGTGTACAAAATCTTCAGAAAAAAGCATCCAGAAAGCATATAAGTATATTAACATCTAATAAACAAGTAGTAACAAATACCAAATTCAGCCCCCAAAAAAAAACCTGTATAGATTTCTTCTCTTTTGTATAGCAAATCAAACACACATAAGATACACAAATTCATACCTATGCCCAGCATGTCGGAAGAATAAGCCTGGAGGAACATTTTGCATTTTAGATCCAACATTACCAACCTGAAAGGCAATAGGATCAGTTACATGCATAACACAAGAAACATAAATGCAACAATGACTAAGCAAGAATTGAGCAATGAGTTTCAGATTGGGACGAACCCTAAAAAACAGAATTGATAATTTCCTGTAGCCAGATTCAACAGAAATACAACTGAAAATTATAAAAATAAAAGGGAACACAACCATCATCCATCCCATCCCACCCCACCCAAAAAAAAAAAAAAAAAACTTAGGGGAAAAATGGGTGCAAGAGTGATGTGAAAGCAGGGAAGATCTAGTTGGAGTAATTAAATCTCACTTAACCACTCTGAATCGCTTTGGTGTAAAACTGAAGTAGAAATACTTCAAAGTCCAAACCCATGTATGACTAAAACCATCAACTCAACAAGTAAAAAGTTATAAAGTGATACAGAATAATACTTATAATCAGTCATAGTAGTAGGGACCATTGGATTGATAATTTGATGCCTTCACTACTACAGAATAATACCAGTGAACGAAACCAGATTACTTCTAAAACTTCCTGAGAAGCTTGAGATTAGCAAAAAACAGCACTTGGAACAATAAAAAATAAATAAGATACCCTCAATACTTATCAATAATCAAAACTACCTCTGGAAATCAGTTTGCTCGCTAATCAAATAGTGAATGCAAGCCACATTTATAACAGGCAAATTGTGACGCTGGAAATCTGCTTGAAGGCTTTGCATATATTCCACCCCCCAACAAATCAACCCATACATATGTAGAACCACCTTATACACTGCATTTGATCATTATAGGAATAACTTTCCTCATTTACTGTCAGTTCACCATATATCTATCAGTTTCCATCTCTTACCATCACAGCATTGTTGGTTCTTTTTTTTATATGATCTATATTTTGTCTTATGATCTTGTGTGTGTGTGTGAGTGAGAGAGAGAGAGAGCAAGGCTGTATAGAGAAAAATTATAGCTTCATACCTTCTCATGATCCCAAATGTTCAAAATGCCATCCTCAGCAGAACTTCCAAAGACGGATGACTTGTCAGGAGACCACTGAAAACAAATGCATATTTTTTGTTAAAAATAACTAAATAAGTCCCATTCCTGAATATATAACAAAAGGCATGATGTAACATAAAGCCAAGAAAATAATCCCAAAACTTTTCTATCACCTGTACACAAAGGACAGCTGCATTGTGACCCTCAAATTTATGAACAGGTGATCCTACACCCCCAGAGGCAAGATTACGGCGATCAAACATGCGAACAGTAGCATCAGCAGACCTAAAGAAAAAGCAAAGCAAATTTAAGTAAACCAAATAACGGTATGAACTATTTAAAAAAAAAAATGACAATTCAAATAGGTCCAGAAATAGAAAACATTGAAACAAAAGCACGCAGATCATGACACATTCTGCATTGTGAAGCGTCCAAGAAATCAATTTCATTATGCAAAGCCTGAGAGAAATAAATACCCTGTCAGAATGAAATTTACGTCATGAGGATTCCAATCAACACAATGAAGATCAGCATCATGAGCTTTCTCAACCTGCCCAAATGACAACCAAATAACTGAGTTGCATCAAACATTTAATGCAAAGCCATGAGAAGAGAAGGCAGCAGCATTTTCAATTCTACAACACAAAACTTGCATAATAAAGAGCACTGTAGACAAGGAGAAAGGATCCCTAAAACAATTAAGATGGGAAAATAAATAAAATTCCTATTAGAATAATCAAATGAATATTTAGATTTTATATGTCAGTAATTCATACTTAGAAAATCTTTGGTATTGTACCACAGCTTGCCATGGCACAGTAAACTGATAGACAAAAGAGGAAGAATTGCAACCTTGACAACTGGAGAAGATCCCACTCTTGCATCCCATAATATAAGGCAAGAATCATCGCCTACGCTACAGAACTCCTGTGCACTTTTAACACAAATAACAAATAATAAATGCATATCAGGACAGAAGGGAAAAACAGCACCTACAGTTCCTGTGCAATATAAGTATAAAAAAGGCATGAGATTCAGGAAATAGGGAAAAGCTTTGTTTTCTCTTGAAATATCTACAAGGGGGTAATTCCCGAGTAATTCCCAGGCCCTACTTGATGTCAAATGACAGAAATAAAGAACATGTTAATCACTAAATTGAATGCATAATTGCAAATATGTGACAGATAATAAGTTATAGACCATGTGGAAAAATCACGAATATAGAAACACAAAACCATACATAATCAATGCATTTGACTATGATTGATGAAAGCTACCTTGATGGGCAGAACTGCACATCTTCTACGGTATCCCCGTGCCCTTGGTAGACACCCCGTGGACCAATAGAAGGGCTGTCTGCAGGTTTATCATTAGTCCCACCAGCCTTAGAGGCATGCTTAGCGCTGCTGCCACCAGACCCTGGAGACTTCGTAGCCCCTGTGTCTGCTGCTAAAGTTGAGATATGATCATGAATACTCCACAAAACTACAGACTTGTCCTTGCCTGGCACAGAAAATTCCCCAACAAATGATATGATTTGAAAGGAGATATAGTTCATAACTTAAGTAGAGGAAGAAGATGATCAATTCAAGTTCAACATCACAAAGAAGTTTTAATGTTGACATTATCTGGGGGATAGACATGCAGCAAAGTTATTCAATTACAAACCCAATATCACATGACTCAATAAACGAGGATACATACATACATACATACATACATATATACACACACATACACACACACACATGGCTAGTTAGCTGACATTGACAGAGGCACAAGATAAATATATCCATCACACTAACACTATCTAATATTAGATAAAATGATAATAAAAGAAATCCAACCTCCAGAAAGCACAAAGGGTTCAGTAGGACACATAGCAAGAGCAAATTCAGCATTATCTTGATGCCCGGTCAATATCTGTAAGACAATGCATTTAGAGTTAACAATTGCCTGCCTTGATATATATATATATATATATACACACACATATATATAAATGAAAGATATGAAGGGGGGAAATGAAATAGGACAAATAACAAAGAATTTTCAATGTATTAAAAAAATTCATGAAAAGGATAGCAAAAAGAGTTTCATTTGCACAGGGCGCACCAGGTCTGGACGAGAATTTGTAGCTCCCAAAACAGCATGACGATTTGGTTGAGCCTCAACATCCCAAATAAGGACCTGATCATAAACTGAAAACTTTAATGCATATTGAGCTTCCCCAGTTTATAAACTTCATATTCAAAGACAAAATACAAGATTTAAAAACCTTGAAATCTTGATAATCCGCATTTAAAAGAAAAGGGTAACGTGAAGATAAATGCTTACATCAGGACTATCAGTGTGTGTGGCCACAATCTTACTATTCTGTGGGAGTTCCCTGATTCTGTTCACCTGCAAAATAATAATAAGAATAAGAACAAAAACAACTGTAATCATTGATATTTGATAGCTAATAAGACTAAAAGATCCTCATTTGCAGCCATTTTAAGTAGAAATGTAATTTTCCTTAAAAGCCACATGTACCTCGCCAGGATGTATAATAGTTTTGAACTTCTTTACAAATGGAGAACGCGCTTCCTCATTGAACTGTAAGATCAAGCAACCAGAGCATGCCAAGAGAATGCAACTGATGAGTAAACATTGTCACAGAACCACCACCAAAAACAAACGGAAGATTGGGCGAGGGGGATTATGAATAATGCATGTTCCATCAGGAAATCACCTGTGATATGTGCTCTGCCGCTGCAACCCTAGGTTTAACTACCTCACAGTTTGCTATGACAAGGGTATTTGGAACACTGCCATCAGTCTGATTAAGAAGACAACAAAAGATAAAACCACTTGGATAAATCAACATATACAATCCCAGAGTAAACAAGATGATACACAAACAACAGACAATGACATCACACAGAGACTTAATATCAACTCCATATGAGCAGGAAAGTAAATCACAAATGCACAATATGAAAATAATGACAAGTTCAACAATATTAATAATTTATTTTTCAAATCATACATAATAAAATACAGCAGCAAAGATCTGGCAGTCAGAATAAGTAATCTAGAATGCATAACAAATTTCCAACCAGGCACTCATGAGAATGTTTTAAATTTGTAGTGTTAAGCTCTTAGAAATACTCATTACTGAACTTTAACTTCAGAATTACTCATTTCCCCGACAAACATATTGAACCAATTCCCACAATTACAGAATAAATTCATTGGTAATTTCTTTCTTTGATTTACAATTAACATTCCAAAATCAACACAATGCCTTGACAATCAACAATGAAAAAACAGATTCAAACACTGCAAGAGACAGAAAATATCTTGCCTGTTCCGAAAGGTAAAGACGTTGGCGATTCTTGTAAGTGGCTTGCTCTAGTTGCGGACCCCATCTATCAATACCAACAAATAAAGGATCAGCTTACTTTTTCTGAACCTTTAACCATAAATAAAGCATAGCTATGTTACCTAGCAGCTTCATTTCATTTCCATATGAGAAACCCTAACTACGAGATTTTTATGGACAAACACATGCCCACCAAATAATTTACAGTAACACGTATAATCAAAACCCTTAAAGTGGAATTTTTACATAGGCGTGATACAAGACATATAGTTGAGCACCACCATAATCAAACTTTTCATTCCATTGAATTCATGGTTTAGAAATTAAATCAGACATGAGACATTATCCCAATCGATTCATTTCTCTTTTCCTTTACCCACATTTTCCCACCTGCCAAAACAGATCTAAAAATTAACTTAGTACTACAAATTCACAAACATTCTTTAAAAAAGACAGTATTCTCAACATCTTAAGAACAATGAAATGCATGTTTAGTACCCATCTTCCTTCACATTCTAGAGAACAAAACAACATAAAACCTAAAGCCCACAACTTATTCTAAACCGACTTTTCCTTTCTCCACTTTCCATCTACTTTTCCCACATTTTCTCAGCATCCAAAAAGACAGTAAAAAAAGCCAATATTACACAATAAAAAGCAATTATCTTTAACTACCAAAAAAAAAAAACCCCCTCTAGAGAGCATAGTACGGACAACCCACATTGCTATTTGTTCTTAATTTTCATCAAATCCCAGAACCAAAAACAGCATAAAACAAAAAACCCATCATTTTAATCTAATTGAACTTTTTCTTTCCTTTATTTTCCCTACAGTTTTCCCAGCATCCACAAAGACAGTTATAGGCAATATTACACAATAAAAAGCAAGTACCTTGAAATGCAATCAAAACCCTCAAGACAGAATAGTACGGACAACCCACATTGCAATTTGTTTTTAATTTTCATCAAACCCCAGAACCCAAAACAGCATAAAACCAAAAACCCATCATTTTAATCTACTTTACTTTACTCTCTTACTTTTTTGCCTTTGCTTTACCTAACACTTTTTCCCAGCATCCAAACAGACACTAACCCAACAAAATCAAACAAAAATGGAAACCCTAAAGAGTGAGAAAGAGAGAGTAATATGGGTTTTGATTTAGAGAGAAGTAAGTACAGACCGGCAAGAGAGAGAAGGCCAAACGAGGTTGTGATTGGCGAGCCAGTCGTAGAGCACTGGCACCAGCGATTTCCATTGAGTGTACCTCTCATCCACTGATGGCTCTGTTCCTTTCCCTCTCTCTTTCATTTCTCTCTCTCTCTCTCTCTCTCTCTCTCTCTGATTCTCTCTTTGTGAGACTCTTCTTCTTCTTCTTCTTGCTCTTGTTTTATATATCAAAGCTGGTGAGGTGGGTTTCAATTTCCCGCCTATGAAAATGTAGGGTCTGTCTGTTTGTCAGACTCTCTCACTCACTCTCTTTATGTAAGAAGTGAAAAATGGACCAATGCGTGTGTCTGTCACTTGTCAGGGGCCTCAGGGCTTTAACAAAACGATAGTCTCCTACTAGAGAATAGAGAGTAGTGATTAGGATTATACTCCTATTTCTGCTTCACATAAATGTATAAATTTTATATTGTATTATAAAATGGAAATGAAGTTACCTATATTTAAAAAAATAATAATAAAAAAAAAAACAAAAAAAAAACATCACACCTAGGTTTAAATCTCGCTACTAACAAGAGTTCGTTGGTGGGCATCCTTAGTAGAGTTGACCCCCCACACAGGTTCGCAAAAATGCGCTAAGCCTGTTGCCCTGCCTGGGGGCTGGAGTAACCTATCTAACCCCCATTTTCCTTAACCAAAAAAAACAAAAAATTGTTATTTTCTTTTGGTTTTCATAAATAAACATCATTTCCCAATGACAATTTACTCCATTAGAAAGTTCTAACCTAAAGATCATTAACATTATTTTTTTGCCAAAACACCTCGTAAGATTTCAATTATTTCTTATGGCTTTCTAGAATTTATATATCTGCCAAATTGAACATTGAAACTAATTTTTATTAACTCTTATGGACGGAAAAATCACTTGACCATCATGCGATCATATTAAGGGTCCGTTTGGTTAGGCGTTTTGAGAGCCTAAAAAGTATGTTTTTAAAACTCAAAACTCCATTTAGCAAATAACAACTCTTCATAACTTTTTTACAAACACTCATTTTAAATCCAAAACACCGTTTTGCAACCACTTATACAAACGCACCTTAAAAACGCTCACCAATTGATTTACATCATTACTCACATGATGGTCACATGATTTTTCCTTCATAAAAGCTAACAAAAGTTAGTCCCAAAAGACAATATGGCAGATGATTAAAAAAATTATTAAAAAAAAAAAAAAAAACCTACAGGTTTTAGAATGAAGAATTGAAACTCTATACATACTAAGTATTTGTTTGGATTCAGATTATCCTGCGTTTGCGTTTTGCATTTTCTGCTTCTTTTTTTTCCCATGCGTTTTGCTTTAGGGGACAATTATCACTATTCATGTATTGTAGCGGCACTGTTCACGCACTGTTCACGGGACTCACATATACTTTATTAAAAATATATATTAAAAATGGGTCTCACGGCACTATTCACACATTTAAAAATTATTTTACTACAGTGTTTTCAGTTTTCAGTTTTCAGCAAAATAAGTTGTATCCAAACGAACCCTAAGTTTATGAATTTATGGCCATTAACTTTTTGTGTTATACGTTAGTATGCAACTTTCTCTCACGTAGGAACAGACTCAGCAAGTGTGAGACTCATCCTTATGTGATAGGGATGTTACATATAAAATTTACACATGATGCCACCTTGGTTAGCAAGTACCCAATCTAGATGGGTAAATTTCACAAACCTACCCTGAGGTTTGTGATAATACTAACTAGGTCCAAAACATTTTAAAACCCATCAATTTAGTCCTTAAAAGACAACTTTGTCCCTAAATTTTACTCTCCTCTCTCTCTCTCTCTCTCTCCCTTTTCTTAAACTCTCTTCTCTGAGTTCTCTCTCTCTCAGAATTCTCTCTCTAACCAGTGAAACCCATCACCCAACAAACCCATATCACCCACACCCGCAGTCACCTAAAAAACCCACCGCCTAGCAAACTCATATCACCTACACCCATTACCGCCTAGAAAACCCACCGGCCAACAAACCCATATCACTCATAGATCCCACACCCACAACCAATAGAATTGAACCACTACCACTATCACAATGCCACCTAAAAACCAACGCAAAACCAAACCAACCAACAAAACTTCAACACACCTACCCAAAATCATAATCCACTTCCACCCAAAACACAACCCACCAACCTATTGTTCAATCACTGCTCCTCCTTCACCCAAAATCACGAGACAAAGAGAGTTAGAGAGTCAGGGTGTGAGAGGGAGAAAGCTAAGAGAAAGAAAAGAGAAGAGAAAGTCAGAGGGTGAGAGGGAGAGAGCTGAGAGAAAAAGAGAGATTCAGCAACACCACCACACTTTGATCAATGAGTAGCCGATTGTGATCTACATGATCGACAAGGTTTTGTTGCCAAAGGAACTATTTAAGGCTTAAGCTAAGATTTCAACGTTGGCTTCGGCTCTCGAAGAGGCTGTGAATTCTCCTAAGACAAGCAAGAAGAAGACGAAGAAGATGGGTTTTGAAATGGGTATTTTATGATTTAGGGAGAGAGAGAGAGAGAGAGAATAAAAGTTGGGGACAAAGTTGTCTTTTGAGAACCAAATTGTGCGTTTTAAAATGTTTTTAGACCTAGTTGATATTATCACAAACCTCATAGTAGGTTTGTGAAATTTACTCTTCTATTTAAGTCGTTAAGTAGATGTGGTAAGGCAAGGCAATGGGTAGATCCTTCACATATAATTGGTTCTAGCGAGACAATGATCGTTACCTTCAACCCAAACATGTCCCAATCATATTAAAAAGATATGATTAAAATTTTTACATGTTTTTTTTTTTTGTGGGGGGGGTGGGGGGAATATGAGAGAGAGAGAGAGACTTTAGACTTGATCAAATAACAAGGAAATTAAATAACTAGACACCCAGGCTTAGGTCGAATTTGATCAAGGTCTAGAGATCTTCAGGCTTTGTCTTAATACATTCCAAACAATTTTCTATAAGTAATTACAGTCAAACTGCGAAAGGTTTTCAATGACCACTTGGCTTTGCCTTTATGGAATGCCTTTATTTGGTCACCCCGTCATCATTACAGACTTGCCCACGCGATCATGCTTGCTTCCAATATCATGCAGCAAATAGAGGAATGTGATCAAGATTTAACTATTTCAGCCATAATGGGCTTTTCTATCATCCAAACAATTTTATAGAGGATTTTTCATTTCATAATTACCGAGCTCGTAATTATTCCATAAGATGATAAATGGTCATGGTGTCGATTGACACTCCAGACTTATGGTACATACTTCTAGCCTTATTATTCGCTTTTCTAATTTTTCCTGGAGATAATTATGAGTTTTAAACCAAATTTTAGACACATTTAATGGAATGTTTTGGTTATTTCAAAGGTGTATTTGATATCCTTATAAGTAAGATATAAGGTTACCACCATCTAATAAGGTAATCATCATATTATAATGATTTATGGTTATGTGAAAATTTTGTATTGTCTACAAATAAACGAACTAAACGTTATTTCTTCTCAAAAAAAAAAAAAAAAAAGGCTAAACACTATGATATCTGCGTTATCGTAATGTCTATCACATTACAATGAATTAAACACCCCAAAAAGATATTTTAAAATTTTTGTAAATTTAATTAGTCATCCTTTTTTTATATATAAAAATTAGTCATCCATTTCATAAGAAGATAATATCTAAATAATTTAAAATAGCCATTATTTATTACATTCATCCTATGCACTCTTGTCCATTTTTGACACATTATTAATTATAATTAATTCTTTTTAAGAACCAATCATAATTAATTATTCATAGTAACATACGTTCAACCCTAATTCCAATAATATATTTTGTCAATTGAAAATTGTTATGGTTTGATCTTTCAACATGATAATTATAAAAAAAAAAAAAAAAAAAATTTGAGTGATCATTCAATTTTTGAAAGCAAAGTAGAATTAAGTTTTTATATAAAATTACCATTTAATCCTTTTAAATTTAATGTTAATTTGGTCTTTACTAATCTATATATATATATATATATATATATATAAAATATGTAAAGTTGAGAGAAAATCCAATTAGATTTCAAATTAGAATTCAATTAAAGTCTAATTTTGTGCCACATGTCCCATCTAAACTAAGTTTTTAAATTTTTGTGTCAAGTGAGTTAATTCAATGTACAAATTGGATTTCAATTAAAGTTTAATTTTGCAACATGTGTCTCATCTAATCTAAGTTTTTTTTTTTAATTTTTGTATCAAATGAGTTAATTTAGTGTAAAAAACGAGGAGGCCAATATAAGTAAACCATAAAAACATAATTTTTGAATGATTTTATATTTATGAGCCTTTCTTTTTGTAGAACTAAAAATAATTCAAGTTTATAAGTCATCTCTCTCTCTCTCTCTCTCTCTCTCTCTCTCTCTCTCTCTCTCTATATATATATATATATATATATATATATAAAATAATAATAATAATAATTGATGGGATAGCAAAGTTGACATCTCTGGTTCGTCCAAAGGAGTCGTCCATGAGCATTGGTTAGCTAAATGACCACAGACGGTCTGGACGAAAGAGTCGTCCATTTGCAAAGCGCATGGACGACCACACAACATCAGTCTATGAACAAAGAATCATCCATGGGCAAAGCACATGGACGACCACATAACACTTAGGCAAATCCTGGGGCAGTTAATCAATTTGTGTTCATCGCCACCAATTTCTCCTAGGTACTTAACTTCCACTAGCGGTTGCAACTTCTGTAGCCGTTAAGGAAGTTATTTCCAGAATTCCTGATTTCCACGAATTTGGGGAAAGTTACTAAAACAATAACTGCTCTAAGGTTCTCTATATAAGGATCGGTCTGAATCAAACAAAGGTAAGGACATTTTGATATTTTACTCCAAAAAAAGTTAGAATTCCATTCTTATGAGAAACTGACTTAGCCATTGGAGGGTGTTAGGCCGGTTTGCCCCGGTCCCCTTTAACAGCGTGTTCATCCTTGCAGGTCTTCACTAGGACTATTAGCCATTGAAGCCGGAGCGTTCAACCTACTGATTCTTCACAGCATCAGTTGGCGCCGTCTGTGGGGAAGGAAAAAACTTCGAGTTTTGCAATTTATCTTTCTCCAACAAAAGGTTAAATGGTTCGAACAAAATCAAGGGCCACTAGTCCAGGCCACCAAGAGAGTAGGGATGCTTCCAACCATACCCACCAAGATCACCACTCAGTGCTTGTCGCATAGTCGCCTTCCATCCAACACATACAATCCATGGCCGCCACTATGGTGGAGTTAACTCGTTAGAACCAAGAGTTGACTAGGGAGATTAATCTGAGGCAGCGTCGTGAAGGATATGCTGAAGGACAAGCCCAGAGTCAAGAAGATAGAGGGGGGAACGTTGAGCCCGAAAGTCAATCAAGAGGTTCCACTTCACGAAGGGTGCCACATTTGGAGAAGGAGATGGACCAGGTGAGGAAGGTTATGGACGAGATGAGGGAGAACATGAGAAGGGCAAATCCTGTAGAAGATTTGGTTCATCGAACAGATTCCCCTTTTACGGCTTCCATCAACGGTCATCCCTTGCCCCCAAAGTTCAAGATTCCTTCCTTGGATTCATACGATGGAGCGCGCGATCCTTTTGATCACATAGCAACTTTTAAGACAACAATGCATCTTCAGGGAGTCCCAGACGAGATTATGTGTAGAGCATTCCCTACCACCCTTAAAGGACCAGCGCAAGTGTGGTTTAGCAAGATACCTCCGAGCACAATTAGTTCTTTTGAGGAATTGAGTAAGTTATTTGTCGATAACTTTATCGGAGGACAAAGGCACAAGCGATCCTCGTCCAGCCTTTTAACTATAGAACAAGGGAAGAATGAAAGTCTGCGGTCATTCATCACTCATTTCAACAGGGAAGCCCTGACAGTAGACGAGGCAGACGACAAGCTATTGTTGGCAGCCTTCCACAATGGGGTTCACTCGGACTTATTCATTCACAAGCTTTATGAGAAAGAGCCTTAGTCAATGGCTGAACTCGTCCATTCAGCCCAAAACTTTATGAATGCAGAAGACGCAATCATAGCTAAAAAAAGGAAAAGAGCTGAGAGAATGGAGGTGAACCCCACACGTCACTCTGAACAAGGGTCTCGTCCAAAGAAGGGACGAATGGAAGATAAGAAATACCAGGACAGCAGGAAGGCAGGTCCAGCAAGGAATCAGAATTATACACCCTTAAATGCCCCACTCGATCAAGTACTCATGCAAATCAAGGATAATCCTTCCTTGAAGTGGCCAGAGAAGATGAAAAGAGATCCTAACAAGCGCAATAAGAATAAATATTGTCGCTTCCATAGAGACCATTGGCATGACATGGACGAGTGTTTTGACTTTAAGCAGCAAATCGAGAACCTCATTAGACAAGGGAAATTAAGGCATTTCGTTGGAAGGGATCATAAAGATGAGAAGTTGAAGGGGAAGATAGAAAAATCATCACGACTCCCACTGGGAGAGATAAGAGTTATTATAGAAGGGATTTCTGTAGGACAATCTTCCAGATCAAAGAAGACATATCTCAAAGTGGTGCAAAACGTCCAACTTTCTAGACGATCCACAAGGACGAATGAGACTAACAAGCCAACTATTTCTTTCACGGACGAGGAAGCTGCAAGAATCCATCATCCATACGACGATGCAATTGTCATTACCTTACTCATTGCAGATTACACAACCAAAAGGGTGTTGGTGGATAACGGAAGCTCAGCGAATATATTGTATTATCCCACCTTCCAGCAGATGAGTCCCAGACGGGATCAACTTCGTCCAGCATGTTCACCGCTGATAGGATTTGGAGGAATGAAAGTACAACCCGTGGGCACCATTACATTGCCTGTAGTGGTGGGATCATACCCACAGCAGATAACTAAGGAAGTGAATTTCCTTGTGGTGAACTGTTTATCCTCATACAATGCCATCATCGGAAGGCCAACCTTAAATAGTTGGAAGACAGTAACATCTACTTACCACCTATCAGTCAAATTCCCTACGAAGTATGGAATAGGACAAGCACAAGGAGATCAGTTGACAGCCAGAGAATGTTATCTAACCATGTTGGCTTTGGACGAGCAGGTGCAGACTATGAGTATAGAAGAGAAAAGAGTTGTCGCGGAACCTACTAAAGAATTGGAAGATGTTTTATTACAAGAAAATGATCCCAATAAGTACACTGGAATTGGAACAAGTATGAAGGAGAAGGCGAAAAAAGACCTCGTCCAGTTTCTGAGGAATAATATCAATGTTTTTGCATGGAGTCATGATGACATGCCAAGTATTGATCCAAGTGTGATTACTCATCGATTGAATGTGTTCCCCTCTTCTAAGCCTGTTCGTCAAAAGAAGAGGGTGTTTGCTCCTGAATGAGATAAGACTATCAAGGAAGAGGTTCAGAAACTAATCATAGCACAGTTTATCCGGGAAGTCTATAACCCGGATTGGTTAGCGAATGTAGTAATGATAAAGAAGGCAAATGGCAAGTGGAGGATGTGCGTAGACTTCACTGACTTGAACAAGGCTTGCCCTAAGGATAGTTATCCTTTGGCATGCATTGATCAATTGGTTGATTCTACAGCCGGCCATCAGCTGTTGAGCTTTATGGACACCTTCTCAGGATATAATCAAATAAAGATGGACGAGGCTGACCAAGAAAAGACCTCCTTTATTACCAGTCAAGGTTTGTTTTGTTACAAGGTAAAGCTCTTCGGTCTAAAGAACGCAGGGGCAACTTATCAAAGGTTGGTGAATCACATGTTCCATCCTCAGATAGGACGAAATGTGGAGGTATATGTAGACGACATGCTTGTGAAGAGCTTAGACAAGGGAAGCCACTTGGACGATCTTCAAGAAACTTTTGAAACACTTAGGCGATATATGACGAAATTGAACCCAAGTAAATGCGCCTTCGGAGTATCATCAGGAAAGTTCCTAGGATTCATGGATTCTCAGAGAGGAATTGAAGCAAATCCAGACAAAATTCAAGCAATATTGAACATGGAACCACCGAAGAACATCAAGGAAGTCCAATCCCTCACTGGAAGAGTTGTAGCTCTAAACAGGTTTGTTTCAAAAGCCACAAATAAGTGTTTACCATTTTTCAAGATTCCCAGGAAGACATTTGAATGGGCGGACGAGTGTCAAAAGACCTTCCAAGATCTGAAGGACTATCTTACCATGGCTCTATTGTTAAGTCCATCCGTCCTAGGAGAAGAACTATATCTATACTTAGCAGTGTCCCCACATGCCGTGAGCTCAGCACTAGTTAGAGAGGAAGGGAAAACGCAAAAGCCTGTGTATTACACTAGCCGAGCACTGAGAGGAGCAGAAGGAAGGTACCCACTGATAGAGAAGTTAGCTTTTACACTGACAACAACTTCTAAGAAGTTAGGACACTACTTCCAAGATCATGTCATCAATGTTATGACGGACCATCCACTCAAGAAGGCAATGAACAAACTAGAAGCTGCAGGACGACTAATCCAATGGGCTATTGAGCTCAGTGAATTCGACATTCGGTACCAACCGAGAAATGCCATAAAGGCTCAAGCCCTGGCAGATTTCATTGCAGAGTTCACTCCAAGTTATGAGGACTTGGATGAGAATGAGGATAATAAAAAATGGGTCGTCCATGTAGATGGATCATCTACACTGCATGCAGGAGGTATATGAGTTGTTTTATAGTCACCACAAGGAGATAAATTGAAGCACAAGGTTCGCTTGCAATACCAAACAACTAACAATGAAGTAGAGTATGAAGCCCTTCTCAAAGGGTTGGAGTTGGCTAGATCAGTGGAAGCAGACTCAATACTTGTTTTAGGAGATTCTCAGTTGTCATAGGCCAAGTAAATGGGACATGTGAAACCAAAGAAGACAGAATGAAGAAGTATTTAAAGAATGTGGCACGTCTTGTGAAGAAATTCAAGGAATCTAATTTCGTTCAAATCCCAAGGGAAGAGAACATGGAAGCAAATACTCTAGCAAAGGAAGCCTCCACCAACGAAGCGAGAGATGAGTTTAATGAAATTCAATACATGCCAAGCATAGACCTCTTGGAAATGTTACAAGTAGAAGGCGAAAAAAATTGGATGACCCTAATAGTATCATACCTGAAGGACGAAAGGCTTCTAGAGGGGAAGGAAGAAGCAAGAAAGCTTAGGGTTAAATTAGTAAGGTACATCCTTATGGACGAGGTACTATACAAAAGAGGTTTTTCCCAGCCATACCTAAGGTGTTTAGCTCCAGACGAGGTGAATTACGTGTTGAGGGAATTTCACGAAGGAGCATGTGGTAACCACTCAGGAGCCAGATCACTCGTCCACAAGGTCATCCGTGTAGGATACTATTGACCAACCATCCAAGCTGATGTTAAGGCATATGTTAAGGTATGTGATCAATGTCAACATTTCAGTAATATTTCAAGACAGCCGTTAGAATATCTCACTCCAATGATGGCCCCTTGGCCTTTTGCACAATGGGTTTTGGATATATTAGGCCCCTTTCCAACTGGAACTAGACAGATGAAGTTTTTGGTGGTGAGAATAGATTATTTCACTAAGTGGGTAGAAGCTGAGCCCTTAGCGAAAATTACACAGCAAAATGTTAAAAACTTCGTCTAGAAGAGCATTGTGTGTAGATTTGGAGTACCAAGGGTACTAGTATCTGACAATGGACGACAGTTCGACAACACGCTCTTCAGGGAATTTTGTGAACAACTGGGAATTAAGAATCATTATTTTTCACCCTCCCACCCACAGGCCAATGGACAAGCAGAAATAGCAAACTGATCCTTGTTGAAAATCATCAAAACTTGGCTTGAAGGGGTAAAGGGAGTATGGCCAGATGAATTACCAGGTGTTTTATGGGCTTATAGAACAACGGCGAGGACCCCCACCGGGGAAACTCCTTTCAAACTAGCTTATGAGAGTGAAGTAGTCATACCTGCTGAAGTGCACATTGCTAGCCATAGGGTGATGAAGTATTAAGATGAAGAAAACAGGGAACATCTGGATGGAACGAGGCTGGAACACCCTTGGAATGTTGAACACCTAGGAAGGTACTATCAATAAAAGGTAACCATGGACGAAGATTGCCACAGGACGAACACCATGGACGTTTGAAGTAATTTATTGCTTGTGTTATTTTCTTGTGTTTGCTTATTACTACTGCTATGTGTTTTAGATGTGTAAGTAGTTTGTGTTACTCATGGACGAATCTGTGTTGTATAAGTATTTTTAATTCCCTAAAGGTACTAGCTCTTAAGCATGTGCCATGCCTGTGAACGAATGATTACATAGTGTGGATTTCCAAATATATATGTGTGATGTATTTTCTAGTATATATATGATTGTATGGGAATCCCTTATTTTTATGATTTCATTCAAAATAATCTACAAAAGGAAAAAAGTCAGAGACGAATAAAATCCTTGGACGTAAGGATATACCATCTATCAACTTTCCTTCAAACAAGGATAAAGCAGGAAAAATAAACCGAAGGTATATTCGTCTAAAACTCAAGACGAGATAAAACCTAAGGTGTATCCGTCTAAGCTCAAGGCGAGATCAAACTGAGGTATAATCGTCTAAATAATTGGCGAATAATGTGCTTGAAAAAACACAAGCCCATAGACGAATCTAACCAACCTAACAATCCAGCACATGGACGAGCATTAGTTGGGAACAATTTTTGCTAAGGATGAGCAATTGGTTGTCCCAAGTTTGAATAATGAATAAAGCTGGCAAAAAGACGTCACTCATGGACGAATTGTGCTTGAATGGCGAACATGAGTTCATGTAACCATTGTTGATGATGTAGGAAGAAACTCGTCCATATGCTCAAGACGAGATAAAATTTCCTTAAGTGGGTGAATCCCAACCACAGAAATGGTATGGAAGATATATAAAAAAAAAAAAAAAAAACTTTTTCACAAAACTTATGGTATATTCAAACACAATAAACAATGAAAATAAAAAACATTAATTCATTCATAAAATTCAAAGGGTAGACGACCACCGTCTAAAAACCCTTGAAAGTAATGTGTAATTATACATAAGGCTCGTCCATAAACTTGGACGAGAGCATTGTACTTGAATGAATTTTAAAAGAAATAAAGCCCAAAACACTGAGCACCTCCAAACGAAGTTAACATATAAACTTTTTAAAACGAAGATGAAATCACTTGGACAGATCACTAGGAGCATTGCCATTTTTTGGATCGTCTTGGGTCACCTCATTATTAGCATCGTCCACCACATTGACATCCTTAGAACTCATCGCAAGCAAGGAACTCTCTGTAGCGAGGGGGATCTTAAATGTATCGAAGTTCAAGTCATGAAATGCTTCCTTGGCATCAGCACGGAAGTCCTCATACCCAGCAACATAATGACTGTCTAGACGATTCTTGTATTCATCAGACTTCTTAAAGGCTGATATGGCTTCCTCACGTGCTTTCTCCAAGAACGAAGGAAATCCTGAGACTTGTCCCTCCAGATAAGCAATGCAAGTATCCTTCTCAACAGCATCTGCTTTAAGTTCTTCAACCTCGTTCTTCAACTTCGTCTCTATTCCTTGCAAACGGTTGAGATCCTCAGTCAGTCTGATCACCTCCCCCTTCTTTAATAGAACTTCTTTGTTCAACTCTTTGGCCTTCTCCTTAGCCGTCTTGGCTTCCTCACAAAGCTCCTTGGCTTGGCAGGACTCTGTGTAAAATTTTGACATAGCCTAAGATGGACGAAGGAGAGTTAGAATTTTTTTTAATTTTCGTTTTTGTTTAAAACTTGAAGAAAACAAAACAAAGACGAACAAAATTTACATACCTTAAAGAGATCATGTATGGCAGAGCGTTCAAAGTCCTTCACTGACATATTGTAACATGAATTTACTTCATTGTCAGTGATTATCCCCTTGAACGTCCTCCATGCATAACCCTCGTTCAACACCAGGTTAGGAGGACTTTCAAGCGTTTCTGAAGGATGAGGCTTGCAAGGAACTTTGGTTGAAGGGGGAGGACCAGTTTGGACAGGATGGACCACTTGGACGGGCTCCACATCAATTGAATGGTCGTCTAGGTTTACCGTCGGAGATGTAAACTTAGGAACCCTGGGAAGAGAAGTCTTACCCGGTTTTTGTTTCTTAGAACCTCGACGACTTGGAAGGTCGTCCAGATCCACAGAACTGGATATAGACTTAGACTTTTTCTTCCCTGCCTGGACGAAAGTTTCTTGGACGACAAGGGGTACAGGGGCATCCTCGTCCCCACTAGTTATGCTCTTTTCCTTGTTCTCCCTTATTGGAGTTATTCCTGCGACAAGGAAAATTGAGTTTAAAAAAAAAGAAAAAAAAAAGAATGGATGATACTTACTTCAGCGAGTAGTCTCCTTGTGACCAAGGTTTTCAGAGGTAGGTTCTGGGCCAAGCCTTCACGTAGCTAGAGGACTAAAAGTGACTAGATCGTGAAAGGTTCTCTCAGAGAAGGCACGCACTTGGTCAATTCGATCCAAGTGAAATTTGTCCAAGCGTGGACGAACAATAGCTGCATCAATAAAAAGAAATAGAGGTTAGACGACTGAAAGTTAGGAAATATGTAAAGAAAAATAAAATAAAATGGAAGGAGACATACTCTCAGGACGAAGACGAC
This sequence comes from Quercus ilex subsp. ballota, assembly GCA_032727855.1. NCBI lineage: Eukaryota > Viridiplantae > Streptophyta > Magnoliopsida > Fagales > Fagaceae > Quercus > Quercus ilex. The sequence continues at coordinate 14,388,996 of CM064912.1, read as the reverse complement.
CTAGAGGGCCAGTAAAAGGTGGGAAGGGAGCATTACCCACATTAGCTGGGTCCCCAGCCCAATTTCCAGAAATAATAAAAAATTCTTTTTTCCAAAACCTGTCAAACGAGCTACGGCCCTTAATTAAACTATAGTAGAAGCCTCTGGAAGAGAACTGGTAAAAACCAACAGATTTCTTTATTTCGGAGGGCTTATAATAGTAGAGGAACTCGTCTACTATGATAGGACAGTCCCCTTCCAATGCCTCACGCCATAACACTTGCATGACAACTACTGTCCTCCATCCATTGGGGTTGAGCTGGTTAGGTCCAATATCCAACCTATGGAGAAGACCTCTACAAAAAGAATTAAGAGGAAACCTAAGTCCAGCTAAAAGGTTAAGAAGCATATACTCCTAAACCAGAAGAAGGAGAGCAACACCACTCTCCTTCCTTGGGTAGACGAGGGTTGAATTCAAGAAGGATCTGGTATCTATCTACAAGAGTTTTTAATTTTGGGGCGTCTAGAATGGAAGCTATCTCGGGAGCACAACTGTATATAACATTCTCCTCTTCCTCATCCTCGTCTTGAGAAATGGTAGGTGGCTCTTTGGACGAGCTAGTCCCAGCCCCAGAGGCCATCCTACGATATAGTTCTTGGAATTCCTTAAAGGGAATGCCAGGAACCCCAGACAAGTATTGCTCATCCGAGGAACTGCTACTGTAACTCGTGCTACCCTCACCACTCTCATAACTCCCAGAAGAAGCACCATGGTACTTATCTATTTCTCTCTCTATATTACTAGACTAAGACATGATTGAAATAAAGATTAAGACGAAAAACCTAAGAAAGGAAGAAGAAATACCTGAGATCTAGAGTGAAGAGCTACACGAGACTCTTGGACGAGATGGCAGAAGGGAGAATATGAGAAAGGTGAAGGGTAGGAAAGAGAATGTACCTATTTATAGGGCCCAGAAGCAGGTCAACAAAGCGACGCCATCCATTCAGAAGAAGACACGTGGCTGTCCCTTTGGAAAACTCAATGGACGTGATGAGTCAACCAACGAAATCATGACGCGTGTAAAAAAAAAAGAGTAAAATAAATAAATAATAATAATAAATAAATAAATTTCTAACCCTCTGGTTAATGAAAATTGAATCTATCTTTGGACGACCCTTGGACAAAAGGGGCAACTGATGGGATAGCAAAGTTGACATCTCTGGTTTGTCTAGAGGAGTCGCCCGTGAGCATTGGTTAGCTAAATGACCATAGACCGTCTAGACAAAAGAGTCGTCCATTTGCAAAGCGCGTGGACGACCACACAACATCAGTCTATGAACAAAGAGTCGTTCATGGGCAAAGCACATAGACGACCACATAACACTTAGGCAAATCCTGGAGCAGTTAATCAACCCGTGTTCATCGCCGCCAATTTCTCCTAGGTACTTAACTTCCACTAGCGGTTGCAACTTCTGTAGCCGTTGAGGAAGTTATTTCCAGAATTCCTGATTTTCATGAATCTAGGGGAAGTTACTAAACCAATAACTGCTCCAAGGTTCTCTATATAAGGACCGATCTGAATCAAACAAAGATAAAGACATTCTGATATTTTACTCCAAAAAAAATTTAGAATTCCATTCTTGTGAGAAACTGATTTAGCCATCGGAGGGTGTTAGGCCGGTCCGCCCCGATCCCCTTTGACAGCGTGTTCATCCTTGCAGGCCTTCACTAGGACTATTAGCCATTGAAGCCGGAGCGTTCAACCTACTGATTCTTCATAGCATCAATAATAATAATAATAATAATAATAATAATAATAATAATAATAGGTGAAGCTGAGAGAAACTCAAATTAGAATTTCAAATTAAAGTTCTAATTTTGCGCCATGTCTCCTAAATTATTTATTCTTAAAGAGTTTTATTTTTTAAAACTGAGAAAAAATCCAATTGGATTTCAAATTGGAATTCAATTAAAGTCTAATTTTGTGACACATGTCCCATCTAAACTAAGTTTTTAAATTTTTGTGCCAAGTGAGTTAATTCAATGTACAAATTGGATTTCAATTAGATTTTAATTTTGCAACATGTGTCTCATCTAATCTAAGTTTTTTATTTTTTGTATCAAATGAGTTAATTTAGTGTAAAAAACAAGGAAGCCAATATAAGTAAACCATAAAAACATAATTTTTGAATGATTTTATATTTATGAGCCTTTCTTTTTGTAGAACTAAAAATAATTCAAGTTTATAAGTCATCTCTCTCTCTCTCTATATATAAAATAATAATAATAATAATAATAGGTGAAGTTGAGAGAAACTTAAATTAGAATTTCAAATTAGAGTTCTAATTTTTTGCCATGTCTCCTAAATTATTTATTCTTAAAGAGTTTTATTTTTTAATTTTAGAATTAAATGTGGGACTACATTATAAATATTCATCCAAGTGAGTTATTAAGTACAAAAACCAAAGAGTCTAAAATAAATGAATCGTAAAAAAAAATGCTTCACAATAATTAAAAAAAAAATAGACAATTTACATTTTATACCTAATAATATTCTTACAAATTTTTTTAAAGAGTTAACAAAATATAAAAATGACTATTAATAGTATTTAAATTATATATAGGAATAATTTTATACATATTATTGTATATTTTTAAGTGTATCCATACATATGTATGGAGTTACAAGCTAGTCCTTATTGATAGTTGGACAAAAATCATCATGCCATATAATTTATATATAGAATTACCAAAATAATTTCACAAATGCATTGTGAGAGTCAAAAGACATAGTTGAGAATTATAGAGAATAAATTCAAGTTTCAAACTAAACTCAATTTATTGTGCAACATTGCCCGCAAGCCAATCATTGTGTTTTTTTCTTTTTTGTATACCCATCCTCCCCAACACACCCCCCCCCCCCCCCCCCCCCCCCCCCCCCCCCAAACAACCCAACCCAAAAGGGCGAAATTGTGTGATATATATATATATATATATATATATATATATATATATATTTTATATACAAAATTGTGTGGTATTTTAACTTTAGAGCATATAATATAAAACGTGGTGTAAGAATATTGACATACATGAGTCAAATTAAAAAAATTCATAACATGTTGAATGAAACATGCCATGATATTATTTTGACTTTTGTTGATGAGTGCCATAAGCAGGGGTGGAGGCATGTATAAGGGTGGGGGGCCATGGCCGCCCCCCCCCCCCCCCCCCCCCCCCAAATTTTAAATTTTTTAAAAATATATATACAATTATTTTTATGTTTTCAAAATTTAGTCTACAAAAATAAAAGTTGGCCCTCCCAAATATTTGAATTAGTCCAATAATGCTCTTAAAAAAAATAATTGGTCTAATAATTATAAAGATATAACTTTATTTTTCGCAATTCTATTTTTTATTGTAAAATTTGCTTTTATATCTGTTAAATATTTGATAAAATTTGGTATCAAACATATTTGAATCTATATTTTTTGACCTGTTATGTGACGATTAACAAGTCATTGACTCATTAAAAAAAATTTGTCACTAAAATTACACATGAAATGTGTCTTTAGTTGCCATATAATATGTTAAAGCAAGGTAGCTTTAAATATGTTTGGAGCCTAACTTATTTCTCCAAGTTTTAGATCATTCATGTTTTTGAAAATTTCATTAGTTCAATTGAAAGATTTTTTACTTACTTTAGCATAAAATTTGATAATTTGTATTTAAAATGAAACTTTTTAAGATTTTGACTATGAAAATGGAAAAAATGAATTTTATTTTATGAAAGATTGCTATCAAAAATAATTTTGATTGAAAATACTAAGATCTTTTTTTTTTTTTTTTGTTGGGTGTGTGTATATATTTATCAAATAAAACAGTGTGTGTATATATAATAAAAAAGTGCGCGTGTGTACATATGTGTGTGTGGGTGTGAAAGTTGTCTTGATAAATATATTAGTGTTGCAACTTGGTCCCCCCAAACAAAAATTCCTGGCTCCGCCCCTGGCCATAAGGGCCGCACAAGTCAAGTTATATTGAATGCTCCATTAAAAATGTTTTTTATAAATGTTCAAAAAATATAGTTACAGTGTACATACATATCAAGAAAAATACAAACAGCTACAATAAATTAATGTGTACAAGGAATTAGAATTATTGACAAGTAAGTTTATTTAAAAAAAAAAAATGTATTACATCTCATAGTTGAGCCAAGAGCCTTGTAGTTTAATTGATATTTTCCTATACATAAAGTGCTTGGGGGTCTAGGGGGATAAATGTTCGAACTACAGGATTAGGAATATATTATAACTATCTTAAATACAATCTCATAGTTGAATGTTTATTATTTCTTAACGTGTGTCCTTAAGACACTCATTAATTATTAAATTTTTTTTGTCTAAGTAATAACTATTTATTAGGGGAAAAAAAGAAAAAAGAAATATAAGCAACTTACAAAAAGGGGGATCCCATACTCATTCTATTAAGGACAGACAAAGTTTGGTTACAAATTTGGTTGTAACCAATGGATACAACTCTACTTAAACTTTTTACTTGATGTGAATTTTGACAAATTCATTATTGGATAACATTTTTTTTTAATATCCTCTATGTTTGAAAAATTTCCAAATAATCAAAGATCAATAGTTAAATCAAATGTTCAAATTTCAAATTTTTGCAGTATAAAATTATACATAAAATATAAGTTTATGGATCGAATAGTAAATAATATTTGATATGCACAAAATATGACATGAGTATTAAGAACATAAAAGAACATGCAATTCAATGATTAGGTTCTCAAAATATGGAGCAATTTTAATTTTTTTTTAAATGGGAGTTGTAGTTCTTGGCTATAACTAAGTTTGTAGCCAAATTTTGTCATTCTATTAATTCCACAAGGCAATTAGGAATGGAAGGGATTGGGGCAACTAAGTATATCTCAAATTGGCCCATTCAACTATCAACAATAAAATTAGCCTTTCTATGGGTACAATATACAAACCATTCAAAAAAGGCGTTCAAAATCAATATGATCTCATCAACAATATGTTTGATCACTCAATGGGGGGAAAGACGTGGAATTTGGTAGATGTTGAACAACATTTAGAATACCGGCTTCGAAAGTTCTTACTTATACCCAAATTCTTATTTGATGAGTCGATAATTATAATAGGGGAGATGATATTTGAACACTCGACATCTTTGTTTTAAACACCAGTAGGTGTTAGACGACTAACAAAGCTACTGGTGCTTATACCCAAATTCCATTGCCTTTGTTAATGTGAACCTAGTTGTCTTTATACTTTCTAATAATTCAATAATTATAACACGAGAAAACGAAATCAAACCTTGAATATGCTAATTAGTTGAGTTATAAGGCTTTTTGTTGACTGTCTTAATACTTAAGAACATGTCATGATACTTATTAGTAAATTGTTTGGTTAGGTTTATTTTGCACTTAATTTGATCTGATTTATTTAGTTATATACAACTTTTAAAAATTATACTGTATATTTTTTTCATGTCTTATTTTCTAAACTAAATAAACCAACAAAAAAAAAAAAAAAATCTACACCAAATGATTCCAATCAGTACAATTACATTTAATCCGATCAAATACAGCTTGCTAAAGACCTTTTTATAGTATAGAAAAATGGATTGTATGGAGCTTTAAAAAATAATTATATCTAACATATATGTATTCTATGGGCAGATCTACAAACGAATGTTGGTCTGTGTGATGCTTTGAATTTGCATGTGGGGATCCACTAGTACCCAGGTTACAACTTAAAAGGCCGAAAGCAGCACTATGAACGATACTGATTGGTTCGTATCCCCACGCGCTCACCGTCCGATCAAAGCGTCCACTTTTACTCCTAGGAATCATACATGGGCGGCAAGTGGGTCCCGCTAGGGTCGGTGTAGTTGGGTCCCAATTTTCTATAGAGCCTAAAATCTTACCAAACCATGGGAATTGAACTCATTTATGTCCGTTGTAGACAATCACCATAGTCTTAACCAATGAAATCATGCCACGTCATCAACCATAAATTTCGTGATATAATAATACATGGGGCATCTCAGATTGTGGTGGGGGAAGGTTGGAACTTGGGGTTTGCATTGTTTCATTTTTACATGTCCCCCACATTGGCCTCAATTATTGTAATTATACAAATAGTTCGTACAAATTTATTAGAAACTACTACTAATTTCTAATCTGAATTTAAGACTATAATTAGAATTATTGTAATTACTACTACTAATTTCTAATATGAATTTAAGACTATAATTAGAAAAAGCTTGTTTGGGAGGTAACAGATAATAGAATATAATTGATTGGAAGGAATTTTTATGGAATGTTTTATCTATAATATTGTTTGAGAGTAGTGGTAATAAAGAACATATGTGTGTAGTGTAACTTGTTTTATTTTGTCTTAAACATTACCATGACTTGTATTAGAACCCTATTTGTTTTCACTTGTGTGTATGTTTGTTTCTAGATAATAATAATAATAATAATGAATACTCATCCCATCATATTTCTTTCTATATATTTCAAAAGTGAGAGAAGAGTGAAATACTATTACTTAAGGAGGTATTGGTAAAATACAAATAAAAAATCAACTGTATAATTGTAAAGTCATATATTTGTGCCTTTTTTTATATATAATAAAATTCATTGATATATTAAAAAACAACAACATTTTGATTAACTTCTTTTAAGTGTTTGTTTGTTTTTCACTTGCCTTAAGCCCTTAAGTATTATTATTTTTTAAATTTATTTAGTTTCAGTTTTTTAAAAGTGTTGTACCTCATGGTGTTAACTAAAGTTTACCACACAACAACATTGACCAATGGATTGCAAATAATGTTGAATTTTCCAATGACAATTAAAAGTGTTGTACCTAGTAAATTGTATCTTTTTTTTTTTGATGAATGCATTCAATTTATCTTTTCGTGTAATTTGCTTAATTATTGTTCATTATTACATTGAATAATTTTCTGATTCTCCAAAAAAATTATTTATTATTTTTATTTAAATTAATGTGTGCATGTATTTCATTAATTAATTAGATAAATCATATTCAATGCACTTACATTTTTTTCTAATAAATAATAATTTTTTATATTCTTACATAAAAGGTAGTATTAGTTTTGATTTATTATTTTGAAATTAGAAAAAGAATTTGAACCTTCTATCACACGAGAATAGCACAAGAGACTATAATGGGTGTTTGAAAGAGTAATTTTTGTCAAGAGATATATGTTTAGACGAGTTTATTTTGATTGACTTATTTTACTTCAAAAATAGATCATACCAAAAATATGGAGTTTTTAAAAATATTTCACTCATCTAGCATTCAAATTTATTTTATATAATCTTGAATATTTTCACATAATTTTGCAATAAAAATTTGATTGGTTATCAAACAATAGACTAATATCTTATTCAACGCAATTGTTTTTCTTTTAAAATTTAATTAATTAATTATTAATAATTTAAAATTCCCCATACCATATTATAATTTTATCTTTTAATAATATATCTAGTCTCAAAAAATTTATCATAAGTTTATTCACAAGGATTGAATTAGCTATAGTTATGAGTTCATACGAAAGTTATATTGTTTCAATACAAGTTTATTATTTTATTGTAAAATTTTTTATATCTCTAGTCACTTAACAAGTTTGAGCTAATACCAACCAAATCTAAAACATTTCAAACTAATCAATTTAGTTCCTAACACAGTTAGACAAGTTAGTTTTTTTTTTTTGAGAAAGAATTTTCATCACAATTAGTTTTTTTGAACGATTGTTTCTCTTAGGAATCTTTTTGTCCTAGGAATCACGTTGAGTTTAGAAAAATTGGATAATTTTGAAATATTTTGGACCAAATTGGCATTAGCTTGAATCTCGATGTATTTTAATAAAATTTACATTATATTATATTATATTTTTAATATTTTTGTAATTTTAATTTTAATTTAAAATAAACTTTATGAAACATTTTTCATCTTTTACCGAAGTGGGTTTGTCCCACATCGCCCAAGTGTGTGTCTCCCAGCGGGTTTAAAGCCTTCGCACAATATTTTACCGGCGTTTGAATGTTGTAAGTTTGGTGATATTAAACCCGAGTTCCAACTCTCTGCGTTTGTGCGTAAAGTCCGTGTCTTTCACAAAAAAAGAAAAAAAGAAGAAAAAAAGAGGATACCAAAGACAAAGGGCAACGATCGTACAGCTTTCGTAAAAAAAGATACAAAAGAGCGACGATCGTTGGTGTAGTGCAGTCCATCTCAGATCTCTCTGTTGCTGTCTGAGCCTCCAATCTATCTCACACATTCCTCAGAAGCTCGGAATCCGAAGCAAAACTCAATCTTTTTTGATGGGTATTTCTCTGATTCATCTGATTTATACTATTTACTTAATTTATGACACAATTATTGCCTTTTCTTAATTTCAATTTTACGTTTCCCTTTTTGTTTGTATTGTATTGATTTCAATTTGGGTTTTTTTTTTTTTTTTTTTTTTTTTTTAATTTTTATTGTATTGACCAATGTAACCGAAAAAGTGGGAAGTTACAACTGGGTTTGTCAAAATTTTTAATGGGGTTTTTGTTTCATTTAATGGGTTTAATTAGTTTTTGATTGATTTTGTGTCAAATTGAATTTTAGGTTTATGGGTTTGAGCTTTATTAACTTTTTTTTTTGCTTGTGGATCGTCAATAGATTGTTGGGTTGCTTTTTGTTTGGTTGCTGAGAAAGTGTAGGGAAAGGAAAGACGAGAAATTGGGGTGTGAATTTTAGTTTTTTGGAGCTTTTTAGGGCGTGGAAGTAGAAATTTATGGTGTTTAAGGCTTGGGGGTAATGTGATCTATTTGGCTTACTTGAGGAACCGCATAACATGCAAAAGATTTTGATTTTTGATTTGGGTGTTGGTTTTTTTATTTTTTCGGTTTTATCAGCAGCCAAATACAGGTTTAGGTGCAAAATGTTGTGATTCTTATTGGCTTGCTTATTTAGTTGGTGTAAGGAGATTGATAGGTGGCCATGGTTTAAGCCTTTAAGGAAATGCTGTACTTATTGAGGGACTTGTACGATAAGGTTGGTTAGATTAGTGTGGCTGCAATATTGAAATTGGAAAAAGACGGTTGTTAATTTGATAAAAATAAGGGAGAAGTGTTTTGCCAGCTTCTAGTCTTCAATCTTCAAAGAAGTTTTCTCATAGCAGTGCTTGTCAGTAGAATGCGTGGCGAAATGTTCATTTTGAGGTTTCTATGCGACTTCTTGCTTAGTCAAGTATATGAGAAATTTGAATACTTAGAAGCCTTGGCTTGTTTTCTTGTTCTCACCAATATATGAACTATGTTCTTATGCAGCAAATAGCGAGGAGTCTTGTTCCACTCAACTCATTGATGGAGATGGTGTGTTCAATGCTACTGGAATTGATAAATTAATCAAGGAGATAAGATTAGCGGAATGCGGACTTTCATATGCTATTGTCTCGATCATGGGCCCCCAAAGTAGTGGTATGCATTTTTTCCTCATAAACTCTTTGATCTTAAGTATTTTTATTCGACAGTTATGCTTTTTTTTTTTTTAGAAGGATTTACATGCAATAGATTTCGTTCTAATAATCTTCTAAAGCTGTTACAATGTTGTTCTTGTGAACAACATGGAACAAAGTTTTGAGTTGAGACTTTGTGCTATATGGATTGAGACATTAAGTGGAAGTGGGTTCACTTTAATCTTGCGCAATCTGAGACATGGCTATCATTCTGATGTCAAATATTAATTTTCTTTTATCTGATTTGGCTGAGCTGTTAATTTTGTTTACCCTCCTTTTGTCATATGCTTTTACATACTGGGATTTCACCTTTTTCTCCATAATGGCAATTTAATGTAATTTATTTTCTATTGGAACCCTGCAATTGCCAATTGCTGCTTATGTCAGTTGTTAACTCATGGAAAAATTAAGAGTTTTACATTAATTTCTATGGTCTGAACAGGGAAGAGTACTCTACTAAATCACTTGTTTGGTACCAACTTCAGGGAGATGGATGCTTTTAAAGGAAGGTATGTTATCATAATTCTCTTAATACTGCAGCATTCATGTTTCTCAGCAGATATCTACGAACTGACTTAATTTGCTGTCTCTAGGTCCCAAACGACTAAAGGTATTTGGTTGGCAAGATGTGCTGGTATTGAGCCTTGTACTCTTGTAATGGATTTGGAGGGTACAGATGGAAGAGAACGTGGAGAGGTGCCTTTCCTCCGATATCTTTTAAATGAATTTAATAATTTAAAATTGCTCCAGTCATGAGATAAATCTTATTGTTATCCTCATAAGCAGTTCTGTGTTATTATTGTCTGGCTCAATCTACTAAATCACTGCTCCTGTAATGCACATATATCCACTAGTGTCATAAGTTCCATAATGGTAATTTTTGCATTCTGCTCGAGTGCCCATGCCATGTAGTATAAAGAGAAAAACTTTTGTATTACAGGTTGGCAATGATGTCCTTAATTTTTCAAGATTATATTAGGAATTTTTTTTTTTTTTTGATTGTTTAAATTTTATTAAAATGTAATAAATCCTTTGTTTTGTTACCGATCAAAAAATAAATCCTTTGTTTTGTTAATTATAAGTCAATTGATTATAAGTCAATTGTAAGATTCAATCCAGGTTCATTAAGCTGTTATGTACAATCTTTATTTGGGACTAGAGAAATGAGAACAAGCCATTTAATTATTGACATCATTGTGACATGATTTTTTCCCCCCCAAAGTTAGAATGGTGAAATTCTAGTTACATGTTAGTTTCATATGTCATGACTCTTTATGGATGTAGTTATACATGGTGATATGGATATCAGTATCTTGCTGTCTGTTTTAATGGGTTTAATCTTCGTTTCAGGATGATACTGCATTTGAGAAGCAGAGTGCCCTTTTTGCTCTCGCTGTTTCAGATATAGTGCTAATAAACATGTAAGTAGTCTGTAAAACTAGAGAAATTTACAAGTATCCTTGTCTAGTAAGTTCTACTATCTTAAAATTTATACATTTATTTAATTATTGTTGTTTATAGGTTTTTGTTGTTACTTCTTCTAGATTGTAAAGTTAATCTTCTTGAGCCTTTTATCTAGGTGGTGTCATGACATTGGCCGTGAGCAAGCTGCAAATAAGCCTCTACTAAAGACTGTGTTCCAGGCATGTCCATCTTCCTGTGATATATTAGTGATTATTCGATTCTGGAAGGTTTTATTAAGTCAACTTTATGCTGGCATATGCTTGCAGGTCATGATGCGACTGTTTAGTCCACGCAAAACGACTTTGATGTTTGTCATACGTGATAAAACAAGGGTGTGTTCCTCTCTTTATTGATCTATTATTCCTTGTTGAGTTGAGAAAAATTTCTAATTGTGTTAAACCTTGTTTGTTTGTAGACTCCACTAGAAAATTTAGAACCTGTTCTAAGAGAAGATATTCAGAAGGTGAGAGATTTTTTTTAGCTTTTCTTATTTGGTTGATCTTTGTTGATTATTGATATTTTCTTTAATTCTCTTTAATTTCAGATTTGGGACTCTGTTCCTAAGCCCCATGCACACAAGGAAACTCCATTAAGCGAATTTTTTAATGTAAGATGCCATGCTTTTTTGCAAGATTAGCTTAGACATGTCCTTATCCCATATGTTGGGAGTAATTATCATACATTTATGGTTTTATTGTTAATGATTAAATGGTCAGGTTGAAGTTGTTGCTCTTTCTAGTTATGAAGAAAAAGAAGAGCAATTTAAAGAGCAGGTACACATAAATGCTTCTTATCTCTCTTATTGGGACTGCCCTGGAATGATATTATTCTGTTGTGTTTATTCATAACTGTTGAAATGAGCCCCTTTTTTTGGTTATTTTCTTGAATTGTTTGTAAAGAAATAAAGAAGGAATTACAGATTTCTTGTAATGATCTGATTAAAAAGTTATAAGTAACGCCATGTTGATGAATTTTTCTTATCTTTTTCATTTTTGCCTTATTTTATCATTATTCATTGCTTTCAAAGTTTACCTTATTGAATTTATTAGGCACCTTAGAATAGCATTACTTAAAGTAATGGGCTAGGTTAGATGTTGAATTTAAATGATTTTAGTTATAAATTCTCCTAGCATGCTGTTATTTTAATCAATAATTTTAATTGTATACATTTCTTTGCCCATTACATTACTTAGAATCTGGGTTTGAGTTTGAAGCATGGAGTTGGGCCTTTTGGCTTGGCGAACTTATCTGACATATATTTGTGTGTATTTTTGTATTAGTTATTGACTTATTGTTAAAAAAGTAGGTTGCTAGCTTGAGGCAACGATTCTTTCATTCTATTACCCCTGGGGGGCTTGCGGGAGATCGACGGGGAGTAGTTCCTGCTTCGGGTTTTTCCTTTAGTGCACAGCAAATTTGGAAAGTTATTAAGGAGAACAAGGACCTTGACCTTCCTGCTCACAAGGTAATATTGTTAACCAGATGCCATATGTAGCATATGCATATTATGTTGTTGTTTATGTCATGCAAGATCCATCCATTTGTAGGTCATGGTGGCTACTGTACGCTGTGAAGAAATTGCCAATGAAAAGTATGCCTCTTTTGCTTCAAATGAGGTACTTCATATAATCTAGGCTTTTTGTTTCCTTTTATTTATTTATATTTTTTATTTTTAAATGCCATAATTTTTGCCAAGATAATAACTACCAACATCCAAATTGCAACAAATGACCACAGGATTGGTGTCATTTGGAAGAGGCTGTGCAATCCGGTCCTGTTTCTGAATTTGGGAAAAAGCTGAGTTCAATTCTTGATTCGTTTTTATCAGAGTAAGTACGTTTCATGTAATTTTTAATTGGTTTAGCAGCATATGCTACATAGCCAAGGAAATATGAATCTTAAGATGGATATGCTTCCTGGTCACTGCTTGTGCTTGTAAACAATTGGCAGATTTGAGTAGATCTAGGACCTAGATAACGACCAATGAACTAGATGTATGCATAGTTGATGTATATTAATGCTCAATTGTACACCTCTTGTGATAAGGATTAGAAGCTTGTCAGGAGGATCTTTTGAATGGTGGGTAGTATTGTAGTTATTGTTTCCCATTGGCCTTTTGGGATTATGAATTGTTTCTATTTGGCCTGATGGCTTTGTTTGCCTTGTTGGTTATTAGTGCCTAATGTCACCATGTATGGTTTCTAAACCTTTTCATGTCAACTTTAGCAATAAGCTTTAGTGTGGATGATATCATTTATAATCATCTCCCTCCTCCCTCTTCTCATGTCTGTAGAAATACTGTTCATGATGAATTTCCTCAGTACTGAAAACTTCTGTTTTTGTCTTTCTAGGTATGATGCAGAAGCTACCTATTTTGACGACGGTGTCCGATCTGCAAAGCGGAGGCAGTTTGAGGAGAAATTGTTGCAGGTAATTCATCTCTGCGTGCGATTTGGTAGTTTCTCCCCCTGTTTTTGTCATTCATGTTGCTGAACCCATTAGTTGGGATCAAGGCATAGTACAGTCATGTAAATTACATGACTGGAGTACAATGTGAAACTGAGAATTTAGGATGTTGGTTTGTTAGCAGTATCTGAAAATGAGCTCTGTAATTCTTTTGATAGGTTTTATAAGATCTGATAATTTTTCTATTCTATGTTCACAAGCTGGTCACCAATAATTGCATGTTTATGAAATTGAGAATAAATGTTTGAAGTAAAAAAACTCTGTTGCACATATCTTTATAGGGGAAAGCTTTAAAAGGAGCTTCTAGCTCTTCTTAAAGCATTGAAGTTGCTGTTATAATGATTTCTTTTGATTAAGCTCAGAACGTTTTCAACTTTTCTAAGTTATTATCTTTTGGACAATAAAAACTGTGATTCAGTGTCTACTCATTTAATGATTCAATTATGTTGTTTTTTCTGATTTGTTAGCTTATCCAACCGGCATTCCAATCCCTGCTGGGACACATTCGTTCTGAAACTTTAGAAAAATTCAAGCAAGTATTTGATAAAGCTCTGAATGGAGGGGAAGCATTTTCTCTGGCCTCTTGTAACTGCGCACAGTTTTGTATGGCTCTATTTGATGAAAGATGTGCAGGTGTGTTAAACTTGAAACTGCCATTTTGTTAGCCAAGGTGAATTGAAACCAATGGAGAAAGAGAGTTTTTAAACAGGAAACTATTGATGACAAAACAAGTTGAAAACGGATTAATTATAATTGTCTTTTAGGCTAAAAGGGGTTTTGGATCATTTATATGAATAAATTTTATGAAAATAATAAAACTTGGAATAGTCTGAATAGGTTTGAGAGGTATAGGGTTTTAGTCTTGTATGCTTTTGGTTTTGGGGATAGGTTTCAGTGGTGTGGCACTTTAGTGCGATGATTATATTGACTCAGTAGCCTTGCAGATGCTGTTATTGAACACGCAAAATGGGACACATCTAAAGTGAGGGATAAACTTCGACGTGATATAGATGCACATATTGATTCTGTCCGTGCTGCCAAGCTTTCTGAACTTACTTCTTTGTATGAGGTATGATAACCTGTAGCCTTTTTGATTCTCAACTGATTTTATTCAAGCATAGTGACAACGTTAAGATTCAAATGGGTTGGTAACTTCAACATCTGATGGGAACTATACTTATATGGTTTGGTTGGCACCTGCTGGTGTTATTAAAGGACACATCCAGGGTTCAAAAAAATTAAAAAAGAATTATGCAAGTCTGATGTGATCATGTCTGTCATGGCTGACAAAAGAAGTATGCATTTTTGTATGGTTTGTATACTTATCAATTTGAAAATAATAATTTTTTTTTGGTTGCCAATTAACAGCTAACTACTAATATCCATAATTATTAAAAACTATGGAAATCGGCTTTACATATATCCTTAAACCATCGAATTTATAACCTTGACAATTTAAACAAAATCTGTGGAAATTGGCTTGAAAACCTTCAATGGAAATTGATCTGATTTTTCTATTAACTTTTTTAATATCATGAGATATCTTGTTACATTTGATATTTCAGATTAACCATCACAGTTTTTTCTTTAGAGCCTGTTGTCTCTACAAAAACTTGTTGTGTCCTTGTGCTTTATAACGCTACCTCATATGGTTATGGATTTCTTAATATATGGAGAATTGTTTCCTTTCTTTAGTGCCTAGATATTTAAAGTTGGCAGAATAAGCAGTTTATGATAACCTTGCTGATGATTATAACAAATTTGCAGGCAAAGCTTAAAGAGGCATTATCAGGACCTGTGGAAGCTCTTTTAGATGGAGCTAGTAATGAGACCTGGCCGGCTATAAGGAAACTTCTTAGGCGTGAGACTGAAGCTGCTGTTTCTGGGCTTTCTGATGCGCTTTCTGGTTTTGACTTGGACGAACAAACAAAGGATAAAATGCTTTCAAGTACAAAGGACTATGCAAGAGGAGTGGTTGAAGCAAAAGCAAGAGAAGAAGCAGGAAGGGTCCTGACCCGCATGAAGGACAGGTAGCAACTCCTTGCAATATCTGATTCTAATTATTTCATCTTTTTCCAGATTCCTCTTGTTGGGATTAACTTTAAGTTGCCAACAGGTTTACAACATTGTTTAGTCATGATTCCGATTCAATGCCGCGGGTTTGGACTGGGAAGGAAGACATTCGAGCAATCACCAAAACTGCTCGCTCTGCAGTATGCCACAGTTTATATAAATATTTTCTGTTAATTATTAACCATGTATTGCATGTCTGTAAATTATTCCTATTAATTTGTCCAGTCCTTAAAGCTTCTGGCTGTTATGGCCGTGACCCGTTTGGATGATGATCATAGTGATAACATTGAGGGTACACTATCTGTTGCTTTGGTGGAATCCACAAATGGTGCTGTTAAAGATAGGAGCATTACATCATTTGATCCACTTGCCTCAAGCACTTGGGAAGAGGTGACTTTTGTTTAACTGAAGTTCTTTCATCTGGAGTTCATAATTTTATGCTAAAAATTTTATTCTCAAATCTCAATTTAATAAACCAGATGTAAAATGAAACAACGGGGTTCTCTCTAGAAAAGTTTTTCTGGCATAATGTTTGGACCCTTATTTACTGTTCAAGATCTGGTCCTTTTAGCTCTGACCAAATCTGTCAACAGGTCCAATTTGGCAAGTGGGTTAGTCTTAAGGAAAAATTTGGATATGTATATGATATGACACGTTAATTTTGAATAGGATATTATGGTGGCAAAAAGTACATCATGCTTATTCTGATTAGTTGACAATAATCCAAAGAGCCCACTCAAATTTAATTGGGATTTAGTGTGTGTTTGGCAAAATTATTTTTGTCAACTTATTTTACTATTCAGCTTATTTTTGCTATTATTTATGGGTCTCATTGCACTTTTTGGTACTATTCATGGTTCCACTGTACTATTTCAGCCAATTTTTACTATTATTTACAGTACTTTCAGCGAAAAGTTTTCAGTTTCATCAAAATAAACGGATCCCAAACGGACCCTTAGCCTTTTAGTTCAATTTGAGTATATGACATGTACATGTTTGCTTACTGGAAACAAAAAGGAAAAAGTAAAAAAAGAACAAGAAATTTGTTACTATATATACAAATATAGTCTTGATTTCAGAAATTGATTTATTTCGGTGAGCAAGCTTCCATAGTGGACTCGATGCTCGATTATGATTCAATTCTGTGCCTCTCTCTTGCATGGTTTTAGTGTTTTGTATCATTGTTTTGCTCTTAAGCTCCATTTGGTTAATGTGGTTGGTTTCTTCCATGCAGGTTTCACCAAAGAAAACATTGATTTCACCTGTCCAGTGCAAATCTTTGTGGAGACAATTCAAGTCAGAGACAGAATATACCGTCTCTCAGGCCATCGCTGCACAGGCATGATATATTGCATGTTAATGATTTAGATGATTCATTTCATTTTAAATATTGATTCTCTTAAAAGGATGAAAACCAAAATTGCTGAATACTGGATTTCATTCTGCCATAATTTTTTAGTTTGATTGGTTTTAAGATTTGCTGGTGGGAAGCCTGTGTAATATAAATTATATAGTAATATTAGAAGAAAGGAAGTGATAAATATTATAAAAATAGTCCTGTTCAAAAAAAAAAAAAAATCCTTGTAGGTTGTTAATCTCTCATTTTTTATATAAAATTTTTAATTTTGTATTATTCTATAAGCAATTAGAACTATTGTATGCCTAAAAAAATCTCTTCACAATATGACTACCTGCATCATTTCTCTCAGGGTGCATTATTCAGTATCTTTATTTGCAATTTCTTTTATTCTGATGTGTGTTTATTATAGTTGAAGATGTACACAAATGCATATCAGAAGACTATCTGGCGCAGGACAACCTAGGCTTCCCACCTAGATTAGTCCTACCAAAGGCTTCCCACCTAAGGTGTTTGGAATCACCACCAAACAATTCAATGAAAATAATCTCAATAATAATAATAATAATAATCTGTCCTACAAAAGAAATCATTTGGAGCTATATATGCAGCATCCAAGAATCACAAAGATAAGGGTAAATTCTCCTAAACAAATCCTAAATAATTTCAAATACTAATCTGATAATCCTAAACAATTGATAATGATAAACTACTAATCCTAACCAAACTCAAATACCAATCCAAACTAAACAAATAACTACGTTACAATCTGAAATTTATCCATTGAAAATCTAAAATGAAATATTGAAATAACTTTTGGTTATGCTCTTGCATTATACTCCCCTGGTTTAAGAAAACTTGATCTCGAGTTTTATAGTGAAGAAGAATTAAGACTTTGGTGCTTAATACTGCCTTCAAATCAGAAATCACCCTAGGAAGCACTCAGAGTAGAATAACCTTCAATTCCATGACACCATAGAACTCCTCTGGAAACACAAAATCAATGTGTTGAATAGGCACAATTTTATCTTGAACCATAGTATCAACCTTTTGGACTTCAACAACTTGTAGACGTTCATCAACCTCATGGATCATGAAGGGCTCAGTACCACTTTCATCAACCTCCACATCAAGTGCACCCTCTAAATCTTCGCTCACTTGTTGAAATTTCTCTTCTTGTGTAGACTCTATAATAGGTTCTTCTTGCTGCATGAATGTTGAAACATCATCTATTGGCACTTGTACCTCTATTTCAACATTTGTCTTTGGTGGAACCTGAGCATCCTTTTTC